>JANAVB010007399.1:35960237-36148398 GCA_029216955.1 Iris pallida
CGCAAAACTTGGCAAATACGATGGTCTCGGTATATTGGACATGCTCGGGTACTCACGGAGTCGAAACCGTATCCGTATCGTGTCCACAAAGTGAGTATCGAAAAATCTGATACGTGTGTCAAATGAATCGGTACGAGTTCGATTTCTCGTTCGATTCTGAACCGTTTCTCGTGAAACTCTGCGTATACCGAGGCTAACACGTCCCCGACCTACTGGCCGAGTTAGCATGCAGCCAAGGGTTGTGTTCGACGTGCACGAAACCCGTGTCCACGTGCGGCCTGTGCGCGTGTGCACAGAACAGTGCACATCGTCGTGCACACGGGACGGCAAGTCTAAGGACTCGTGTGTCCCACCACACGTGTCATGGTCGTGTCCTAGGATAGGATAGGTATAGGGCTACAAGTAAGACACATCGAATCGAGCCTACGTGTCGGTACGAGGGTCGTGTCAGCGGCGGCTGTGCGCGCGCGCGTGCGTGTGTCGACCCGTGTGGTCGCGATCTCTCACTCAATTCGAATCGAGACGACACAAAACTTGCGGGATGTGTCCACAGACATTGCCCCCACCTACATGCCAAGTGGCATATGACCACGTGGCCTATGAATTGCACAAACAACACGCGACAGCAGGGCACGCGTGCGGCCTGCGCGTGCAGCTTGTTCATGTCCTGTTTGGATACGAACACGAGCCTGAGTCGAAGCGCAAACTATGGTGTCGTGATCCCTACATCTAGGGCTATCCAAATATATAAATAGTTTCACAAATTATCAAGTTTCAATCCATTGAGTAATTTCATCGAACACCTACGTTGTAGCTCCGATACGTGTCCGATATGCACATCGAACGGACATAAAATCGAACCAAACTAATCCTACAGGTCGAGGGTACCTAATATGCATGATCTAATGAAGAAAAATCAGAACAAACAATAGTAGAACGAGATTTACCTATTGAGATTTGGAATCTCAATAAAAGGGAATCCTCGAGCGCTTTGACGACCAGTTTCTCCCGAGCAAACGTCTCCAAATCCTTGCTAGCAATGCTCCAGCAAGTTCTCCTCCTCCCCACGGTCGCAACGCAATTTGTTTGAGGTTAATCGGATGCCAGATGAGAAAGTTAGGGTTTTTGGAGAAGAGAGAAACTAGGGTTTGCACTTGTGACGGCTACAAACCAAAGCACAATGATATGAAGGGGGGCTGCTGTGTTAAGCCGGCCAAGCATGCGGGGTATTAGGGTTAGGATTTAGTCATGGGCGAAGCACTCTTAAGTTGCTAAAAAGGCCCATTGACAAAAGGTTTTAAAGGCTTAATGAAAAATAGCTAAAAATAAATTAAATAATTCTTAAAAATAGACAATAATTCTAAATTAAATCTAAAAATCCAATAATAAATCTAATTACATTATTAGTCTTCTAATCAAGGTTGACTAAGGTTATACCATCTTGGTCCTACCAAAACACCAATCCAAACTACACAACAATCAATTTAATTAATAATTTAAATAAATTCAAAATAATGCACAATGACTACAATACCCCTAATTAGAAGAAGTGAGTGTGACATGTATGAAGGTGGAGTGTTAGGTTAAATGGCTTACTTTGTATTCAATACTATGGTTCAGTTCCTGTTGTTCAATGGACTGATACTCCTTGAGTATCAGTCCTCATGCAACAATTATATGATCAATCCACTCTTGTCCAAATGTCCTTTTATTTCTTCCCACATCATCTGTTAGTATAGGCTATTTTATATGTTCAGTTCAAATACATTCTTCTTAATTTATGCCCTACATTAGCTTAGTCCAATCCATATTGATGTCAGGTTCAAGGTATTGCAGTTGTATGTCTAAAGTAGTGTTGTGCCCATACAGTTAGTTCCAGGTTATCCTTTAGGAATGTTAGTCATATACTTGAGTTTAGGTTCTGTCCTAAGATCACTTTGTTTCCACTTGGTACATCGAATTCCAGAGCAAGCCTCATATCCTTAGCTCACTGCATTTCTGATATTATGTGATGTCCAGTCCTTGCTCCTTCTCTGTCTATACTTTATTTTAGTTTAGGATATTCTGCCTTCCTGTGATGTTTAGACCCCTTAGTTCAGTCTTGGATGTCCCCATCCCTCTTTTGTTCAGTCTCTACTGAGCAAGGCTAAGCCCATAACCTTCCTTGGTCTTAGCTATCTAAGTTAAGTCTTCATATATATAACTAGTGTATATAAGAGAGTTATATATATGGGTATAATATTTACAATAGCCAAGGTTGGATGATATCCTCATGACTATATTTCCTGCTCTAGAGTATCTATATTGCCTGCTCTAGACTACTTTACTTGATGCTGATACATTGTTATCACGGACCAATACTCTATGGATCTTGTCATGAGATATTATCCCCTCATCGGGTGCATCGGGTATTTCATGTTCATGTACTTTATCATGTGCATCACATACTCATTGTACTCGTATTTTTCATGTACACCCATATGCTATCATGTGTTCTCATGTACTCTCATGTGCTCTCATGTACACTTATGTGCTCACATGTGCTTCATGTATAACTAACAATCATGTACGTAGCATAATGTGATCGGATCCTTGTGTATTGATTGGGGTAGGGGAAGTAGAAGTGGTTATATGATTAAACCCCTCTAGTGTACTCATGTATATGTCTATTATACCCTCACGTATAATGGAGTTACCCATGTGCAACCTAAACCAATCACATAATCATCTTGTGCTTTGAAACACTTATATTTATTACAGTTCATAGGTTCTCTATTCTATTTCATGTACTCGGCATACTTATCTATATCTCATGTATACTTGTACTTTTCTTTACAGTACATCATGTTTCTATTGTTAGCTTTATATTTTCTACCATGTTTGGAACTACTTTCAGAGTTATGTATTCATTCCAATCCTGGCTGGATATGTTGACAAAATTTTACAGAGAACTTGGAGGATCTAGCCTAGAGGAGACACCAGTAGTGCTTGGCTTAGACTGCTAGGACTGATGTTTGGTTTTGTCTTTAGCTACCTTGTTATGTATTTATTTCCTACTCTGTGTGTGGTGTTGTTAACACTTAAACTCTTTCAATTCTGGATTTGTATTGAACCTTAAGATCTTTCTATCTATTCTATTTCGTGCGAATATCCATCTTTAGATATTGTGATTGAGTTGTATCCTTCTGAGATTGTCCCCCATTTGGAGAGTATATATATTAGGCAGGTACATTATATTCTGTTTAGTGATTGTTGAGACCTAGAATAGCATTCTACCGCCGACACTGCGGCGTAGGCTAGACGTACTCACGGTCTCATGCCCTTTTACTGGCTGCGCAATCCTGACTGGATAACTATTTTTTTGGTAATGTTATGTCCCACACTTTGGACTTCATGATGACAGATCTCGACATTCTTTTGGATCGTGAGTTGACCTCTTATGAGCTCTAGGCCATATTCTTTCTAGATTTATGTCTTGTTCATCGGATATGTCTCTGATACATTTCTTGATATGTATGATCATTATTAGATTCTATTGTTGTCTTTCTTTCATTTCTTCCTTAGTTGTATGTGATTTGAGTATATGATATTTTAGTGGATCACAGAACTGTTCAGATATATATTTGGGTACTTGACAGTGTACTACCGCCGATACCATGGCATAGGCTGGACGTGGCCCACGTACTCATGCCCAAATATCCGAGTGCGGATCGTGACACTTTCTAAAGTCCGATTTCGCGGAACAAACGTGCTAGCCATGCCACAAAACTAAAAAAACTGTGAGGTACATTATTGAGTATTTCCTCTCTTAATAACTTAAATTTGGTCCAAATAAATGGGTTCGCTTTTTGTACTTATAAGTAATTTTCACCTATAAGTGACTTCAAATTCATAAGTGATTTTTTTTTACTTATTGAATTGTTTAAGTACTTATTGCATCCAAAAAGTCTATTATGTTCATGCACAAACTTAAAAATTACTTCACTTGTCCAATTCTAATAGGAACTGGTTTTCTATATATTAACCTAATCATCCCTTCCGCTCCCCTTTCACTTAGTAACAACTAAGAATCCCCCTCTTTCACGTCCAAAACAGTTCCAATATTTATTCTAAACTCAATCTCGTTTTCAGCATCTATCGCACTTCGCATGACCATATCTCCTAGTTCCAACGTCCGAATCATTTATATTTTTTGTTGGAATCATCTCGAGATAAATTTTCTGAATATATAATTTAATTAGAAAAATTTGAACTCATTAATTCTGTATATTAATTTTAGTATCAGTTATGACAGGGCATAATGGTAAAAAAGCACATATAAGTAACGTAAAAAAAGAACAACAAAATCACTTGTAAGTAAAATAATTACTTACAAATGGAAAAAAGAATATATTTTATAAATACACTTATAAGTGAATGGAGTAAGTGACACTTATAAGTGACCCTCTTAATGAGAGGGGAAAAAAAGACCCTCTTAATCTAGTGTGTGTGGGTCCACATACGCAAATTCAATCCTTTGTATAACAGTGGTGCTCTGATGTACATTCACTTCCTAGAGCTGCTGATGAGCCCCATCTGTAGGGGTGAGCATATAACGTTTGAAAACTGAAAACTGAACCGAATCGAAATATGACAAACGATTTCGTTTTTTGGTTATCAGTCCGGTTTTCAGTTTGAAATTTTGAAATAACGATCCGGCTTTCGGTTCTTAATCCGAGTAACCGAACCGAAAACCGATATAGATTTAGTAATTTATCAAATTATCCTCAATCTATATATAATAATATTTTTAACCCCTAACTAAGCGCACTCTCGTCTCCTATTCTCTATCGGTGCTTCTTTGAGAACACTCTCTCTACCCTCAATATATATTAAAAAAATTCACTCTATGTAATATAATAATTCATAAATACAATAATGTCATATAATTTTTTAAAATTTTGTTATTTAAATAGGCTCATTTTGCTGAAAGAACAAATTGAAGGTCCGGCACATTGGCCCATGAAACCAAACCGAACGAAAACCAAACCGAATTAATTCGGTTCGATTTGTTCGGTTTTTGTAAAAACGGTTCGATTTTCGATTTTGAGAAATACGGTTATTTCGATTTTCATATATTCGGTTCGGTTTGAACCGAACCGTAGCTCACCCCTACCCATCTGTACTGCAGACTAATAGAACCACTTAAACTACCATAATATGGAATTGCTTTGAACGAAAGGTCAACATATTTCATGCTCAACTCACTATCTGTTTGGATAGATATAAGTTCTAAATAGTACTGTAAAAGTGGGAGTTTCAATATGATGTAATGCAAGTGGTTTCAATATGATGTAATGCAAGTTGTTTTACTTTCCAAAATGTGTATGGATAGATGTACTTTTTTTTCGAGTTTCATAGCATTCTTGTTTGGATGGCAACTGAGAGTAATTAATGTGGAAGTGAAAATTGAAAGTTTGGAGTTTCAATGGCAACATGAAAGTTGAAGTATGAATTGAAATTAACTATCAATTATATTAACAAATAAATAACAAAATAAATTATTTAAAAATAACATAACTTAATTTTAAAAAATTACTGCTAATTAACGAAAAATTGATTAGCAGTAAGTAACAAAAAAAATTAAAAAAAAACCAATTAGCAAAAATTTAGTTAACAAAAAACAATTAAACAAAAATTAAATAACAAAAACCAATTAACCAAAAAAATTATTAACAAATTATAATTAACAAAAGCTAATTTACCAAAAATTATAAGATATTTTAATTAAGAAAATTTTATTTAAGAAAATTTATCCTAAAAATAATTAACAGAGAAATTAATTAACAGATATTTAATTACAAAAAGTTAATTAACAAAAAGTTAAATAATGAAAATTTAACTACGTCATTGTAATTAACGAAAAATTAACATTACCATTTACTATACTTAACGAATTCTACAAAAAAAAATAAGAAAACTTAATTAACAAAATTTAATTAATGCAATTTTGATTAAGAAAAACTAATCAAAATTTAATTAACAAAAACTAATTAAAAATAATTAATGTTAACAGAAATTAATATTAATATTTAATTAACAATACTTAACATTAACCGTAATTAACAATAATATTTCATTAACATTAATTAACAAAAAAATAACGTGAACAAAAACTAAAGAATTAACAAAGAACTAAAAAAGCAACAAAACATTCCACTTTTATCGAGTTCGGCTCATTTTCTAATGTAACTCAAACTCTGGACTTGCATCAAAATTCTCCACTTTCAATGTCTAACCAAACATCGAAAGTGCTTTAATGCAAGTGCAGTTGTATTGAAAGTGGCACTTTCCATACACTTACCACTATCCAAACGCTTGAGGTAAGAAAGTGGGATACACTTACATTAAAAATCTCAACTTTCACCTCACATTCTCATGTACAGATCATTGATCACTAATGATCTGCCTCCAGTGTTTTAATGGTGGTCGATGCGGCCATTCTTTATAGCGTCATTTTTACCATTGATGGTAGAGTAGACGACCACCAAAGGTTTGATCACGTAGGCGGAGGTGAGACAGTGTAGGCGGATGTCTAACTGGAACAATACTTGGCTTGACTACATATATGTACAGAGTATGATAACTTTAAACAATGTCCAACAACTGCAAATCCATTTTATTCACAAGTTACCGTTCCACCACCAAAGAGTCGTAATAACATAAAACAGAGTACATATATGTACAGAGTAACAACATAAGGCTGATACAGGGAAATTTGGTTCAATTTGCTTATATTAAGCTGAACCATCCATGTACAGAGATTGGGATAAGATAGCTTAGGGGTCAGGATTCCCTGGCACCGTCTCCTCCTCGTCGCTGGTTTTGTACCCGTCTTCACTCAGCTCTTCGTCACTCGAGTCTTCCTCAGCTGGAGGATCAATGTCACCAGGCTTTGCATATTTTTCACAGTATTCTGAATGGAAGATATGAAAAAAAACGAATAAGGAGCTAAAAGGATTTTGATATTAATTTCCATAAGCATGTTGGTAATTACAGACCACGAGTTTATGTTAGTTGGCATTTATCAGAATCCTGAGCATTGGATGTACTTTGAGTGGAGAAAACAAAATAGTCAGAACTCATTTCTGTTATTGTATGCAAAGTCTACACTACAGCAATCGTATAAAATATCACTTCCCAGGATTTACCACGAGTTAATGGCAAAATTGTGGATGTTCCATATCCAAAATAATTACTATGAAAGAAGCCCACCCCAGTAACACCAATTTTAGATTTCAAATGAACCAAATTTAGATTCTAAAGGATGATTTAACATAATCTATAAATCGTTAATACTTGATAATCAAAAGGGCACACTCCAAAAGAAAGGTCAAAAAAAATATCCTGAGTCATATCACTAACGTTGGAAGTCATAGTGGTTGCAGTTATCACTTTTTTAGATTTCAATTGAACCAAATTTAGATTCTAAGGGAAGATTTGCTTGCCTAATCTATGTTTATTCACTAGATAATCGAAAGATCTCAATTCTAAATACAAAGGATCAAAAAAATACTGTATTTTATCCTTAATATCACCAAGCAAGTCATAGTGGTTGCAGTTATCACATTGCAGAACCCATTGGAAGAACTAGCTTCAGATACAAATAGTTAGAATAAAAGCTGTTTTAACTACAAGGAAAAAAAAAAGAGAAAAAAGGCCATATCTAACAGTTACTTATATTCAATATTATTTCACCAGCATAAACACTAATTATCATTTCTCCTGCTTGGTTGTTATAGAGCCTACAAAAGCACATTGTTATTAGGTTTCGCTAGCCTCTGTTCTTAACTTCTGAATGCAGTGAAGCATGCCACGGTAATTGAATTCAGAATGTGTTAAACTATAACATATCTATCTATAAGTACTCATTAAAAGCAATACCTGCAACAATTCTACTACTAAATACCAACTATAAGGTTATACCGTGCTCAGAATGTACATTACCTTCATTCTAATCGAAAATCAACTCTCCTTGTTTTCTGCTAGCATGTCTCTTAAAGTTTTCTCACTGAAATTCTTTCAGTTCAGTACTATTACCAGCTCATCTCCTATTAGCTACTATACTGTTTCTTCAATTCATAACATTTTGCATCATTGTGTTAGTTTGCTGTCCTGTGATGGTCTAGTTTACAAGAAAGCAAAGAACTATGCAGCTAAGCAACTTGTTGACTAACATTTTGCTGCTAGTTAGACATTTTAGTTAGCAGCTTTCTTACTAAAAATTTCATCTCCAATTTTATAAGCTCTCGTGCTCTAGAAGCTAGTACCATCCACTTTCAACTTCAGTCTAACATCATCTGCCGCAATCTTCTACTGCCTAATCTCTCACATTCACATCCATAGCATTCTCAAGCAGGTTCAACTATATTAGTTATTTTACTTGTATATCAGATTCTACATGTATCTACAGAAATCTACTGCACATTCCAGAATTACCTATCCTAATCATTCTCACACCCAAGATTGGCGTCGAGTATCATGAATCGTAAGATACTAACAAGCCTACGTATTATATTGGATCGACCAATACGTAACAAGATGGTATAATATCGTAAATTAGGATAAGTATCGTGTATTGTAAGATACTAACAACGTAGGTAATATCCTTGTACGAGTTTGAATTATACAATTAACAGGTTCATGAAAGCCTCTTTACTGTGTAAAGAAATTTAGCTTTGTCAAGAAGTTGCCCAACTAATAATATTTGCCCACTGTCACTCTTGATTGAGCATTGCTTTCCTTGAGGTTTTTGCCACAAAACCAACTTATTTGATAAGATCCAGCATGATGACTTTCATGCCTCATATTAGAGGACGAGCGGTGAAGTTCAATCCTAGTACTCTACTAAGCTTGGAGATATATATGGCTGATTTCCTTCATGTTTAGTCTCTTGATTAGAACCAGCATCTTTATATGAATCTATTTCATCCAAGAAAACAATAAACATCATGCTTATCTCAAAGTAATACTCGAACCCTGGTAACAAAAGATGCAATCTCGACTCTACCATAAGCTTCGACCTTTAATGGGGGGGGTGTGTGTGTGTGTGTGTGTGTGTGTGTGTGTGCGCGCGCACGCGTGTGTGTGTGTGTGCGCGCGCACGCGTGTGTGTGTGTGTGTGTGAGAGAGAGAGAGAGAGATCTTAAATCTTTATATTTAAATAATAATATTCCCATTTTAACATTTTGTTGCTTTGAAAGCCAAAATATAGAAATGTTCCAAGCAAAACATGTTTTTGGATGGAAATGAACGAAAAGAAAATTTTGAACTCCATTCTTTCCACACCAAAACAGCCTAATAACCATGTTTTATCCAAAATACTATTTCCGTCCTCTCTCCCTTGCCCGTGGATGAAGAATAAAGCAAAATGTAGAGTTTTGGCAGTCTAAAGGGTATAATATATGTTGCAAGCACAGGTATAGGACAAGACATGTTAAGGACACGCCGGCACAGACTCGACACTATTTAGGTGTGTCCTAGTGTAATTTGATGTGTCCGTGGTGTGTCAGATAAGTGTCTGACACGACACTGTCCCAATTTTTGAAGTGTCCATGCTTCCTAGTTATAATACACATAATTTGGAGGGGCACAAATCTATGTTGCACGTACACATATTCGACACAACACGTTTCAGACATGGCAACACAAATTCAGCACCTATCTTGGTGTGTCCTAGTGTATTTGGGGTGTCCCTGGCGTGTCTAATATGTGTCAAACAAGGGATGCATTTTGGAGTGTCCGTGATTCCTAGGGTAAATTCCAATTAAGAAAGAATACCAGTAGAATTCCTAACTAACACAATAAATAATACAGTCAGATCATCCAACTGGAATGCACATTGTTACTCAAGATCCATAACGTCTGAAATGTCTGCAATTGCCAAATAAACTATAATGTTTCCATACTTGTGAAACGGATTGTCTCAAAATCGTGCCTCAACAGAAAAGGAGATACTAGCCGAACGCTAGCAATAATAGACAACTACTCAAACCAACAGTCGTCACATATACATCTCAAAAGAACCACTGAATTAGTTTACTAGCTTGTAATACGTTAATTTAGTGAACTCGTCATTGGAGAAAAAAAAAATTGTTTCATACATACTTGAGCTCATACATTCTTAAGCTCCTGACAAAAGTTTCCATAAAATGGTTTTCAGTTAGTACATTTTGATAAATAAAATTAGAAGCAAGGTTATAAACGGCGGTAGGCAGGTGCGGGGAGGAGAGTCCGCCTAGGCGGTCGATACATTTTGAACACTTTTTACTATTTTACCACAGTTTTTTGCATAATATGCATATTTTAACGGTGTTCCATGCATAACTAAGTTGTAGAATGAAGATTTAAAAAGTTATAGTTTTGTAAAAGTGAACCATAGGCACATAATGTTTTAAAAATCTTTTTGGCCAAAATATTTTGTAAAGTATTTCTTCGCTAGGCGCCCGCCTATGCTGCCTCACCTCCGCCTATGCCGCCAACCTCCGTTGGCCGCCTACAGAAAAGCGGTGCGGAGAGGGACCGCCTAGGCGGTCTAGGCGGACGCCATTTAGAACACTGATTAGAAGTGACAGAAAGGATTATTTTTAATATGCATGTTAAGAGAGGTACTTCTATACTACTAATATTTTAGTTCAAATAATAGGTCAATGAATCCCTCTTTGTTTCCATAAACATTTGTAGGAGCAAAGATGTTGTCAAGGAACATGTCATTTAACCACCACCACCACCCAACCCCTGAACTGCATTTTGGATACAGCAACCCAGATTTTGGTGGGTTCCTGATCCGGATAGCCAAAACTTGTGACCCAAGCAATCTGGACCTATCTTAGAGTTCCACAAAGATATCGATCTAATGAAAATATAAAGATAATAAAATATATTAATTATCAAAATGAATCTTACAAGAGTAGGTTGTTGTAGGATTCGCTATGAATTGTTCCTTAATAAACACAACTGTAGATTTGGAAATAATAGGATGATTTATTATTGATGAGAGACTACATATATATAGGAGAGGCTAGCCCCCTCTCCTATTACTCTAAGCAATGTGGGACTAAAGCCCATTAACTAATAACTCTAATATAACACTTAACATCCTCCCTCAAGCTGGAGCATAGATGTCAATCATGTCCAGCTTGTTACATAGAAATTGAACCCGAGGACCCAAAAGAGGCTTTGTGAATATATCAGCTATCTGGTCGCCGGTCCTCACATGTTGAAACTTTATCACTCCCTTTGTATACTCATCACGAACAAAATGGATATCAATTTCAATGTGCTTCGTCCGTTCATGAAATACTGGGTTGGTGGCAATATGAATAGCAGATTGGTTATCACACCATAGATCTGTCACTTGAGATCCTGTGTCTTCTTTCAGTTCTTGTAAGAGATGCTTTATATATAATACCTCTGATGTGCCATGAGCAATAGCTAGATATTCTGCTTCTGAGCTTGAGCGTGCTATCACACTTTGTTTCTTGCTCTTCCATGATACTAGATTTTCACCAATAAAGACTGAGTAGCCAGATGTAGATCGTCTATCTGTCAAACTTGCTCTCCAGTCAGCATCAATAAAACACTCAATACGAGTGTGTCTATTATTCTCCATCCGAATTCCTTTTTATGGATTCTTGACTAGATAACACAGGATTCAGAGAACTGCATGTCAGTGTGGAACTCTTGGAGAAGTCATAAATCTACTTGCAACACTCACTGCAAAAGAAATGTCCGGACGAGTCATGACCACACCAAGTAGTTGAGTTTTCCAACTACTCGACGATACTGATCTGGATTAGTCATCAGGACCCCTTCGTCTGGAAGTAACTTCGTCCCTGAATCCATAGGTGAGGTTGCTCCCTTAGCTTACATCATGCCTACATTATTAAGTATGTCCAGTACATACTTTCTTTGGGACATTACAATATTCCGCTTACCCTGTGTGACCTCAATGTCCAAGAAATAGTTCAAGGATCCCATATCCTTGGTTTGAAATTGTTCTCCCAGAAACTTCTAGAGGCCTGCAATACCCTGGCTGTCGTCTCACATGATTACAATATTATCAACATAGACACCAAGGAGTATTCTTCCAGCAGATATGTGTCGATAGAAGATTGAATGGTCCTTCTTTGATTGACACATACCAAACTGAGTAACAACATGTGTAAATCGACCAAACCATACACGAGGTGATTGTTTTAGACCATAGAAGGCCTTTCGTAAATGACACACTTTACCCTCCCTTGCAACGAACCCGAGAGGTTGCAATACATAGACTTCTTCATCAAGGTTCCCGTAGAGAAAAGCATTTTTGATATCCAGCTGAAGCAGCGGCCAATCATAGCGAACAGCCAAGGCCATTAAGACACGAACAGATGTCATTTTGGCAACAAGAGAGAATGTCTCAAAGTAATTCTCACCATATATCTAAGAATATCCTTTGGCCACTAGACGAGCATTTAGGCGATCAAGAGTGCCATCCAGTTTCACCTTAATCGTGAACACCCATTTGCAACCTACTGCATGTTTACCAGTAGGTAAGTCGACTAAGTCCCAAGTATGATTCTCCTAGAGAGCTTTCATCTTCTCGTTCATAGCTGCACGCCAACCAGGATGTTTGAGATCCTCCTCAGCGGTCTTGGAAATCTGAATCCCATCAATAGTAGCCACCAGAGGCTGAGTGTGACTGGTAAGTCCTTTGTAGCTGTCAACATACAAGGGATGATCACGACAGACACGACGAGAACGTTCTAGAGGTGGAACTGCCGGAGCTGCTGGTGGAACATGTGAAGGCAACTCATTGGAGCCGGAGCTGCTGGTGGAACCGGAGGAGGATGATTTTGTGGGCGATGTCGGCACTGACTGAATCGGTGTTTGCGGACCATCGGCCTAAAAAACTGGCTCGGTAAGGGAGGACACCCCTACGGGGGGGGGCTGTTTTGTTTGATCAGGAAATAACAAAAAATTCTCTTCTGGATAGACGAGGGAAACTGGACCCGTTGGGAGTGGAAAAAATTCTGTTTCGACAAAGGTAACATCCCGAGTGAAAAAATATCTCTTCAGGACAGGGGAATAACACCGATACCCTTTCTGATCTTTAGGATACCCAAGAAAAATGCATTGTATTGTCTTAGAATCTAATTTAGAAAGAGTTGGTCGGGTATCCCGAACATAGCATAAGCAGCCAAAGATTCTGAGAGGCAGTAGAAATGGCTCTCGTCCGGAAAAGAGCCTAGAGAAGGGACTGCCACATTGAAAACGGATGATGGCATGCGGTTAATAAGGTAACAAGCAGTAAGAATCGTATCCGACCAAAATTGCTTGGGAGTACGTGCTTGAAACATAAGAGCACGTGTTGTTTCCAAGAGATGACGATTCTTGCTCTCAGCCACACCATTTTGTTGTGATGTGTACGCACAAGAAGTTTGGTGGATGATGCCACTGCGGGCCAAATGTCTGTCGAGATCACGAGATAAATACTCACGGCCATTGTCACTTCGAAATTTTTTGATTGGAACACCAAATTGTGTTTTTATTTCAGCATAAAAATTGCACCAAATGTTAAACAATTCAGAACAATTTTTTATCAGACAAATAAAAGTGACACGTGAGTAATCATCAACAAAAGTAACAAGGTACTTGAAACCCATTATTGAGTCTGCCGGACAAGGTCCCCATACATCAAAATGTACCAACTCGAAAGAAGCGAAAGTAATTTTATTTTGACTCACCGAATAGGGAACCCGGTGATGCTTAGCTAAAGTACAAGGCTCACAATGAAAGAAAACATGAATATCTAAATAAGGGTACATTTTCTGGAGAACTTGGGTTGATGGATGGCCTAACTGACAATGTAACTCAAAAGGATCAAGTTTTACGCCGGCACAGACCACCGAAGAAGGTGCGTCAAACAGGTACAAGCCTCCAGCCACATGCCCCTTACCGATAGTCTTTCCAATTTTCAGGTCCTGAAAAACACAATCATCAAAAAAGAATGTTACCGAGCAATGCAGTTCACGAGTAATTTGACTAATAGAAATTAAACTGAACGGATTCCCAGGTGTAAGCAGCACAGAATTGAGTGACAGTCCGGAAGAAAGACCAGCACTTCCATGTCCTTGGACTGTCAGGGAACCTCCATTGGTAACAGTAATGCCAGAAACACGACGGACAGGAACATAATTATGTATCATACCTGCATCACCAGTCATGTGGGAGGACGCACCAGAGTCAATTACCCACTGCTTGGACTTAACTATGCACGCTGCTGAATATCCGGCTGTGGAGCCAGACGTGGAAGCTTCACCACGACGTTGAACCTGGAAATCAAGAAACTCTGTATATGAGTCCAAAGTCATCTGAATAGATCAGACACCATCGGGAGCATCAGTGGTGATATTAGCAGCAGGTGATTTAGTACATTGCCAATAAAAATGGCCAAGCTGACCACAATTAAAGCATGTGTGCAGTCTTCCTCCATCACGACCGCCATTGCCACGCCTCCCATCGCGACCAGCATTTCGGCCACCACGTCGGCCACCATGACCACCACGGAATCCCGTACAAGCTGCACCAAGAGCAGAACGATCAGCAGGAGTATCATCCGGAGTGGTCTCAACGACTTTTACTGCCCGAAGGACATAGTAGTGCCCTTCCAACAGGGTCGAAACTTCTGATACAGCAATAATTTGAGAGCGAGCAAAGTCCGCATCAGGACGGAGAGAGGTAAGATAAACCATGACATGAAGCTGCTCACGTTGAGCCCTTGCTTCATTAATATCTGACGTAAGTGGTAATACGCGGTCGATCTCATCAGACATAGCCTTAAAGGCCCGAAAATGATCCTTACGAGATTTATCTCCTTGATTTTCTCGGTAGACACCAACGACCGAATCATAGATACGAGACAAATCGCGTTTTCCATCAAACGCCGCTGCCAGTACCTCCCATAACTCCTTCACTAAGTCCATATTTTGAATCAAGTCTTCCACCGATAGTTCCATTGAATTCATCAACTGTGTAAACAGTCAACTATCATGTCTCTCATTGCTCAAATATGGGATCTTCTGCTGGAGGGTTGTCAGTCAGATATTTGGACAACTGCATTCTACGAAGTGTCTTCTCGACTTTCTTTCTCCATGTCGAGTAGCCCTCTGGCCCTTCCAACCGTCAATCGACAAGTCGAATGGAGGAAATCATCGTGTTAGTGCCTGTTGGTCTGGCTAGTGTGTTGCTGATACTAGTATCTGTGGCACTGATATTCACCATAGAGTCTGTCATCTATCAAGAGTCCTGATTCGACTATGGATTTGTTTCTTTCCAACTTGATAATCACAGCAACTCTGTCAATGCGCTAAAACGGAGCCAGAACCGGCATACGCGTATAGGAAGCAGGGAGTGTGAATCACAAGCCAGGACAGAGAGATAACCCATGTTAATCTCTGTTGGATCCTGGTGTGAAGATCAAGGAAAGAAACAAAGATTCATGCAAAACAAACCATATGTTTGCTCTTTGTTAAATTTCTGAAAAAAATTATTGAGAGTCGGAGGTTCCAGCAAACATGTTTATCCTCTGAGATTCCCAACAATTTTTTTTTGAAACTAGGTTAGGGTTTGGAGGGGTTGGGTGGCGGCTGATGGAAGGAATAAAGGATTAGGGTTAGGGTTTTGAGCCATGGGGGGTCGGATTATGTGAAGAGAGGGGGAGGTTGGCAGGGGGGTCGACAGCAGGGGGGTCGGCAGGGGGCGGAGGGGGGGTCGGCAGCAGGAGGGTCTGCTTGAGGGTGGAAGGGGGGGGGGTCGGCGGGGTCGGCAGGGGGCGAGGGGATCAGCAGCAGTAGGAGCAGCGGCCCCAGCAGTAGGAGAAGGGGGGTTGGCGGCTAGAAATGGGGGAGAGATTAGGGTTAGAATTTTGTGGAGAGAGAGAGAGAGAGGTGGGTGACGGCTAGGATTTTGGCTCTGATACCATGTAGATTTGAAAATAATAGGATGATTTATTATTGATGAGAGACTACATATATATAGGAGAGGCTAGCCCCCTCTCCTATTATTTTAAGCAATGTGGGACTAAAGCCCATTAACTAATAACTCTAATATAACACTTAACAACAACAAACTACTATCAAGCAAGTTGTGAATTGTTCCTTAATAAACACAAAAAACTACTATCAAGCGAACCACATCGTACTGGTTGAGCCTGCCCGCTTCTATTGTGAAAAGTAGTGTACCCCGTACCTCTACTCGCACCACGTTTCGATGCAAACCGTGACCAGGTAACTAAACTCAGAACAGTTGGATATATTTACAAGCATAAATGCCCACACGTATGTCATTTGCATTTAATCAGCAGTACCTGTGTATATCCTCCCTCCTTTCTTTGTAAATTTTTATAACTATTGGTATGTTCATGAATAGTTTACAACATTTTAGATCTACTCATAGAAGAATAGGATTTTGTTCATGAAGCACGATAAAGACGTACGTAAAAGAGGTGAGGTAATGGCATACGCTACAGGGACTTGCATTCACACTAAGGTACAATATAAGCCGAAGAATCGAAAGAAATCACCATGATACCAGGACTCTTGTTCAATAAATGGCATAAGTTACAATGTTGTCATGTTACCCACATCTATATACTCATTTATCTGCCTCGCCAACTTATAATACATAAATTCATGGAATTTCGCATTGACCAAATTGTGGTGTAGATAACAATTGATATCCGGTAACATTGTTAAAATTCAAAAATATCATAAACTTTCAAAAAATCGAAGTAACCAAGTTCCTATTTCTATGTTCTTTTTGTAAAATCTGCCGTTTTGACATAACAAATATAGATCACAAGGACTTCGAGACGTATATAAGGTCATTGTAAGCTTAAACTCTCTGTCAAGTACCTTAACCCAACTTATTATCAGTGTCGATACAGTATTGTGTTGATTGGCATTAAGTCCTCCTTAACACAATTTAGGGAAGAACTTACTAGACATGACTAGGACAAGGTTATGGTGTGTGTTGTTCGTTGGTGATATTGATGACAACAAGATTGGTATTAAATTCCAGGCCACTACACCAAAGCTCTATAGTTGTGTGAGGGTTGTTGTTAAATATTTACATTATTCCACAATGCCCCTTACAGATCGAATGCCTATTTTATGAGCTAAGAGCTGAATTCACACAGTGGTATTTTCTTATAGAATCTGATTAAAATGTGTGCCAGACATGCACCTGGGTTGCGCAAATCCCATGTTGAAGTCTCTGGTACAACATCAAAACTAGAGTTGTGATGAGAGTTGAGTGAGTTAAATATTAATATTTTCCAACCAAAGGGTTAGCTTCAAATCAGTATGTGGAATTTGTACTCTAGAAGATTCAAAATTAGTTGAACAAAAACACACTATATGAAATGCATCTTCAGTAAAGAGGTTACTAAGTGACAATAATTGCCATTTATTTGATTGTTTTCCGGTGAAGATGACACGAGGAAACTTGTATTTAAAAAGTGGTGTAGACGAGTTATAGCTCTTTAATAAGAGCTTTACAGAGAAATTTCTACATTTTTTACAGAAATGTGGGGAAGCATGCCCGTCAAATCTTGATCATCACGTGATCACTTTGTTCCGTTGATGATCTGTCTCCAAAACTGGAGCTGCTTCTTCTCGAGAGAGACGAATTCTTCTTGGGTGCTTGCGAACTCTGAGACGTCGAAAGTTTGCAGGCAAACTAAGCGCAACAAAGGTTACTTTTGTGCTTAAGAAGCAGGGGAAAGCTTTCTCATGCTCTTCTCCAAGTGGGATTGCTCAATAGTCTAGGCTTCGTCCGTTTTTTCAGCCCAAGGATAAGATATTTATAGATTGCTTGAGATAAAGCCCTCTGTAATTGCTTAGAAGATGGTTTTGATAGTCTTCCACAGGGCTAAGTGGCAGGCTCAACCGCCTTTGCACTCATTCATGACGTTATTCAACGGAGCAAACCACCATTTAGTCAGGAAGTAGCCTACGTTCTCTTTCACTTCCTCACGGAAAGCAAAGCCATAATGGCCTAACAACAGGGTGGTAACAACCCACTAACAATTGTGGGTTGTTACACCCTTAGTTCCTACTTATTAGGGTGGTAACAACCTCCCAGCGGTTAAGCACACAGTGGTGCTGTAAGTGGAGCGCAGTGGTGACTAAAGAACAGATCGCACAGAGGCATTGTACAACAAAGCGCACATCAGCGTTGTACAACAAAGCGCACAGCGACACTAATAGCCAGAGTAACCAATGACGCTGGTTTAGTCTTTTAAATATATCCAAAGCTCTTGTCACCGAAGAACTACCCTTTAAATGACTACTGTCCTCACAAGCGTGTCTGAGCAAAGTTGTTTGCAAGTTAACCGTTTTTAGGTATCAACAAAACCGCCTTAAAGGTTTTCATAATTTGCAATAAACTCATTCGAATTTCGAAATACTTTGAACAGCTTTATAGTGGAGTCATAGCTACTTGCATCAGAAGAAATGTTCACCCCATGGCTCAACCAGTTGTTATGCTCATCTACATTCTGGATAATGTATTTGCACTTCAGCTTGATGGTCTTATACAGAGAACCACCCTTTGCATGGTTCGATGCGAGTTTTTGATAGTTTATTCGCACTTACTGAGTGTGTTCTCCAGCTTGATGGTCTTATCTCTTTGCACAAAGATAACAATCTTTTGAATGGCTTGACCATGAGGCTGATCATAAGAATCCAACCTACTTACTCGTCTACTATGTATCGGAGTTAATCAGCTCTTGAGAGGACTCCAACATAGCCTTGCAGTAAGACTAGTAGTTTGTCATGCAGCGCAGCTATTAGTATAATGTACAACGAGACTAACAATCCTTTGTATAGCAGAGCTAACAGTCCATTGTGCAGCGGGGCTAACAATTGGTTGTGCTGTGCAGCAGAGCTAACAGGTTGTGGGCCTCAGACTTTGTTTGGAAAGCTCCGGCGGGACTATCTTCTTGTTCCGCGAGGCTGCCCTTCAACGGGATTCACTTAGCCGCAAGGTTGTTTTTTGGGCATAGCTGACATGCTAAGCCTTTATGTCAATTCAAATTCCTTGGAATTCGTACGACGGCAATGCCATCTATGAGGCCATCATAGCCTATAAATAGACTCTCTGCAGTCTTTAGTGAGTTCATATTCTCTTGCCTCTCTCTCATAACAGAACTCTAGAGTTTCCACTTATCCTAAAGTAACAGTGTTATCTCCATGTTCTGGTGTTTCTGAAACTTATTTAAAAAGTCCTCATAATATAAATTAAAAAATGCTAGTCTTAACATGGATCAACTATTGAAGTCATGTGTTGTGTTATGAATATTACACCATTAACAGCTGATTTTGTTCTCCAAATGTGTGTTTCTTTTAAGCTTTCCCGGTACTTCCAACTATTTGATAAATGGATTTTTTTTTTTTTAAATGCAGAAAAGAGTAGGCAACATAAAGAACAAAAACCTTATATAACTACAATAATTTAGATCCCTTGAACTTGGGAGCCAGTTAAGAATTTCAATTATGTTCATTGATCACAGAATGATCATATTTACATAGGCTAAATTATTCTAATGGCACTCCAACTATAGTGTTCGGTCGTTTTTGAACCTTAACTTTCCACTGCTTGATTTTGGCGGCACCCAAACTTCATAAATTGTTCTTTTGAAGCACATTTCATCAATTTTGAATTACAGTAAGACCACTTCAAAAGCATATCTTGTAATACAAAAGCGCAATTTAAATACTTGTATTGAAAGATATTCTTTTGAAGTGGTCCACATACGCTTCAAAATTGACGAAAGATGTTTCAAAAGAACAATTTATGAAGTTGGAGTGCCAAAATCGAGCAATTCAAAGTTAAGGTGCCAAAAATGACCGAACGCTATAGTTATGGTGCCATTAGGGTAATTTAGTCTAATTAAATATGTCAAATCATTTGTGTCACTTGATATAATTGAATGTACTTGGGTTAGATGCATATCTTCCTGCCCTCAAAATTAAGTTCATGTTCATTATTAGAGTAAACTGTGTAAAATACAACCTAGTACATATTTCCATTTCTCATACACTCACCCTACAAAGTTACATATTGAAAACGTGGCTTTTCATTTCAAAGATATCAATTTTCTTACAAACATGCCGAAAAATGGTACAAGACAAAACAGGGGCAAAGTTAAATATGGTAATTAGCCTCGCTATGAACCAACAAGGAAGTTGCTTGGTGTGATGTTAAGGCTTGTTGCTTTCATACTCGAGGACGTGGTTTCGAATCACAAAAACGGCATCTCCATAAGGCGCAAGGCCGTGTGCATCTCAAGCCTCCCCAGACCCAAGATAGGCAGGAGCCTCGAGGAATTGGGATATCCTTAGCATTGCTACAAGACACCTAAATTCATAACCTAACAATTGAGAAGACCTCAAGATCAACATTTACTACTATATCTGCAAATAACCCATGCATATGCAAACAATATCAGGATTTCCATAAGGCACAAGGCCGTGTGCATCTCAAGCCTCCCCAGACCCTAGATAGGCAGGAGCCTCGAGGAATTGGAATATCCTGAGACACCTAAATTCATAATCTAACAATTGAGAAGGCCTCGAGATTTACATTTACTACTATATCTGCAAACAACCCATGCATATGGAAAGTACGCCGAGTACAAACAATACCAGGGTTACCATAATCAAATTTACTTCCTATCGAAGCAAGAACACAAGGAGTACAAACAATACAGGTCGCCTCACCTTTCACTTTTGCATTATAAGCAACCTGGTCACGCATCATCAGCGCCGCAGCCTCTCCGTTCATCGGGTCGGAAGGATTCGGGTACAGAAGGAGTTGCGGCAGGAACGACTCGAACACATTCACAAGATCTGAATGCACATAAACAACCAAAGGATTCAACAACACGCATATGACAATCGGCAACCGAACATCACTCGGGACAATTTCCACGTATACAAATAGACGGTTCTCGTATATTATACCGAACATGGGGCTCCACGTCTGGTTAATGACATCCAAGCACACCGAACCGGACCTGTAAAGAACTAAATTAGCAGAAGAAGAAAGTTCCCAATACTCTCAACATTCATTATAAGTGCCCCCACCCTTCGTCGACATTCGGGTGATAGATCTTGTTAATAAATCCGATCGACGGCGATTTGTACGGATATGAATCGGGCAGCTCCACCCTGATCCTCCACACTCCCCCCTCATAGATACCTGCCATAAGAACAATCCATCACCCCCAACTTAAAAAAAAAAAAAAAAAAAAAAAACCACTTGCAAAAACCCATAAAGCTGTCGACTTTATCAAGCGATCGGACTTTCGATCACCGGAAACATATCAAAGTTCTCGACTTTATTCAGAATAACAGCAAGAAATGGTGAAAAAAAATTGGTGCTCACTGTCTTTGGGGCCGTGGAAGTCGACGTAGAACTCCTGCATCCCGTCGTTCACCATCTCCACCTTGTAATCGCTCATCATCCTTGAAAAGAAAAAGGGACGGATCAAAAGAATTCAGAAAGAATTTTTTTTTTTTCAAGAAATCGGTGAACTCACAGTTTCATCAAGTCCATTTCGCGGCGTTTGCTTGGAGAGGACATAGTCGCTTGCTTGCTTAATTGCTTGCTCTATGGAGAAAGAAGAAGAATGAGAGAAGGAAGAAGAGGAAGGAAGAAGGAAGAAGGAAGAAGAAGAGGACAATATGTAATATGTAATAATAATTGTGTTAATATTATGTAGAGGCCCTCTTAAAATATTCCAAAAGTGTCCCTTATTGATGAGATTCCACTCATTTTCTTCATGAACTTTTTTGTACGTCATCTTTGCCTCGGTACCTTTTTACATTGTTTTTGGTCGTCACGATTGGTAAACTTGCAAAGAGGTCTTCCTGAATATAATTTTTTTTTTTAAAAAAGTTAAACCCTACTAAATATATTTAACGTCGAACATTTTGGAAATCCAAATCTTAATATCAATTATTATGTGAGACCATATTACTAAATAACCTAATAAACTGTGGAATATTTGAACATGGTTGTGGATTATGAAAAACATCGTTTATACAATTATATGTCAAAAATCTTTTGATTCTGTAAACCGGTGGAGGAGTTAATGTGGTGCAAAACGATTTTAAGAAGTTAACGTGGAGCATAACAATTTTCGATAAACATTAAATATATACAAGAATTGGACGAAAAAAGTATTCAATCGTTACAAGAAGAAAACAATACGATAGACTGTCTATGATTATATTGGTTACAATACGTTACATGTCACAAAATGCTAAGATCGTATTTTGCATACCGGCGACAAGAAGGATGTTATGTCCCCTATGGTGGGACCCATGCAACAAAATGCAGGCATAATCATATGTTAGTTAGAGTATTTGTTACTATAATAAACAATGAGATAGAGAGACATGTATCAAAAAAAAGCATGGATTGAAATGGAAAATTCACAAAGATAACATGTGTTGTCTAATATATAAATGAACAATTATATCACAAACATTTTTGTATTTATTTAAAGATATGACCACGAATAACTTTTAAGTCCTACATATCAATATTATAATCACTAACACAAATTTTATTAGGTTATTTTCCAATTAAATATCGCATTTTTAAATAAATAGTCTATTATTTTAATCAATACTATAATATATCAAACTTCTATTTTGTACACTACTATAACTTTGCACTTTGAGACTAATAATAAGTGTCAAAAGGCAAAATTGTCCAATCTTTTTGAAACATAGATTTTATAATCTTCATTTATAACCCTAACATATTGCATATTCTGTCCTAACCTTACCCTTCCCTTTCCTTTCTCCCATCCCTTTTTACCTTAGACGTGGCTGTATGCAGCTGTATGGAAGGATATATGTGATGAATTATCATACTCACCAGTCCCCTTTCACAATTGTTTGTACAAGATTGATTTTAAGTTACACAAAAGCGGAACTAATGTGAAGAAGAAAAAGAAGTTAAGAAAATTGATAGGGGTAATGCAACAACAAAATTATTTTTTTATGCTTAGGGGTAAAAAAGTCAAATATAGCCGTGCAAGGTACATGAGGTTAAGTAGGATGTTGCAAAAGTGAAAATAGTTTGAGATATATATATAACAAGTGCCAATAAAAATACTTCATGCTTTTTAAGTCCAAAAATTATTGTTAAGTGTAAAATTAGGTACGACTCAGGATATTAAGAGCAAATTAGCTTAGATTTTATTTATGAAATAATTTGTGATTTGATGGTAATATTGGTGTTGCATGTTCTATAATTTTACTTTGCGCACTTGATGGTTTTCATTAACGTCTACACAATGATAGTTTCCTGTGTGGTGGACTCAAATGGAGGAAGTTACTATACTTTTCGCCCACGTTTTCGTAGTTATGAGCAGGTGGATCACCTGCCGTCCATTAGGAAACGTACAGCCAAAATTGAGCAAAGTCCAGCGTTTTTTGGTTCTTGGGATCCGAGAGTTTGAAAAAAGTTGGAAGCGACAGAAAAGAGCGGCTCTCAAGAGTCCAACGAGCCCACCGACTGGTCAACATCTTTTACAAAACGATTCCTTATATTTGCATCAGGCACCCTTCTTTCTTCTTTAATTTGCATGATATTTTTGTTAATGTGTCTCTATTTGACAAAAAAAAAAAAAAAAATTTGCAGCGTCCCTATTTTTTCTTTTAAAAGGGAGCTATCACACATGATAGAGGTATTATTATTCTTAAGTTGTAAAGTATTAGAGAATATCACACATTTGTTAGGGACATTCCATTATTTTGAAGATCCAAATTCTTCACAACTTTCTCTTCCTCTTGGAACAACTTTTTTTTTTTCCTCGCATCATTTCAAATAAAATTGGACGTATCAATTTTTAGGGTGAACATCATTATTGGTGGTTTTGAGCCATTTGAAAATTTCTAATCGAACCCCAATATGTCGGTTTTTGAAGTTTTATAAATTTTAGAGTGAACAACATTATTTGTGGTTTCGAACCTAAAAGAAAGCGCCTCGTTATATGGGTACGAAAGTTTTAGAAATTTTTAGAGTCAACAACATTATTTGTGGTTTCGAACCCTAGTAGAAAGCCTCGTTATATGGGTATGAAAGTTTTAGAAACTTAGTTAACACCATAATTAGTGGTTTCAAATCCTATGGAAGTTCTAATCGGATTAGAAATTTTAGGAATCATGAGAGTCGGGTTGGATGATAGAGTGACAGTCAGGTTGGAAACAAGGAAAGATTGACAAAATTTTAACAATTCTAACAACTGTAAAGACTATCAACAGTCATAAGACAAAAAAACAAAATTTGTCTTGGACTCCCGTTCCGTCTTGTATTGATTGCCCTAACATTTTTTTAAGGATAATTTGGATATAAAAATAACTATATTTCGTGATGCCCATATCACTTTTGTTAGTGCCTCTACTAATTTCATTGTATTAATCAGGATTTAGTAAGATTCGCTATCGATGGTTGACGTGAATCTTGTTCCATATCACCAACATCGTTGTCAGCAAGGATTTTAGCAATAAAAGAATGATAATCAATCAACGGGAAAAAAAATTACTTCAAGTTTCCAATATATTTTCTACACTCTTTCATCCGCTTTTGTTGGTAATCGACATCCTAAGGGATGTAAAACAAATAAAAACTGAAAGAACAACTACACTAAAAGCTCCTGAGAAGATGCTCAAAAATATTTGACAGCTTTCAAGACGCACCAACTTCTTTCAGTTTGAGCTTTAACTTGTGCCAGTGAAGTCATCCAAATCGACAAATGGTACATTTGGCGAACTATGAAGGCCCTTTCGCTCCCTGACTTTAAGAGCATCATCAGAACCAAAACCATTACTTGAGAAGCTAAGCTCTTTCTCTTCGTCGTCACTGTCAATATCTCCTGCCGCCATCCGGTTCTGGCAGCTCCTACACCTGAGAAGGAACACATTGAAGTAATAGCTCACGATACTTTTCCTTCCCATGTAAGGAAAAGTAAGGTAGAGCTGATCCCAGTAATTTTTCCCTAAGGATGGTGGATTCAGGCGAACTAAAGCCTTAAACTTCCGCTCCTCCTCGTCTGTCCATGAGAGTGCAACTTCTTCACCCATGGAATCAAATCTCCAGCTACTGAAAGCCGAACCTAGTTCATGTTTCAACCTTTGTCTCTTCTCACCTACATGAAATCTAACACACTGTACAGAACCTGGGCATTCACACCCACATTCAGTTTGTCTCCCCCTGCCAACAGGAACCCTTTCAATAAGGTATCTGTTTTCCTTCTTCTCTGGTGGCCAGATTCGTGTACCTAACCATTTCGAGTCATCCGATTCGGTAGACGATGCAGAAGCAGCTGGATTCCAAATTGGCAGCATTGCTTGATAGGATTGACCCACATGAACACGCTTAGCTCTGGACGGAAGACCAGTTAACACAAGTTGTGCTGGACTAGAATTCCTCGGCCTTTTCTTGTCATGCTTTGCATCTTCTCCTTCATACTCTGAATTTTGGTCTTGGCGATCTTGGCAAATATTGGTTGTTTCAGGAGAAGAGCCTGCACGAAAATGTTCACCTAAAGAACTGAGCCTTGGGCTGCATCTTAGTATTGTTTTACCCAAACCATCACTATCCTCATGTAACAAAGGATGTAACCTCTTTCTTCCCTGCAACAACATCTATCGAGTTATGTTAATGAAAAGGGAGGTACTGCAATCAAGGATCTTCATAGAAGATATAATATTGCAATTACATTCCATATGTACTCAAAAGAAGCTAAAATTGCCTTGCGATACAGTTCCCAGTATTCTGAAATATTTAACTCCGATATGAACTTTTTGTGAAAGGCATTCTAGCAAAAGAATGTTCTAAAGATGAATGTGGAATTTGCCATCACATATCAGTTTTCTAAAATGGATATAATTTGTTCTTCAAACCAAAATATAACAAAGAACGTTAACAAAGTGATAGTGATTCTTCATACTTCAAGATGTAAGGCTAAGTTAGCATCTATGATGTCTAAGAAAACACCAAATCTGTTTAAAGTAGTTATAGCCAAGGACATTATTTGTTATGCCATGAAAAATGTGCTCAGTTGCACAAGCCAAGTACATAATTGGTACAACAAACTTGGTAGATACATATTCAGATTTTAATTACCTTTAAGCACTGTTAGGTTGCAGGGAAATGTCACAAATCTCCCAGAATTTGGCCACAGTTCAGTCAGTTGGCTATCGGGGACCACAATCCATTAAGAATTCTGATTTCAAAAGGTAAAGAATTGGGACTCTCACAAAAGTCATAACATGCAAACTCTTACATCATTGCTTCCTATACCCTATAGTCCCTTGTCTATTTGTCGCCACATTGAAGTTGCAATATGGTTCGTTGCTTCTAAGGAACACTCTATTCCAAGCAAATATAGATAGGGGTGAGCGTTTGATTTATTTGGTTTCAATCGAACCAAAATAGTCAAAGCCGAATAAACCGAAATTCTAAAAATCTAAAACCGAACCGAAATTAGTCATAATCGAAACAGATATAATCGATTCAATTTGTTCGGTTGGGCTATTTCTATTCTTTGATTGGACGGACCCAATGCTGGGATTGTGATCACATTATAAAAAATACAATTTTTATACATACATTGTTGTATTTCAAAGTTGGGCCTAAAAATTAGACCAGTTAAATTACCAAAATTGAGCTTCAAAATACATACATAGAATTGTTGTTTTCAAAATATACACAAAAATATATACACTCTTAATCATACAATATGTATAGAATTGAGGGTATTTACATAATTGTATATCTTATTTGGTTTCCGGTTTTGGACCGAAACATAAAACCCAAAACCTAAATTGAGAAAGGAACTTCACTATTCTCAAAACCAAAACCGAACCGAATCTCTTATTCGGTTCGATTCGATTTTTGGTCAAAACAGACTAATGCATACCCCTACATATAGATATGAACATTATAGAGTTATGCACTAACACTTAGCCAACTAGATGCTATGGCAGATAGAATGTGCAATTTAAGCTGATCCAACCAAGGAGCAAGATAGGACTAGCATGAGAACTTTGGAAAATTAAGCTAAGGGTAAAACATGGATATGGTTATATATACACACGAAACACAACTGTAAGTATATATATATATATATATATATATATATATATATATATATATTTGAAAGAGGTAAATGTGGCGAACGCTTCCACCGGGAATCGATCTCCTGACCACTCGGGCCGCATGCATCTCTCTTAACCACTAGGCTAGAGGTCATTTGCAATATATATATATATATATATATATATATATATATATATATATATAGAGAGAGAGAGAGAGAGAGAGAGAGAGAGTTTGTTTTTTATAGTCACGAGGTTGCAAAAAGTTCAAGGATTCACAGCAAAGAAAGGTTACTTTCTTGTATCCCGATTATGTTTTAAATGATCAAAAGATTCACAACCATGCTAAATTACTTACAACCATGCTTTGGATCCCTTTGGAGCTTAAACATGGGCAAACCATATCCAACATTAGCATAAACCTCATATCCTAAAATATGGTATTTACTACGATACTCTTGTGTATTTGCATTATTATACTTGTTTCTCTTGCTTTGATCTTGGATTTCGTAAATGGTTTGATTTCATTTTCATTGATATGTTTTCGTGGAATTCTGAAGATATCTAGAATATCGTAGGAGATTTTACCTCCCGTAGGATAACCAAGAGATAATTAATCGAGTTAATGACTATATATAATCATAATAGTTTTCGTGGATTTCTAATTGCTTTAACCCATTTAAAGACGACCATAGACTTTGTAGATACTCATAACAATGACATAAACTGAGGGTAGGACCCGCACGTGGATCAAGAACCTCTACAACCAACAAAAGTGATTGTGTATCAGCCAAACTAAATACTATAAGTATACTGGCGGTATATAGTGGTAAGCACAGTTAGTCTTGTTGACTTGCCATGTGATCTTGTAAGTGGGCTTTGACCAACCTTGTTGACTCAATACTAGATGGGAAATAACCTGGAGTATGTGGGGAGTAGTAGTAGCAGCCATTCTATAGTGCCGAACCCTCATTTGCTCTCATTTCACTCTTCTTCCACTTCCTCCCCATTTCCTTCTTCTCTTGGGCGTGGGCTGAACAAGAAGAGGCCAAGGAGTGCTAGTTGTGGTGATTAGCTTAAAGAGGAGACCAAGAAGCTTCTACTTCTACTTCATCTTCTTCCTCTCATTCTCTTTGTTCAAGACCTAGGCAAATATATCTTGTCCTAAAATGATGGTCATTTGTTCCTAAAGTTGTTTTTCTTGTTATAGTTGTTATTCTCAATTTTTTTGAGCTACTAGAGCCCCATTACATGCTAGATTTCATTTATATATATTGTGGGATTTAGGAATAAAAATAATAACATAGAGATACATTGCTCTAACTTTCTCTATACTTGTTGTAATTGCATAAAACTTGTTTTATTAGCTAGCTTAGATCATTTCTGAACTTTCTCCTATGTTACATTATGGATTGGGAATCAAAGGATGGTGAAAATAATAAGTTTCCTCAAGCCCGAGTTGAGGATTTTGCAGTGGATTGCAAAACCAGTATGTCGGAAACATATTGCCATACCGGTCTGATCCAGTACAAAGTTAGCACTTACGATTCTCTTTTCGTCTTTGATCCTTGTTGTCTTTGGCCATGGCTTGGCACGTTGTGTTATATTTACTTGTTAGCATATTTGGTTTGCGATTACAAGGGGTTTTGGTGCCCCTTTGGTATTTATCTGCATGTATCCATTTTTTTTGATACGTGCTTGTACTTGTTTCCACTTTCGTTTTGTGATCTGTAGCTTAACATATAGCTTCTACTTACTGTTTTGAGAGTTATAGCATGCTTGATTTGTAATTTAGATAGGTAGTGTAGCTTCTTGTTTATTTCATATTGTAGCTTGTTCTTGATAGCCTGATTATTGTTTTTGATTGTCGTGATTGTTGTAGTTAGTGCTAGTGTTGTTTTTAACTTATATTGTTAGGGTCGTGGACCTACGTCTACGCTTGCTTGAGTGTACTTATTTGCATGTTGGCATTGATGTGTTCAATTCTGGGTATAATACACATGACGGTATACCGTCGGTATTCCGATTTGTGTGGTATGTCCCGGTTTTGCTAGGTGACTCAAGTGTCCCTTGATAATTTGGATTCGGATGATCAGTACAAGACCCTCGATAGTTGATGTTATGCTGGATAGCAAGATTTTTTGAAAATTGTAAAATGATGCCTTGATGGGGAATAAAACAAATAAATTGTACAGGCAGGTGATTACTCGAGCTAACCGGATAAAAAATTATACTTTGGATAAAAGGATTGGTAACATTATAGAAATTTAAATACAAAGACGATGTGGCTTAGGATATTGAATGATAATTGGGATCGGTTGAATGAAAATCATGTGTGGCTATTACGATTTGATTGCTAATTTGAAAGTTCTTGGACAATGTTGTTAATGACTCAAATGAATGTAGAAAATCTGAGCTTTGATCCTAAGGGTGTAATAGGTAGTCACCTATCTAGTTCATCAAATGATATAATCAGTAAATTTCGAGTTTGTGCTTGATGAGATGGATAGTCGTTGCATATGTGCATGTATGCTCGAGGTTTGAATTGTATCACCAAAGTTCAAGTAATGACCTTGAATATTTTGTTGTGTAGGGAACGATTAATCAATATATGAATTCGTCAGATTGAAATGGATTACTTGACCATTGTGGTACGAAATTTATGAAAGTTCCCTGCGATTCCTAATGGCTGGAAAACAAATAAAAATTGAGAAATATCAAGATGATATGACCGCACGGATAACAATTGGTTGAAATATAGATTGTTCGATTACAACTGGGTGATATAATCTTGTCATAACAGACTAAGATAATATGATTATTGATGTTGGCAGATCTATAACACGGTCATATGGTAAATGTGGATAATTATTGAACTTGGATTACTGAATGTGAAATTCTTTATGGGACTTTCTTTGATGATGCAATGCGAATAAGTTGACGGTTAATGTGATTCGATGATTTTGTTGTGACTCTATCGGAATGAATATGGATATAACAAAAATAAAAAATCGATCGACGGAATAGGAGGAAAATAATCTTATGTTATTGATTGGACGATAAGTCAGATTGACCGTATGAGAAAATTACTATATGGATACAAAATACAAGCTGGAAAAGAATTCGGAACAAAATATTATAAATGATAAACTATTAAAATACTATAAAGGAATTGATGATCCTTGAATAGTTAGCCTTGGCATATGGATTAATGTGGATATGAAGGAATTGGAATATGAGATAAAGAATCTAAGATGGGATAAATATATGATTGGAGGATTACGCGATAAAAAAAAACTGAGGGATGGAATTGAAATCGAATTGTTGAAAATTTGCATGATGGATTTGGATTTGGATTATAATGTTGTTGGATCAATTTTGTCAATTTTTAGGGTAAGTCTAGAATGAGCCTTTGTTTGAGGTAGTCCCTTGATAATGACCATAGGTAGATATATTTGACCCTAGATACTTTTGGCTGCATAACTGTTGTCAGGTTGGTCGACAATGATGATTCGTTCTTGAATTGAGATCATACCCATAGATTAAGTAGAATCCTCAGAATTGTCAGTTTATAGTTTTGTCCTAAGGATAAGAAATTAGTATGGTCCCTAGCAGTCGTTCTTTCTATAAGAGTCACCTAAATGATTAGGTTTAGTTGTCGGTATAGCTAGCCTTAGAATTGATCAAAGAATAAGGTGACCGTTGGAAACCCATAGGATGACCCTTTTGATATTATAGGAAAGATGGTGGTGATAAGTAAGACCTAAGGAATATATGTTACGACATGAACCTCAGAGATGATTTGGGTATTGGAGAATTAATTAACGACCTTAGCTAGAACTTTAAATGTGGAGTGAGACTTGAATTGAATATATTGAGAGATGAGTTTAGGAATTGAATTGTCCCATAACTTGGATTTGATTGCTTTTGTCGGGAATGACGAATTGGTATTCAAAATTCGATTGGTTGGATTAACATGGAACACTTTGTATCGAGTTGAAAGGAAGAATAAAGTTAGCGACAAAAAGGTGAATCGTTACTCAGAAGTTTTGGTTGGTGATTTCATAATCGGAAAAAAAAAATTGATATAAGACATTGCTCGATTGATGTTATGCTAGATGGAATGTTACATGAAATTGTGCCCTTGATACGAATAATTGATAGCGAGTGACCCCTACAAATGATAATTTGCCTCGATGGAAAATATTGGAGGATTCAGAAGTCATTTAACAATTGAACTTCTGAGGAATAAGTGTTACAGTAAATAAATTGTTGGAATAATTGTATGTTGGTTTGTACAAATAGAAGAGAGTTTCAATACTCAGGATGTTCTAATATCGGATGATGGTAAAAAAACGAACTGAATTGCAAATAAGACTCGTGGGAAAAATTGAATCAAGATCTGAATTAAATAAGGATTGCGAAGTGACTACATTGCAATATTTGGAGAATTTGTCGGATCAGTCATGATACTCAATGTGAATCGAAATCAAGTGACAATTGGTTGTATTCGTAAATTGATTGATGATGAATGAATCGAAACAATGCGTCTTGGAGTACTTATAATAGATGGAAGAATGAAATCGTATTTTGGAATATTGAGAACTTTTAATATGGTCGGTTTAAGTTAAACCTTGGTCCGGATGATTAACATATTTTGTTTGGGTGAGTAACATATTTGGGTGGTCCCTGATGTTAGATATTTGTGGCTTGGAAGATAGTGATTGTGCCAAAATGAATGAAGCAAGAAGTTTCTATTAGCTAACTGAAATAATGTTGATGGACTTTGAGAACACCTAGACCGAGACTTGATTATTCAATTTGCGCAAGTGGGATTAGGAGTAATATTTCCGTGGATTGGAAAAACTAGTTATACTTGTAGTCTATCAAATCGTACTACCACTGACATTGGTTGCAATGCACGATGATTCCAAGTTTCACAACTTCAGAAGTGTATAATCTAAAGTCGAAGTGATAGACTGCGATCGAATAGAACTACGGGAAGAATTTCAATGATCAATAAGAAGTTGCATGCATTTTGAAAGGAATAAGGTACATTGAATCAGTAATATATAAAATTGTACAATTGGATTAGAATTCTAGATCTGTCAAGAGAGCTGAATTAAAATATTGAAAAGAAGCAGAATGAGAAATTTATTGTAACTAAGTGAATTACTAGAATGAGTTGTTCTCTAAAGTCGAAGTGATAGGCTGCGATCGAATAGAACTACAGGGAGAATTTCATTGATCAATAAGAAGTAGCAAGCATTTTGAAAGGAATAAGGTAGATTGAATCAGTAATATATAAAATTGTACAATTGGATTAGAATTCTAGATCTGTCAAGAGAGCTGAATTAAAATATTGAAAAGAAGCAGAATGAGAAATTTATTGTAATTAAGTGAATTAGTAGAATGAGTTGTTCTCTAAAGTTGAAGTGATAGGCTGCGATCGAATAGAACTACAAGGAGAATTTCATTGATCAATAAAAAGTAGCAAGCATTTTGAAAGGAATAAGGTAGATTGAATCAGTAATATATAAAATTGTACAATTGGATTAGAATTATAGATCTGTCAAGAGAGTTGAATTAAAATATTGAAAAGAAGCAGAATGAGAAATTTATTGTGACCAAGTGAATTAGTAGAATGAGTTCTCTTAAGCTTCGAGGACGAATTTTTCTTAGTATATTATGTAATGTCCCGCTCCGCACGGAGGCATTTTGTTGGCTTACAGAATTTGGTAAGGTTGTCTGGTTGTAACTTATGTTGGAAATCGAAAGAATTGAAGGACGGTGCAGTCTTTCTTAAATTGGCCGGATGGGATGAGTTATGGAACGTGGCTTACTAGTATGGTTATGTCAAGTAAGAAAGATCATGCATTGTGTCAAATCGTCTCTGGAGGATCCATTGAGCATATATGTGATCGGAGTAGGAAGACCATTTGTATAGGTAGGTGAATATGTCCTTTCTTCTCTACTCCTTCACGCTTAATAAAATAAAATTATTGTGTTGTTGTATTTTGCCCCTAAAATGTCTAATGCTTTAGTTTCTGCAAAAGATAGTGATGGTTATGTTGAATATTGTTGAGATGAATAACACATGAACACTGAACTGCCTAAGTGACTGACACATGAGAAATGAATTAATAATGCTATTGACACAAAAAATGCAATTGACACAAAGAATGTGATTTGTATGTTCAGATGAGAAAAGATGTGAAATGAGAAAATGATGATACTTGGGATCGATAGATCACCAAGTGAAATGATGGGAATGATAAGTCGTTGAATGTGGCTTGATTAATACGAGATGAGAAAACGTTGACCTTGTTTACTTTCAGTATTTTACCATGCACTTTATGTTTATCGAGTTGTATATGCATTCGCATGGTCATGGACAACTTGTGCACAAGGTTTAAGATGAGTTTCCTCGAATGATACCTGGGGCACCGGAACAGATTCGATCTAGAAGAAAACATTAGCGTGCTACGGTGGCACGAGATATTGTAGAACATTTATTGAGGCTAGTTACCTGCTTTGAATGGTGCGTAACATTAAGTCCTATATGACATGGTGAAAAGGCACCAGTGACCATGTAGTCATGATGCATGCTAATGAAAGTCTCATGCAAGTGGAAAGTATATTATATCCTGTATTTTTATGCAGGGATGGTGCCTCAGCAATGGATAAGATTATATTTAATGCCATAATTACATGCTTTAGTGCTTTCACCATGTCCGATGGAAGTGAATGGTTACTCGATATTACATGTTTTACATGCTTCACCACATTCAAAGTACATGAATCGTTAATTGACCCTAGGTTCCAATAGAAAGATCATCTTAATAAGCTTGCTCACATGACTAGAAGTGTTGGTTTAGGTGAGTGGACTAGTTTTGCTCACCAGTACATGGCAATATACTGACCCACATCTCTGTGGGTTTTTTCCACAGGTGCTTGGAATTGCAATACGCATATGTTGGCTTGATCAGCTCTGAGATATTGAAGATTTGTTGGACATGCAAGAGCTCTCCTTGTAAAAGATAATGTCTTCTGTTATAAAGGACATAATATATTGAACATTGTAATTCAGTTGTACCAATGAGTTGTAAGCCGAGTCGGCAAGTTCAATGTAAGACAAGTTGGCATGAGTTATAGCCATTAAGAGCCTTTGTAAACTGTTGCAAATCTTTGTATTCCGCTGCTATAATCAATAAAGAATTCTTTTTAATAAAGAGATGCATTTCGTATATCTTCAATTTGTCTGCTTATTTCGCTGAGATGTGTTTGTTTTGCGATAAATATCAACTGTGCACCGTTTATGCCTTGTACAAGTGCAACTTAGACGTGTACAACATAATGCTCGTGGCGAATTATTAGTTCTGCGGAACCGAAACGTGACATGTATTCCTAGCGGCTCCTTTAACAACTATCTTAGCGTCCCTCCTTACAGGAGCATCTGTTAGAGGAGGATCTATTGGTGTGTGTTGGACATTTCCAAACCACCTAAGATGAGTTTCTCGTATCTTGTCCTCAATTAGTGCCACCTCTAACTGTTATTACAAAGATGTGACAATGAAAAGAAAAGTAATAATACGAAGGTAGAAGATTATCAAACAAAAGGGGGGAAGTATTAATTACTCGTAAAGAAGACTAAAATATGTACACTTTTCTAGAGAATGCACTCATATTTATTGGCTAAAAACTAAACCCTAAAACTAATCTTAGTTATCCAATATTTCTTAGACACCAAGAACAAATCTAAACCTATATCCAAAAAGAAAAAAGAAATAAATATTTTCTCCTAATAGCAAGAAGAACTAAATCCAACAATCTCCACCTTGACTATAAGTTATCACTAACCATAATTTAGGATTCACACCAAATTTCCATAAACCACCATATATTGGTTAGATTGCATCTATATTTCACGACATGGTCCTGGTAACCAACAAAAGACATTGAATGCCTACCCTCAGTATCGACAATTCAGACCTCTCGCTCCGACAACATTTCTTATCAAATCGATGTAAATCAATGTAAAGCTCAATACAACTATAACTATTCCTTTCGCAGGCACAATCTTTCAACATAAAATCATAATCACCCAAAAGAAACCTTACCATAGTAAACAAACACCAAATTACCAAATCCAACAATGAATCTCCATAAGTAAACTCACCATTAACAATGATAACATTGTAGTAATACTCAAAAGCAGAAAATTAAGCAAAATCCGAACACCCTTTTTCTTCTTCTCCGTCTTATTCTTATTCTTCCTTGACCAAAATTGTCATTGTTGGGAGCTTCGGACAATATGGTCATCTTCCCACCATAGCATTTGGAACTTGTCCACTCGTCGTTGTTGGACAATCATGATAAGAAACCTTGCTACTGTATCAATTTGTTGCGACGAATAAAGAAAATTAACAAGGAGAAGATAAAGGATTATCACAAAAACCAAGAAAAATATTAATTATTCATAAAGAATATTTCAATCTCTCATAAACTTCAACACTAGAAAACCCAAAACCCTACATCTTGCCTCTCTAATACAATTTTATAGAAAAAAAAAAAATATGCTCATATTTATAGCCTAAAACCTAAAGCCTAAAATAAATCTTAGTTATCCAATATTTCTTACACACAAAGAAACTAAACTCAACCCTTAATCCAAAAAGGAAAATAAATAAAAGGTCCTCTCCTAAAAAGAAAAACAAATAAGAGCCAAATCAACACTAACTTCTCATGAACACATTCATTTCTTACCATATCTTTTGATGTGTTGCTATTAATCTATCTTACCATTTTTATTTCAGTTACACGAAATTTTTCGACATGTTTCTTAATTGCCAAGAACTCTGATTTATAAGCATGAATGATCTAATAGACGTCTTATAGAGAGAAGAAAAAAAAATTCAAATTCAAATGTATCTTGAGGTCACAAAGTACTTTAGGAGCACCATGTTTCAACTATATTGTTTTAATTCTATGCATGACATACTTCTCAATCTTTTCATCATGACGAATGATTGTTCCTAAATACTTAAACTACCACTAGGTATCTGTTGCCCATCTATATGTTCTCCCTCAGTTCTCCCTCTAATTGTTAATAGTGCCTCTAATTGTACAGATATCACTTTTTGCAATAATTATATAGAGTATTTATGAAATTAATTATCACGTTTTATTTGCCAAACTCTCTTTCTCTAATTACATAATTGCTTATGTTAGCAAGATAAAGTCCTTAGCATAGAAGTAATGGTTTTAGATTCTCATGAGATTGACACGAATAATGGTTTTGGATTCTCGTGAGATGAGATGAATGAGATCCAAATCCTTGTAGCTTCACTCTTAAATGTTTCTAGTCAAAGTTCAATTAAGAGGGGCATCAGAGGAACCAGGAAGACTATTGAAACTTATACGATGAGTATCACCTATCTTACAAGTCATTGGTGTGGTTGACACCACAACAAGAGTATAGGTGCTCATTAGTGGAAAGTTCACAGAAAGACTCCAATAAGCAACCCCAACTAGAGTTGTATGCAACATGTAAATGGAAAGTCCTTCATTTCATTAGCAAATGGTTTCTGACCTGAGATTATAACATTATCTTGTGGAATGCAACTGGACATTGATACTACTCCAATGTAGTTTAACCACAGATTACCAAAGGGTAGTCATTGGGTGTAATGTTTTAGATATAGTATGTCGAGTTCATGTCGAGTTGGGATTTTTAACAAGCTTGTTAAGGTGGCAAAGCCCCAAAAGCCCTAAGGAGGGCCTCAAACAAGTTTTCGTCATAATATATATGGTTTTATGCTAGGAAGTTCTACTACAAAACTAAGATTGACTAAATATCTTAGAGAGCACAAATAGATTGATAATAGCCTTTGCTGACTTACAAATGGCTTATGATAGGGCCTCTAGACTATGTATATTATCCATTTTCATATGTTTACAATCAAGCGTATGGCAAGGTATTATAGTAGCCTCAAAGTTTATGGCTTACCACCCAGGAAGAAATGACACTAAAAAAAAGGGTCGTGTCGTGTTAGACGCAACCCGGTACATTAGGATACACCAAAATAGGTGTTGTGTCCGTTCCTCTGTATCGTGTCCGTGTAACATAGTTACATCCATCTTGAAATGTTTTAAAGAGCAAATATTTCAAAGCATCTCTAGAAAGGACAAACAAAAATCGAATAGAAGAAAGTATACCTCCAATAGAGGACTGGAATCATCTTTGCGAGGAATTTTCTTGAGAAACATTGCCTTTCGAACCATAAGCACTTGGGAGAATACCACCCCGACAAGCTTCTTATCTTCCTCGCCATCCAAGGTCAACTTCCCAACGGAAGGATCGCAAGGACCCTTAGCCACCGATAACAACCAACTCAACATCTCGGCCGAGGGGTCCCTCTTCCTCTTAAGCAAAGAGAATCTGCTGCCGACAGCAACAGAATCCAACATAACAACATCGTCACCATTGCCATTACCAACGTGATTCGAAACCGTACGCTCTCGGCGGCAACCCGAAACATCGGCAACCGAACCCCTCGCTCCATTTCCACACAAGACATTCCCCAGACGCCTATCAAGCTCGTCAAAGTACTTGTAGTAGACCAGTTTCAGCGCCGACCCGGTACTCCGGTCGCACCCGATGCTCTCGGACACGGACATCCACGACGAGCTCTTCGTCACCGACTCCCACCCTCCATTCTCATGGACTTCCCGGTACAGCTTGAACAAATCCACGATCCGACCATTTCCGAGCAGCGCCGGAACGGGTCGGATCTCTTGGTCCCTACTGGTTTCTTTTAAGAAGCAAACCAGGACCCGGTTAAAGAGAGGCTCCGGGTCCTTATCGGATCCTCCGTCGGGACCGTCGAGACCCGAACAAAAGCCAAGGGTTTGGAGCTTGCGGAGCATCGACGGGACACTGAAAAGAGAATCCTTCGCGGAGAGGGACGTCTCCTCCATGGGGGCAGTTAACGGGTTTCGGAGCTCCGATAAGAAGAGACCCGTTAAAGATTTAGGGTTGGGAAGGAGAAGGGGCTCCCATCTCTTTCCCGCCCTTTCTCCTTCTTTGGTGAGAGAGAGATTGAGTGAGGAAGCCCTCAAGCTTTTTGTTTTTTGCTTTTTGGCCCCTTTTGGAGGAGAAATGACAAAAATGAGGAGGGTGAAAGGCAATAAATTTTCAAGAAATTTGGGCGAAAATATGTAATTGGAATGGTTTTAGGGTTTGCAATTGTCCTAGGGCTAATAAATTTTCATTTCGTTGGTTGGAAACAATGAAGTATTCATGGCCCCACCTCTCAAGGGTAAGAAAGGTATTTTTTTATGTATATCAAAGGGATAATTTGGAAAAGAAAAAAAATAACATATTGGAATCTTGGCTCTCCTATTATAAAGCGTTTTCAAAAATGAGCCATCTGAACCATATAGATATTCTTCAAAACTGTTCAAAAATGAGTCGTCTAAACCGTATAGATATTCTCAATTAATCAAGAAAAAAAGGGAAATAAAACAATTCCAAAAGTAACTTCTAATGATAATTAAAAATTAGTCTAAATGAGTTGTCACAATTAAAATTAAGAAAAAAAATTCTAACTAATAGTTTAACTACATAATATTATCTAACTACTTTCACATATATCTATAACAAATTCTAATTAAAATAGAAGCATATATATATAACAATCATAATTAAAATATAAACATATATATAATAAATTTTGGGTGTTGTTATTGACACTCCTAAAATGTCACCTGCACTCATCTTTAATTTTCTATCATTCCAATTTCAAATATATGCATGCATTAAATATGACAATAATTTGTGCATGCATTTAGAGAGGAGTGCATGATGACATTTTAGAAGTGCAAATAGTGTTAATACATGGACAAATTTGGAATTTAAATGTTAGAAAATTAAAGAGTAGTGTAGGATGACATTTTAGGAGTGTCAATAACGGTATCCTAAATCTTAATTCAAATATATTTAAATATTTAAATTATTTTAAATAATAAAAAAAAATTATTTTACGTGCAACACACGTGAATTTACTAGTTTCTATAATGATTGTTGCTTATAAAGAGAAATTATGTGACAAATATTGATATAAGTAGTAGTTGGAGAATTAATGCAACATCAGATTTGCCAACTACACCATTTAGAGCATCTCCAATCCTATTGTCTTATTTTGTGTTGTGAATCTTAGGTGGCATGGGACACAAGACAATGTCTTGTATAGGTGGCAAGATTATATTCACAAATGACAATGAGTTTAAAAAGTCATCTCCAATGCAAAAGTATTGAGAAGACAATACAAAGTAATTTTTTACAACTTCCAAGACAACTTTTACTCTTCTACTTCTTTTTATAAACATTTTTATTCACAAATGATGATATGGACATAAAGACATTGTGAAGTGCATTGTCTAGATCTAGACAACCAACTTACATTGTCTTTGCCATGTCATTGTCATGTCAACTCCACACTTTATTTCACATTTGCATTGGAGAAGTACTTTTGGAAAAATGGTTGTCATTCCTATGTGGCAACCATTTTTTTCAGACTCACAATAGGGTTGAAGATGCTCTTAGTGGTACTATAAAAGCAACATACAACATTTATTATATCATTTACACAATTTCTAATGTTTGGTTTGATATAAACAATGGAACAATAGAAAAAATATTTCAAAAATTCCTCCAACTACCACAAATTTATTATGGCAAAAATGACATCCATAACATGACTTATGACAAACATTCATTACACCATTTAGATCATTTCCTATCATAGTCTCTCCATTCAAGTCAATCCAAAAATGGATTTGTATTTAAGACAATAAAAGTTGCAATTAAGATAATGATTGCATCATTTCGAACAATACATTTGTAAATTGGAACATCATTTGTATACAACCAAAAAAACGTATTTGGAACACCACTTACAAGAATAAATATTGCATGCCATAAAAATATCACTAAATTTCAACCAACCAACAACCACTTACAATAGATCAATATTTAGAATGGTGCAACAAATTTTACATGTAATTCCATTTACAATGAAAAAACAAATGTATTTCGAATATCTCTTATAACAGCAAATATTGCATGCAATAAATGTCAATACTTCCACTTACAATCAATTAAATAGCCACTTACAACAAACCAATCATTGAGAATGGTGTTGGTACCGGAAGTGCCCATACCGCGCTCCGATGGCGTGATTGAAACTAATTGCAGCGAAAACTTAAGCCAACCCACTTGATATAACCAACCACCCGCCTAATGTAAGTACCAAGCACAGATGAGAACACTCTACTTTTCGATGATCGTGTTAGCTAGATAAATCCTGATATTTATAACCTCAAGTAAAATTACAAGATTAATACACAACTTGTTGAACCATTTGCCAAAAGGTTCAACCCCCACACCGAACTCAAGAGGATGCATAAGATTTACAATGAAATCGCGCATCCTACCCATAAAGATCTCCATGTACGAAGATGACGACTTCATGTATGGATCTCCTCTTTCTGTTGTCTCGAACGGCAAGCCCTAAGAGTAAAGTGCATATGTTTTCTTACTTTTCTGTAGACAAACACCCTCGAATCTACTGTATGTGCTCCTTCTATGCCTCCACCCTCAACGTATATAAATAGTTGGGAAAGCCTATTTTAGGTCATATAAAATCTTAAAATAGTCCAGAACAAATCTTATCCCTCCATACAAAACCAACGGTGCTGATTAAAACCCAGAACTCGTCGGTCGTCAACTGAACCAAACTCGGACATAGTTTGGTTTTGAGCCTCCCAAAGGTTCTGCCATAAAATACCCAAGTTTGGGCTAAACTCGGCCAGGAACCGAATTTGAGCCACGTTCTATCCCTATCATCCAGTCTTGACTCAGTATTCTTTCTATCTTGTCTAATGAGGTGCTGACCCCTATAGCTTCTCAACTGGACTCCACGCATGTTGCCCCTTGATAGAGTTCATGCTTCCCTTTGTTACTGATCTTCGATCTCCTGAGTTGCGTTGTATATTCCTTTGTCTCCAGTTCCTCGACCACCACGTTGATGCTAGCTGTCATGCATAGCACATCCTGCACCACTTGATCCTACCAGCATCAATGAGACGACAAAGATCAAAATATCTGATGATCAGCCTTATCGTAAGTCTTGATTGTATGTCTCCGACTTTTGTCTTTCACCGGAACGTGCTACCATTCCGACGAGATTCTTCACCCTTGGTTGGCCTAACCAAGCGGACGATGTGATTCCCTCGAGATTTGAGCTCCGAAACATGTCAACCTTTGTGTCCGACATTGAAGCTCCCATGCACACATGCATCCTCGAGTAGAACATCTTGCATTGTGCACACTATCGATGACCCACAGTTCCCCCTGAACTATGTGAATGGAGATGCACCTATCTCGGATTGAGTTTGTTGTACACCTTGATCTCCTCTCTAGCTTCAAACCGATGAAACAAATATCGCTCTGTGAAGCTTTGGCAAACTACCCATCACCAAATTGGATCCGTGGAATCTCATGTTGACCAACTGTCATAGGACTGACAGACAGACCCTTAATCTTAAATTATCACCATTTATAGCTTTGTCTCTATGATCCGAATCCTCTATATCCCTCAATACATCTCAAAAACCTCCTAAGACAAGTTCCAGATGATCTACAAACTCCTTTCAAATACCCCTCGAGCCTTCATCCGATGTATGCGACCTCCATGCACACCTCAGCGGCTTAAGCATGTATATGCCACAAATATATCTTCTTGAGCCAACTGTTAGGAACCTTTCGTAAGTGTAACGTCCTAGTCCCAAAATACTTAGAACTAGGAATGCGTATACATGCCAGCTACGTATCAAGTGGACTCCAGTCTAGCTCGAATACGTATAAGTTGTACAGTAACGGCCAGGTATCTATACAAATCAATACTATCACTAAGTCTCAATCCACAGTAATATAGAACACAAGGATGGGCAATGTATATCATGGTGTGTACCCCATGCTACATTTGTTTGAATAGACTCGGAAGAAATAGTATGAGTCTACAAATACTAGGCTACCAAGCAGAATACAAGTAAAATGAGATGAAAATGTAAACGCAAAAGTTACATGAATCCGAAATAGCAATACCATCATGATCCGTAAACTAACTCTGCTCAGTCAACTACCTGGAGAGATCACCAGGTTCCCAGGGGACATAGCAAGGTACATAATGTACATGCCAAGTATTAGTAAAAAGAATATATATATATATATATATATATATATATATATATATATATATATATATATATGATGATGATGATGATGATGAATGGTAACTACCACGACCATCTACGTGTAAAATGCAGTTGAGGACAATCCAAATGCTAGGTCCAGCCATATAGGCAATCACCCATGGCACTGTGTTGTGATATCGATGGACAAACAAGTAAACTCCAAGGCTCTGCTACAAAGACCGAGGCACATGCAGGTAAACAAGCTCCATACAAGGAAGCATGACCACAGGTCTAGACGGCCAGATATTTCAATGGAGTGTTCCCTACCCCATGCTCTAGAACAATCCAGTCAAGTCAAGTATAAATCATGTATCAGTAACAAGTCACACAAGCTAGTACTACAAGCTATCACAGAGTATAGCCACGAATATCTCATGTCAGACTCCATATCATTTCATCATCATCCATCACGTCTGTGTCATGTGGTCCATCGTTCAAAACTATTCAAAAATGAGCCGTCTGAACCGTATAGATATCCTCAATTAATCAAAAAAAAATACAAAAGAAAACAATTCCAAAACTAACTTTCAATGGTAATTAAAAATTAGTCTAAATGAGCAGTCATAATTAAAATTTAAGAATAATATCCTAACTAATAGTTTAACTACCTGATATTATCTAACTACCTTCACATATATCTATAACAAATTCTAATTAAAGTATAAGCATAAATAAATAACAAAATCATAATTAAAATATAAACATATATAATAAATCTTGATTCAAATAAATTTAAATATTTAAATTATTTTTCAACAAAATTAGAAAAAAAATTATGTGCAACGTACGTGAATTTACTAGTTTCTATAATGGTTGTTACTTAAATAAAGAGAAATTACGTGACAAATATTGACATAAGTAGTAGTTTGAGGACTTAATGCAACATCAGATTTGCCAAGTACACTATTTAGGGGGTACTATAAAAGCAACATGCAACATTTATTGTACCATTTACACAATTTTTAATGTTTGGTTTGATATAAACGATCGAACAGTAGACATTATTTCAAAAATCCCTCCAACTAACACAAATTTATTACGGTAAAAATGACTATCCATAACATGACTTACGATAAACATTTATTACACCATTTAGATCATTTCCTATCATAGTCTCTCCATTCAAGTTAATCCAAAAATGGATTTGTATTTAAGACAATAAAAGTTGCAATCAAGGTTATGATTGCATCATTTCGAACAATATATTTGTAAATTTAGAACATCATTTGTAGACAGCCAAAAAATGTATTTGGAACACCACTTACAAGAATAAATATTGCATGCCATAAAAATATCATAAAATTTCAACCAATCAACAACCACTTATAGTAAATCAAGATTTAGAATGATGCAACAAATTTTACATGTAATTCCATTTACAACAAAAAAAATAATGTATTTCGAATACTTATAACAACAAATATTTCATACAATAAATGTCAATATTTCCACTTACAATCAATTAAATAGCCACTTACATCAAACCAATCATTGAGAATGGTGTTGGTTCCGGAAGTGCCCATACCGCGCTCCGGTAGCGTGACTGAAACTAATTGTAGTGAAAACTTAAGCCAACTCACTTGAGATAACCAACCACCCATCTTACGTAAGTACCAAGCATAGATAAGAACACAATATTTTTTATTTTATTTTTTTAGTGACCATGTCAGCTAGACAAATCCCAATCTTTATAACCTTAAGTAAAATTACAAGATTAATACATGTAATGCCTAGTCCCAAAATAAGTAGGACTTGGTATACAAATACATGCCAGCAACACATCACGAATGGGCCAAACCTCATAACAAGCCCAATAGCGAATGCTTAAGTTATAAATCATAATAATAAACCCATAAAAACCTCACAACTCAAATAAGAAATCACAGGGTACAGTGCTAAATCTCATCTATACAAAATAATCATGACACATGATATCCAAGTCTAATAAAATAATAATAATAATAATTGTTCAGTAGTAAATAAAAATAATAAATGTACGAGGAAAATAATCCATCACCATAACAAAGAAAATAGAAATCTACAAGCCTATTGAACAAAAATAGAGAAATAAAGTAGCAATGTCTAAATAGAGAATGACATGTCTCAAGAGAAGTCCTCAAGCACTATCTCATCCTCCTACGACGGTACGTCTCCAATCTCGACTCCATAACCGTAAATCTCATGGTAAACCTCCCCGTTTATATCTTGGAAATGACCAGGTGCTTATGGGACATAGCAAGGTACATAATGTTGGTACATTCGATCTCAGTCAGCTTGATTTTGATAGTTAACTAAACCATGTATCGATATGATACAATATGACTTACATGAAGATTCAACAATATTGTGGTGCTTGAAGGTTGTACTTGTGGTCAGTCATGTAATTTTCCATTTTAATGAGTTAGGACCTTTGTACATCGAGTCGCACTTGATACCAGAAGTCTACATATATAAATCTAATAAGTCCACTCAAATAGCCTCCAAACCCATCTACAAAAATCCCAATCCATTCAAACCAAAATCATTTCAAAATAAACCAAAAATCTATACCTATTCTGGCAACCGAACTCGGACCGAGCTTTGGCCGAACTCGGACAGAAATCGGTCTTGATAATCCTAGAAAATCCAGACAGCTATACAATCCATGATATTGTGGTTTCCAATGTTCGAATTTTTTAAATATACATGTCACAACCCGCACCCACTGTGAGGGTACGAGAACGTAACAACGCCCAGCCTACGCCGCAGTGTCGGCGGTAGAACGCTGTCCTAGGTCACAAACATCTAACAATATATCTCTAAGCAGTTTATACTCCCCGAATGGGGGTGACATAGCAGTAAAACTCAATCACAACTAAGGAAGAGATAGCACAATATGAAATAGAACTCAAGGAAATAAATAGATGAAATAGTAGTAGTCTAAGATAATCCCAGCAATATCCAACAGTACTAGTCTCAGATGAAAGAATATATACAACTCTGATCTCCAAATAAAGTCTAACTAAAACATGTCTCATGACTACATAAAGGAAGATAAGCCTAACTAATCTAAACTAGGCAATCGGAGTGATATCCTCAGCTAGAGCTGGGTCCTCCTGAGGGTCCAGCTCGCAGGTGTCATCTAAGGCTGCCCCATAGTAGGTATCCAGGCAGGCCTCCTTCTCGTCCTCTGTAATATTTTCAACAGGTCCAGTCAGGACAGGAGCGAGCACAGTACATCTCAATAATTCATAGCAGGTTAGAAAATATAGACATGCAGTAAAGTAAGATACAAGTACTGAAAGAAGTGCAGTATAAAAATAGAGAGAGAACTGTAATAGAAATATCTACTATAAATAGAGAGCTAACATGTGGCTAGTGAGTCAGAGTACAACATGAACATGTAAATGGCCTGGGATGATTCTGTGAAGACACTACGGAATGATTCAATGAAGATACTACTGGTGTATTATTTACATGTCCACTTCTACTCTCCCGTACCCCCAATCAATACACAAGGATCCAGCCAGGTTATGTTATATGATTCCATGCACGGCCCCCGAAGGGTGATACATGGATGTCCCATAAATGGGGATTCTGGGAGTTACCCAACAGTGTAAGATTCAAGAGACTCTGTGATCATGAGGGTACATGTCACAAGTAATCAAGTGAACCAAGAAGCATAGTGATACGCCATGTAAGTGAAACGCACAGAACATAGAGTACCCGATGCTCCCTAAGGATAACATCTCAAGAAAGGATCCATATAGTACCAATTCGTGTGACCATCGTGACAGTACAAGTAAAGTAATCTACTGCAGGAAATAATTCTAAGCAGGATATAAAATGATCAGAGAATGTACTCGCCTGGTATCTGAGTATCCAACTGAAAAGTACTATCCAAGGAGTGGTGTCTGGCTCCTATTCAGAACAGCACAAGTCACAACAAGTCCAAAATGAGAAAAATATGCAATTCAATGCATTCTAGATGAATCTAGGTCAATCTAGGCCAAAGTCAACTCTTGGTCAACTCTGGTCAACCCTAGAAGTCAAACTAGGTCAACTATGGTCAAACTAGGTCAAACAAGTCCACACTAGATCAAACTAGTCTACACTAGTCTAGTAAGTCTTTTCTAGGTCTAATAAAGCTGTACAAGCCAAACTAGGCTCATATACAGGCCATAGGCTATTCATCCTAGGCCAAACTAACACATACACCATGCTAAACTATATCTAACAATACACTATAGGTATACTTGTAATCTAATCATAACCCACCTATATATATGTAATACATATCTATAGTGCACACACACAAGCCACATATATATACATGAGACATATACACACTACATAACCTATAACTCATTGGAAAAATACCTACATTAGATATCCACATGATACACAAACTATACATATACACATATTACCTTATATGCATATACACTACATTATTTATACATTACATTATATACATATACAAAAGGATTCAAAGAGAGGGGAAAAACTCATGTGTCCTTGTGTATGTGTGTGTGTGGAGTGTCCTGTGGTGTGAGTGTCCTGTGGTGTGAGTGGCAGTGCACAAGAAGAATCTGAAATCAGTGAGTGAGTGTACTCTCAAGTGTTTTAGGTGAGAGTGAGTGAAGTGAGTTTACTGAACTGAACAGGAATAGGAAGAGGGACAAATCAGTTCCCATAACAGTCTTAGGACAGTCCTGAGTTTCCAGTTTCAGTCCACCCCTTCATTCTCAGATATGAACATTAAATCTTAACAGTCCATACAACACATTATATTACATCAAAACCACTAAAACAGTCCACACTATTCAATCCCCAATTTCAAAACCCAAACCTCCACCAATTCCAACCAAAATCGACATAGCATTAGATGACATGTAGGTGAACAAGTTAGAAGCTTAACAACATGCAATAATCAGTGTTTAATGGGTTAAAAACTGATGACAAACTCATATTTAAAATCTGGAAGAAAAATAGGATACTTGGTTTACACAGTTTTCAGAAAAAAAAAACAGGAAATGGAATATAACCAACCATTTCGAACTAAAATACCAATTTTTAGGTTGGTACAGTAAAAACACATTACATACGTGTTGTGTGATGAGTTTGTGTCCACTGGAGTGGACACAAACGTGTCCAATTGCAACAAAACCCAAACGGGTAAACTGGACACAGGGATTTGGGGACAGCGTCGTGCGGGCGTGCATGCGTATCGTGCACCCGACACAGGCCATCTCAGGCTCCGTGCTCGTGTCAGTGGGTGCACCTAGGGTAGGTCTAGGTGTGTGTCAACCTGTATCGTGTCAGTGCGTGTCGTGTCTAGAGTTATAGGGCCGTGTCAGTGGCTATTTACACTGTGCACAGTGACAGTGGGTTTCCCCGTGCGCGGTCGATATCTCGCTAACCAATGCACGAAGTCCCATAAAACTTGGGGAGCATGGTGACAGTGGGTGCCCCTCTGCTCCCACAAAGTTTCGTGTCAGGGCAATCCGTGTCGTGTCCTGTAGGGACCCCGAGATGCAGGGGATCCTCCAGGCCGCGCACGAGCGTGTACAGCCCATGTGCACGCGTGTCCAAAATGACACGACACAAGCACGAAACAAACTCAGTCCATTAGAATCGTGTAAGCGACATTAAAACGAGATTTTCCATTCAAAAATTATTCGAAAATAACACAAACCAAACCACAGTGGCATTTCCACAAACACGTTGCATACTTCACTGATACGTGTCCTGTTTGGACACGAAAGGACACGAAAACCTAGGATTTCCTATTCCTACTGTTAGGTTAGGTCTAGGGCTCCCTATTGATGCAAAAATTTTAGGATTCTATGGTGTGGATAGAGAGTTACCTCAATGAGTCAAAACTCTCAAAAAGCTTTAATGAGTGATGTTCTCCTTGATGGTGAAACTCCTCCAAATTGTTAGAAAACTGAGAACAACCAATTCCAACAGCAAGAAAATAATAATTAGAACCTATTGCAACTTGTTTGGATTAAAAAGGAGAAAAAAATGAATTTTTTAGGGATTTTTGAACATGGGGACTCACCTCTTTCTTCTCTTGCAATAAATTCCTAAGGAAGAGGCTAGCCCTAGATTTGGGAGGCATTAAATAGTGGGGGAATCCCTAGGTTGGCTGGACAAAATATTTGGGTTGCTAATTTGGGCTTGGGCCAAGTCACATAGGCTATGGCTAAGTTGTTTTATTAAATGGTTAGAACCATAAGTCATGACTTATGAAGTTTTAAGCCATATTAGCCTAAACAACTCCAAATCACTCCTAACTAGCTCCAATGACTTAAACCTCATTAAATTAGGTCAAACCAAGGTTACTTAACCTAACTAAGTGGCCATAACCTAGATTAGTCACCAGGTTAGTCTTCTAGTCAACACAAGTCAAAGTCAACTATAGGCCCAAAAGCAATCATCCTAAAAATCACCAAAAATCACCAAAAATTATATTAATTCTAATAAATCATAATAATACATAATAATTCCAAAAATTCCCAAAATTTGAAAAATGACCAAAATACCCCCAAGCTAGAACAGTGGTAGTGACAATACACCCGAATTTTGTCCGAACTCTGCCCACAAAAATTATATAAATATGCATGGATTTCCACATTCTTACTCACTCATCTCTTCTCATCTTTTATATCCTATAGAGTGATCTCTAAGATTTAAACTTCCCATCTCCAAGATCAACACCCTCAGCCTTCTAGTTCCAAGTGTGATCTTGGTTAGAAGTCTGAAAAGACTTGTAAAAGCTTGGTCTATAAAAGCTTCTCTTATGTTCTGAAGTCGACGAGTCCTTCGGATAAAAGCTCGTGGTTGTAAAATTATTGTGCCTTCGGATAAAAGCACAAGGTATAAGGAGATTGTCACGACCTGTACCTGGTATAAGGGCATGAGATCACGGGTACGTCCAGTCTATGCCGCAGTGTCGGCGGTAGAACGTTATCCTAGGTCTCAATAACAACTAACCACAGTATGATGTACCTGTCAAATATATATACTCTCCATTCGGAGGACAATCTCAAAAAGATACAACTCAATCACAGATAGGTAAAGAGGAAATATAGCACGATATGGAAAATGGATAGATGTCAAAGTGTAACACAACCAAAATAGAAATAAATCTAAGTGATATCAACGCATCCCAAAAAGTATATGAAATAATATAACATCTCAGAATATAACTGTAGACAAATCCAGATAAATGCCCTAGCAGTCTAGTTTAGGCACTACTGGTGTCTCCTCTAGGCTAGTTGTATCCTCATGGTGATCTAGGTCACAAGTGTCGTCTAAGTTTGTGCCATAATAAGTAGTGCAAAAATCCTCCAAGTTCTTTGTAAAATTTTGTCAACATATCCAGTCAGAATTGGAGCAAAATATATAACTCTGAAAGCAGTTTCATTTCATGGTAGGAAATACAAAACTAGCAATAAAATAAGATATATAATATGCTGGAAGAAAATACAGGGAAATAATATGAAGAGCAAATAGGAAACTGAGTGCATGAATAGAATTGAGAACATTTAAACTATAATAGATATAAGTGATTTAGAGCACAAGACAGTTATATGATTGGTTTAGGTTGTACATGATTATTCTATGGTAACTTGATTATACGTGAAGGTATAATCGACATATACATGATTATACTAGAGGAATTTAATCACATAACTACTTCTACTTCCTCTGCCCTAATTAATACACAAGGATCCGATCACGACGTGTTACGTATATAATTTTTTATTTATATATGAAGCACATGTGAGAACATGAGAGTACATGAGAGCACATGAGAGTACATGAATAATACGAATACAAAGAGTACATGATGTACATGATAAAGTACATGAATATGATGTCACGATCCCATCCTGTTTAGGGACACGGAGACGTGGGTACGTCCATCCTACGCTGCAGTGTCGGTGGTAGAACGCTGTAGAGGTTGTCTATACTATCTAGCATCTAACAATATGAAATATAAACCTGTCATCTCCGTACGGAGGAATAACATGACATATGAAATATATTTCTCAATCACGAGTTCTAAAGGAAGAATAAGCACAATATTTGTATAGATGATAATAAAGATAAAATTGAATAGCAACAGATGTCACAACACAAAAAGTCTAGAAGTCTAAGTCAATATAATACATATCCTGAATATATATAACATCTCAATCTCAAAAACTGGAGACAAGGTCCAATAACCTTAGCTATTAGCTAAAGCACTACTAGAGGTACACCAAGAAAATCTTCTGGGCATGGTCTTTAGTCCTCTAAATACTCTAAAAAATATTATCCAGTCAGAATTGGAGCAAAGTACAACCTTATAGCAGTTCCAATTAATCGACAAAAAACTATAAAGCAGTAATAAAGAAAAATGCTATATACGATGAGGAAAACATATCTGAGACAATAATATAATGGAAAGAGACATGCAATATATTCAAAAAATGTAATTTGTGTGGACAAGTAATAAAAGAGGAACTACCATATCAGAGATAAAGCAATATAGCTAGTGAACTGAGTATAAACTATAATAGACAATGTGTTTTGGAATACCAAATAAATATGTGATTGGCTTGGAAGATTCAATGATTCACACTAAGAAAAGCTAGCTCAACCATACGTGAAATATATGATAGCTAGTAGCTAATGATTTACACTACTTGTCAATAGTTCTTGATCATATATTTAACTAGTATTTTTCCCGCCCCGACTGATTTGATTGATCCAACCATAACACATTACTAACCAATATATTCCAATGTTATCTAATATTCCAGTGTTATCAATATTATCCAATATCAACGAGGACAGTATTCGATACCATTACGATGAGTTAAATGAACATCACATGACTGAAGATCTAATGACAATACCAATTCGTGTACCATCGTGTCAAGAATCATAAGTAACATTTCTAAATACTTGAATTATAGTGGTAATCAAATAATAGAAACCATCAGAGAATGTTCTCGCATGTCGTCTTGAACAGTAAATGTGAATTGAGACCCAGAGTGGAGTCACAAGAACCTATATATAAGATTTACATGTTAATTGGTGTTTCAGTGTGTTAAACATGGATATCTAGTGTGTGATATGCAACCTCAAACTAGGCTTCCGGGGTCAAACTAGGTCAATTTGGCTTAAAGGTTGACCTTTGGGTCAACCCGGTCAACCTTGGTCAAATCAAGTTAAATCTAGGTTAAGTTAACATATTCTAAGTTATTACCTACTTAGAATATCTATACATTATCCATATATATTATTTTACCCTATATCCTATCCATGAGTTATCCTAACTTAGATAGGTATTCTTCATTACCTATTTGCCTATTAGGCAAACCCTCATTTACCTATTCTAGGTAAATACAACCTATAATCTATTACCTCATCTCATATCCTTTAATAGTATATTCAATGTAGGTAAAACTCTTGATTACCTATTCAAATTATAAACCTATGGTTCTATTTTCTAACTAAGGTAATACTTGTAGGTAAATCTTGATTACCTACTCTAAATATCCTATTTCAGATTTCTCCAACAAAATCACCCCAACTCTAAATCACACTAACAAGTCCCATTGGCCTATGACCAATGTAGTTGGCCATGGGGCCAACATGGCCCTGTCCTATATTCTTCCTGGCCAAAATGGCATGCTGATACTGAAACTGAAATGGGGTTTCAGTCCCCATCTCATCTTCACTCTCTCTCACTTTAAACTTCTACTGGCTGATACTAATATAGACACTGAACACTCCATCCCTTTGTTCACATAGGCCTATGCAAAGCTCAGGCCACTTATGACACAGGTTCAGTCCTTCATATCTGAAGTGAAATGAACACACACTTTGCACATTTCACTGATACCCTCTGATACAAAGATTAGGACACCAACTAATGATAGACTAATTTCTCAATAACTCTTACTCTCATTTCTGACTACACTGAATCCTAACTGTTACATCCTAATACTACTGAGATACTAACTGAAGTCCTTAAGATACTTCAAAACACTCTCTAATGACACTCCAAAATACTAATACACTGCTCACGGACACTTGAAACACTCCAGATCCTTACAGGTACACTACTTTCCATCTCTTATAACTCCCCATATGATCAGTCCTAACTGAAAACTCAAATCAGTCCATACTGACTGAACTAGGACTGAATACTCACTAGTTTAGGACCATGGCCAATTAGCTAAGTGGCTACCCCTATCTGCCTACTGACCTGGGTGAACCAGGTAGCACTGGCCAACAGCCCTGCCATGGCCTATGGCCTAGCCAAGACATTGTCCTAATGGCCTATGGCTAAACACAGGCCTGGCCATACAGCACCCCTGTGGCTCAAACAGGGGGGGTGTTACTTGTCTGGTCCCCTCCCCTAACCTGCAGCAAACATCTTCTGTAAGGAGCTGCTACTCTCCTAATCCCCTGTGTGTGGTGCATTGGCACACATTACATGGCCTAAGGCCAAAGCACTTGTGCTCAGGGCCAATGGCCAAGGCTCCTGCCACTGGTAGTACCCCCAATTCCCCTCTCACCTACTTACACCCATTCAAACACCAGGTCTCTCACATGAATTTACACTTGACACTACTCAATCATGAACACACACTTCACTGTCACATTGACAGTACTTACTCTTGACACTTAGGGCACCCACTCACAAGTGACCTATAGGCACACAGGCCACACACTGCCACTGGCCAACATGACCTCCCTATCCTCACTCTTCTTTCTATTTCATAAGCCAATGGCCTTGTTACTGCATGCCTACCTGCTAGGGGACTAAGTCCCTGCAGGCCAACTCTCCTACCTGTACATCCAATGTACAAGTTGCCTAACCTGTAGGCAGGGCACAACCCAACCATTACACTGATGTAGAGCCTCCCCCAAACACCCTGTTAAGGCATGCCTCTATTGCCTGCGGTCTTACATGCTACTGCACTTCGTTTCCCTCTAGATACAAATATAGGTATAATTCCTTCAAGTGTATCCCAATACTCCCCTGCTACTCACTCACTCACTCACTCTTGTGCACACAACTGATACTCCTCTCCTCTTTACTGATTTTTCAACACTTATACACTCTCATAGCACCCACCTGACACATACTTTATACTCTCATAGAGACACTCATCTACTGGGAAACACTACCACTAACATGTAGGTAGGCTCCCTCACTTAGTCATACACTTAGCTTCTAGACACTCACACACAAGCAAAATACTATGACATACACTCTCACATAACCCACTCTCTCACACATGTTTACATTGTCAAGTAACAGTTCATCACTGGAGAACTCCCCAACAGTGCACACACATAGCCCTCTCAAAATAGGACACTCATGACACTCAAAATCATATATAAACATGTACACACACACACACACACACACACACACACACACACACACACACACACACACACACACACACACACACATATGCCTAAAAAATATAAATTCTTACATATGAATACTAGAATCATACATTCCTATTCTAATGAGCAACTAAGCTAACCATGAGTACAAAACTAAAAATGAAACTAGGAATAGTCTATTTGTCATTTTGACAAACACATGGTGGGCTCTCCTCGAATTTCTCCAAAGATGACACAAAAATCTAAAATAAAACCTACAAATATGAAGGTTAGAGCCTTGCTCTTCTCCCTATGGGTATCCCTAGTCCATGTGGGTGTTTCTACTAGTGTCATGTATGAAAATGGAGCTCAAACTATGCAAAAATGACAAGGTTTACCTATTGGGAGATGGATTCCCAATAAAATCTTCTAGGAATGCTCTTGTGTCAAGTTTGACACAATCTCTCTATTCATTGGACTCCTCTTCTCTAGCTCCTTGGTCTCCAAGCTCCAACCCTCCTAGAATGAAGATAATGGAAAGTTTGGAAGGATTTTGGAGGAGTTTTGATGGTGGAAAGCGGGAGAAATGAAAGAGGCTTGTAGAGAGCTCTTCTAGAGTTTATGGAGGCTCAAAATAAAATTAAGAAGAGGGAGAAAACCCTCTTAATGACCAGCCATGAAGGGTACCCTGAAACCCTCTTTGAAATGTCCATTCTGTCACGCCCCGATCCCGTAGAGTCCTTTTGTCCTCGCTTCGGACTCTGTGAGACCGTTCGTTCTCGCTTGGACGTGATGCCGTGCAAGCCTAAGTTGCGCTTGCACAAGTCCAAGACCTGTAATAAGCCAAGATAGACAAGGTTAACAATACGCAGCGAAATATATTACAGATATATGAATTGAACACAATGGTAACAAGAAACAATTCTCTTTATTGATTTTATTTGAACAGATTACAAGCTCTCGTTTCTCTCTGATACTATGTTTACATTCTCTCAAAAATATTACAGATTATAATGATCCCGTTCCCATACATTACATCCCTTTATATACAAACCAACTCTTGCAATAGATGTCCATCTTTTGCCATCTCTTCTGAAGATTTCTGGCTCCTGAGGATGAGGCTCGGGCTATCGCTTCGGACTATCCTTCTTGATGCATATTGCACCTGCATGCAGACTGATGGTGGGTCAGTATATTAGCATACTGGTGATTGTGAACAAAGAGCTACATTTATCTGAAATGATTACTGTTTATTTTGTGAGAAAATATTTCTTTTAATGTGATCTTGCTACTTTTACCTATATTCATTTCATGCATACAGAGTCAGTTTATATTCTTTGAAAAATCTTTAAAAAGCCACAATTTGTTTCATTTCATCTCAAGCATATAAGGGACTGTTCAATTCAAGCACGATGACTATTCATTTCATGTGCAGTGCATCGTATTTCATGAACCATATCATTTCATTAGGGACAATAGCATTGGTATTCTTTTCTCTTATTCAAGACATTCTCAGGCAGATTACAAGCATGATTATCATAACTTCTTTGGACGGAACATAGCAATTCTTTACAACGGATTAATCTTCTTCAAGCCAATTTGCATATATAATAAGCATACTTTTCCGTCCCAACATATTAGGTCTGCAATCATCTTTGTCTATATGCATGAATATAACTCTGTGGGCATTCCCATATTAGCAGCTAGGACGTTCTAGCCCATCTCACTAATAGACTGACACCCTCCTCTGGTTGCGGGGACTTCTAGCCCCAGGTGTCCTATTCTCTCCTAGGCCGATCGATTTCAGGTGTCCCCAGTATCGATCGAGAGACTACCACTTGTGCATAAGCCGTCTAGACCAATACAAATACAGCTATCAAATAAAACAATCATGCACCAATCAAGCAACTTGTAAAAATTTTTTATCTCTTCTTCTTCTTCTTCATGTAATCGAGCTAGTAGCTCTACTCTTTTCTCTATACGGACAAGTCGTATCATCTCTTTTTGGCAACTCTTGTACAATAGCAATCTATCCAGTATTTCATTCTTGTGCAACAATTTAATATCAATAAGCGTTGAAACATACTCGATCGCGTATGACAGATATATGAAAGCATCTCATCGCTCTTGTTCTTAGCATGACAAGGTTCTCTTGATCAAGGCAACATTCATTTCTTAGCAAGGCATCATATTGTCTCTGGTTCTTGTATTAGCAAAGCAACATGTGAATTCTCTTAAAGCATACTCAATGATTTACCATCTTGTTATTAACAATAACATTCAATCAAAAACTCAGATTCTTATTAGGCGTAAGCAAATCATAAAATGAGACTTTGTCCACTCACCCAGATTAATCGTCTTCTGTTGCAGAGCCAACAATCCGATTTCTCCGTTTATCTATTGCCTTTGCAGAGCGGGGCACTATACATTCTATCCCTCAAGTTGTCATGAACACTTAGGTTTAATAAGGGGTTGTTCTATTTTAGGTTAATTTCTACTCTTAATCTTGATTCTACATGAGTTAAATGTGTCTAGTTGTGTTCATTCTAGAATATAGGTCCAAGTAGTCATGTCTAGTTTAATTAGGTCTACAACTCAAAGGTCCAATAAATAGGCTAGTCAACTAATAAATGCTACATTCATATTTAGTTAATAAAAGAATTACCTACTATATAATTAATATAAAATGATAAAAATACCCCTATTCTGGAACTATGTTAGTGATAATCTTACCCCCTTAAAAAAATTTATCCTCAAAATTTAAGTTGGTTGTACTCTTTTCTAGGTCAAGCCCCCAACAATCATGGTCCAAGAAAGTCCTATCTAAATTATAAAATTCATTTAAAAGTAAACAAACATACATGATTATGGTCTTACTGGTCATGATATTAAAATCACTATCACAGGTTCTAGCATGAAAATCATAACTGAAACTATAAGGTACTAAGAAATCAACATATCATGTAGCGAGAAGGAATGAAAGAATAGAATAAGAAAACATGCTAACCAATCACCTGTAGCATCGACCTCCTCGACCGTCAACGCAAAAGCCCTGCCCTGCTGGGGTATCTCCCTCTGCTGGTACGGGGCATGATGCTATGCCATAGGTGGCCTAACTCCATCTCCCTATCCTTGATCTGGACACTGGCCATGACGATGAAGGGTTAAGAGACAATCCCTTACTAGATGCTCCGTTGATCCATAATGCAAGCACGCTCCCATCCTCTTTCTGTACACCTCCCAAGTATGGCCTGACCTCTGATAGTAGGTACATATGGAAGCCGATTGAAACTACCTCTGAGGCTGCTCATATTCCTGATGTATCGGGGCTCGTATCGGTGCATAAAACTGCTGAACCCGAGCCCTAGCTGGAACCTAAAACTGCTATTGTGGTGGCTATAATGATTGATGCAGAAACTGGAGACGCTTTGCCCGTCCTGCACTACTAGCACCACCCATGACGTCACTACTTCTCTTGGACTTGAGACCCAAGTCCTCCTCAGCAATCTGAGCATCTATCAGAATGTTCTCGAAGGTAGCCGTACAACACCCTGAAGTACGCGATCTGACCTCGTTTTTCAGGCCCCTCCTAAACTTCCTGGCCTGATCCCCTGGTTTTTGAACCATACACTTTACAAATCGGCTCAAACAGGAAAACTCAGTAGTATACTTATCTACTGACAGTTTCTCCTGGACCAATCTATGAAACTGGCCCTCCAAGGAACTCAAAGCCATATCAGGGAAGTAGTTTTCCTTGAAAAGCTCCTTGAAGGCCTCCCAAGTCAACCATGTCACAGCAAGCCTAGGCTCTGTATGATACCATGTGAGGGCGATATCGAACAGCTGGCTGACGGTCGCCTCTACCTGTAATCTCTTCGAGATCTGTACCAGATGCAAGATCCACTCAATATCCTCCAGCCAATCATTGGCGTAGAGGATGCCCTTCGTCCCCTTAAACTCTCAAGAGAACATCTTCTTGAAGTCTTTGACAGTACCATGCCTCACCTGCTGCTGCTGGACTAGAGTTTCCTGAGCCGGAGCAGTAGCCACCTTCTCTACTGCAGCAAGTGCCAACTGGTGGGCACTATCGATGCTCTGGCACAACACATGAGCCTGTCGCTATTACGAGCCTGTCGCTATTGCAAGCCTATCGCTATTACTTGACAAGTAATCCTGACAAGTGACAAGTATACCTGACATGATATGTATAATCTTGATTGCTGTTGCGACGACTATTTCTTCTTGCTAGTGTAACTCTTGCCTTGATCTCGTGGTTGATTGTGCCTGTATAAGCTACATGTCTTGTCTTACATTATGACTAGGACATGAATTTCTGGTTACCACGGTCAAGGATTCATAATGAATCTGACTAGGTTAATGACTAGATTGATCAAGTAGTTCATATAGAGAGATTTTCCAGTTACAGGCGATCCCGTTATCCTGGCCACACCTGTGGACTTGTAGCATGCCGACGAGTAGGACACATTTCTAATGCACTGTCATGTGTTGTACTTCTTGAATCATAAGTACTAAAGTACATCAGTAATCTTGATAACTCTTGTAAACCTCGCCTGGATAACCTGGATAGTCTGCAGGGCTTGTGACTGTGGGAACATCTTATTGTATCTTATTAGTAACTAAGCTTGTGATAACCCTAGTTAGCTAACAATAGCAAGCCGTAGGACTTGATTGGCCGTGCTTGAATGAATCATCTCATGATTAACATGGAAATTATATTCCGCCTCTTGTTTCTCCTACTGCAAGCTAATATTTTATGTTAACTCAGTCTCTCATGTTATTTAACTATGCTATTGTATCAGTTCTTCTTTTATTATATGCTGGTTTTAGTTTCTAAGTGGAGCCTCCCTTATGGCACTTGCTCTTTTTGGAGTCTGACCCAGCTGGTTTTGTACGACCAGATTTCAGAGAAGCACCCAAGGATCTACCTGCTTTCCAGCCAAATGGTGAACACCAGACTTAATCCTGGCAACGAGTGGGTTTCTTATTTTGCTCTCCTACTCTATTGTAAATTATTTTTTTGAGGCGTTTAGCCGCCGTACAAATGTTAGCTCGTGTTGAAATTTAATTTCTGTTTGCTTAAGGGATGTAACATGATTGAAAAATCCTAAGGTTGATCATATATGACTTAACTCTTGCTAGTCTTCATATTTTTTAGGACTAGCTTCATTATCATCTGAATATATAATGTTTGGGATGTCTTACTTTGTATGTCTGATGATCTAACATCTTGTAACATTTACTTGCTTGTTTAAGATTGAGACACTAGATTTGTTCTTGACCATAAGAGACTGATGACTTGTAGATAAATTCTCATGCATCTAGACATTCGTGACCGTATTGCGTCTGTCCCCCGCTCTCTAGTATTCTGGTTCTGGTGCGTGATATGATTTAAGTGGTGGCCCATGCAGGTCTTGTAAATCAAGATGTGTGAGGGTTTTACTGAATAGATGTCTCAATCAGTATTCTCCCTTGATCTTTACTCGTGTTTTCTAATCCTCCTGAAACCTGACCTGATAAGATGCTTCTGTCCTTGATCAATCTTGGTCCTTCCTTATTATTTCTCATGTTATTTTCTTCAGTGACATTATTCATGATCCTACCGATCAGCCGGGTGGAGCACCTCCAGTGAACCAGCAGCAGCCTGGGGACCAAGCCCAGCACTCTGGGACAGTATCCCGAGCCATGCATTCCGGGCATCCAGAGCCACCAGTTCAACCAGCTCCGCCTACAGAGCCCGATAATAGAGTCCTGATAGGACTTATCCGAGACTTGCTTGTATCACAAGACCTTCGGGGCGATGCCCTGCAGCAGACAGTACAAGATGCTATGGACAGAGTTGGCTATCAAGGGAACAATGCGACTAACAGCTTCAAGCGCCTGAACCCTCCTTTCTTTGACGGCAGTGAAGATGCTATTGATGTCGATGCTTGGCTACAAGATATAGAGGTTATTCTGGAGGTAGCTCGGATTCTAGAGGAAGAGAAGGTAGCCGTTGTGCGCCTACAGTTATTGGACTTAGCCCGTAGCTGGTAGACGATGCTAGCAGTTGGTTTGGTGACGCCTGTATAAGGGTGGTATTTAGTGACAAGTTCTAGACGAAGTATTTTGATGCATTAGCTCGATATGATCTGCAGACCAGATTCAACAATATCAAGCAAATGGGAAGGACGGTCGATAGATATGCGGCTGAGTTTTCGAGGCTTAGTCGATTTGCTCCCACCTTAGTGGCGACTGAATTGGACTGAGCACAGCTATTCCAGTAGGGACTCTACCTAGAGATTATTCTAGCTGTGGAGCAGTTTGAGCACCAGATATTTGATGTTATTTTGCGAGCAGCTAGGAGGCATGAATATACCTTCCAGAGGATAGTAGATCGAACCGGAGGATGAAGAGGCCTCATGGTCAGTTGTCTCAGTCATCAACACCAGCCCGACAGCTAGGGTTTTGACACTTGGAGCTCCTAGGAGGGTGACCACAGTTTCGTCGGTTCAGCACTCGACACTGACGTATCTTCAGCAACAGAGGCAGAAGCAGTCTTTTGCAATAGGTCGCACTCATTGTGGGAAGCCTGGGCACGTGGTTTCAGAGTATCGCAGGGCACAGGAATTGTGCTTGGCCTGTGGGGCACCAGCTCACATGATAGGGTCCTGCCCGCATAGAGCCAGTTCATCTTCATCAACCCTAACCAGTCCATCGGTTAGGGGTCCAGCACCAGTACATCAGCAGCAACAGCACCAATTTTTGAGGCTATTGTCGCCTCAGGCAAAAGCATTCCAACAGCAGAGGCCGTAACAATATGCTCAAGCCCAAGCTCAGATTCAAACCAGGTCGAGAGGTCACTAGCAAAGGGTACCATCACCAAGAGGACATGGTCAAGCTATGGCTCTGTCAGTAGTAAAAGAATTGACATTAGGTGAGATGGTGGCAGGTACCATTCTTGTCAACTCTTTTCTAGCATCAATATTATTTGATTCGGGTACATCACATTCATTTATGTCTACACGATTCACAACACGGATAGGACTGAAACCCGAGTCATTATCAGTAAGGTTCAATATACTTACTGGTAACGGTCTTTATATATCCATCTCTAACTCTAACCAACTAACATATGTTATCTCTAACTAATAATAACATAGACTAACACAACTAACTATCTAACTTATACAAGATACTACTATCTAACTTCTAAGATACCTCTAACCTCTACAAGATTCTAACATAACCACTAACATACTAACATATCCATACATACAACATCTAAATCTCTCTCCACTCCAACACTAACATACACACAACACATATACCAAATCCACCCCCTCTTTTCTAACACACCCACACATATCTATAAACAAACACACTACCACTCAACCAAAACACAAATCACTCAACAAACCACACTAGCCTCAAGTCAAATAGGATGGCATGATCCTCCCAACTCTCACCTTCACAACACACACACTACACTACTATCTATACAACATCAAACACACACTAGCACATATCCTCTATCAATCTCACTTCTCTCTACTAACCACACACATCCTTATCTCATTCAAACACACACACACACACACTATACTAACATATATTACCTAACAATAATATATATATATATATATATATATATATATATATATATATATATGTATGTATGTATGTATGTATGTATGTACTATATAATACATATTCTTGACAACCTATGATACCTACATTCACATGATATTCATACTACATAGGTTCATAGGATACACAAAATATCCATGTCGTATAGTCAGTTTTCTACTTAAAATTAATACTGCACCTATTAGACCTATTCACTAAATTCTAGGATTAAAGTATGTCGTATCCCTTTGTATTAGCTTTTCGAAACTTCAAACGGATCGCATTTTCGTGTCCGGAAGCTCCAGAAATCGCGAAAACACCGAAATGCGTTAATTTTTCGGACAGCTGACACTCAAACAGTTTTACAGAAAGTTCTAGAATGAATTTCGTGTCAGTTTTCGGAAGCTCCCGATGACCTGGCATATTTGGAGTGAGCATGTCACGCCCCAGTACCGAAATACGGAGACGGACTAGGCCAGCTACTCCATATGAGGTACGTAACGTCATACGGCGATCGTGGCTGTCGAGAGACTAGGGGGTACATGCTACAATCAAGTCTCCTATGGTCCCACAGAGTTCTATGTCTCAATCAATCAAGTCAAATCAGCAATTCAAATGAACATTAAAGATAAAGCAGTAAGGCATCCCTGACGCTTCATCAAAATGATCATGAGAGACTAGCTTTATAATTTAGCTATCTCAGAGAGTCAGGAGTACAAAATTATACACAGCTGCAGTCTGTTTAATTACAATTATGTACTGACACAAAATATCAAGTAATCCGGCTAACAGATGCCGGTGGCTAAACGCCGTAAGAGTATAAGCAGGAGTGGTGGAGAAGAAACCCACTCGAGTCCCCGAACTGCCATGCTCCTAGTATGCACCATGGATGTCAGGGAGGAAGATCGTGTCCTCAGGCTCTGCTACAGGATCTGGCCAAACAAAACCAGCGGGGTCAGCCCCGAATAGCAAGTACCGCCAAAGGGGTACAAGAATTAAGATTAAAAACCCAGTTAAATAGAATGATTGATAATAGTAATACTTATGCTACTATTATAGGGTGGCGCAACATCCTCGAACCCATATGGCACCCTTACAACCAAACAAGGACAAAAGGTGCCGCATGGAGTCGGGACGCGTCGTACTCTATAACTTTCGCATAAGTTAAAGGGTATAAACAATAAAATCTCCTGATCGTGACATCGGTCGACAGCCCATCGTGGCACAATAACCAACCCAACAATCAAACAAGAATATGGGTTGGATCATGCACCATGATAGACCATATTCCTCAGTCATTCACAGAAGTAGCACATCACAACCAGAATAAGTCTTCCGTTCATAACTTCGGTCCACAGCATGTCATAGTACGATAACTAACCCAACAATCAAACAAGAACATGGGTTGGATCACATACCATGACAGTCTGCTTCCCTCAATTATTTACGGAAGGTAATAGGATACAAGCAAGTCATTTTCACGGCCAATTAAGTCTACGAGTTTCTAGTGGGACGAGGTTAGCCTCGCATCATGTTATTTAGAAATCCTCAGATCGTATCTTTCCAGCAAGGCTAGCCAACCCAGGGGTTCGCGTAGACAGGTATGATTGAGCACAGGTCCCTCGCAAGGCCACCTTGCTAAAACATATAATATATATCAGGAATTAATCGAATACAGTCATCCACTCGTTGCGGATGACACAGTATCCGTGGAGACCAGCCGGCGCGTCAAGACAGTATCTCAAGGCGGCTGGTGTAACACGATCTCGGGATTTTGCCCTCCCCATGCATCTAGTATATTTAGTTGCCTAATTTAACCCTAGGTGAAATCTTGGACTTTCATACTGTGGCCTGCATGATTATCCTCCTAAAGTCGTACTTTAGTACGAGTACCCCAAAGAGGATCCATGTCAATCAGTATGTCAACATGTTCTACCCTCCTTAGTGTAATGCATCATTGTAAATACGCCACGTGGAGTTACGAGTCTTTTGTCGAGCATGAACAAGAACTGGGACATTCAGGTACATGTATCAGGTAGGAACACTTTGTTCTCCGGGGTCACATTAGTGCTCATATCATGCTCGGGACAAAGACATAAGGATATAAAATGGGCATATAATATATATATAATAATAATAATAATAAGGTAACAATATAGGGCACAAAAGTCCATACGGCTCAAGGAGAGTGAGTCCATGCGGCTGGGTCAATACCGGTTCATGCGGCTGGGACTGCACGCTCATGCGGCTCAGGGAGCCCAAGGCGCATGCGCTGGAAAGGCGGGTTCATGCGGCTCAAAGGGAGTGAGTCCATGCGGCTGGGTATGGGCGATACATATACGGCAGGATGATGGATGAGCTTTATGCGGCCCAAAAACAGTGGCGCATATGCAGCTGGGTGCAAAAAGACCCATGCGGCTAAAAAGCTAGCCGCATGAAGATTCATGCGACTTAAGGTAACAGGGGCTCATGCGGCTCAATTACTTGTCGCATGAAGATTCATGCGGTCAAGTACTCAAGCAAGTCTTATGCGGCTAGGAAGAACCTTCCATGCGGCTGAGCTCGAACGAGTCTCATGCGACTGGAAAGGCCATGCGGCCAGAGGCTTGCCGCATGAGGATTCATGCGGTCAAGTACTGCTCTTCTTCTCCACTTGTCCGAGAAGAGGAGCCAAGCAACCATGGCTTCCAAACTACACAAAACCTTCATCCGGAGCCCAAATCGGAACTTCCTTAGGTCAAAATGGGGTAGAATAAAATTCTCTACAACATGGAACCATCAAAACTTGAAAATAATAAAGTTTGCTAGATCAAAACCAAGAAGATCCGAAAATGGTTAAAACCTAGATCTACAAAAATTAAAGCTTCAAAATGGAAAAATTCAAGTTCTAAACTAGTATAGAATAAGGAGAAGAACATATTTTGACAAATAATTTTGTAAGAAAATATCAACAACATTTATGGATCCATCTCTTGAGCAAGTTGGTACTTGCCTTGGTTGGTGGAGGAAAGTAAATGAGAGGAAATAAATGAGAGGAGAGAGAATGAGTTGAGTTATTATATAGAATCTTGAACTCATGGGTTCATGATGAACCAAGGTGAACCAAGAATAGGTTACCCTAATGAGCCAAAACTGTAGGCCCAAATGCAGGAAATAAATTAGGAAATAATATTTTATCGAATATTTTGGGAAATGCATGAAGAAATACAGCATAATAAATACAGTATAAATACAAGGTAAATACGGTTTATCGGTTTACGTATTAAAATACGTATTCCAGGATCGGGGAGTGACATCTCTACCCTTCTTAGAAAAATTCCGTCCTCGGAATTCCAGCCAAGACAGGATAGTGAAATCAGGGCAAGCAAGGCTCAATCATATATAAGTTAACTATCATAGCAGTTATTAACATACATCACAAAGTGCAAAACAAGCAGGTGCAGATAAGCATGGAACCGTGTCAATAAGGGGCAAAAATATAACTTATCAGTCAAACAAATGCGGATACCGAGATCTGATCTCGTCCTCGTGCTCCCAGGTTGACTCTCCCGGAGAGTGATAGTTCCAAGAAACACGGACAAGGCTTATCGTCCGATTCTTGAGTACCTTCTCTCGCCGGTCTAAAATAGATACGGGTTGTTCCTCGTAGGTTAGGTCGGTACCAACGACTAACTCAGAATGATCGAGGACATGACTCGGATCCGGGACATACCCACGTAACTGGGACACATGAAACACATCATGTATGCCAGTTAACGAAGGCGGAAGGGCAAGTCGATAAGCCACATCGCCTACCCGAGCGAGAATCTTAAAAGGACCAACGTATCTTGGACTAAGCTTTCCTCGGGTTCCAAATCTGATGATACCCCGAGTAGGTGAAATCCGCAGAAATACTTGGTCGCCAACTCTGAACTCTAGAGGCCTACGATGCTGATCTGCCCAATGACGATGTCGGTCCTGTGTAACTCGAAGGCGCTCTCTGACCAACTTAACTATCTCCACAGTCTGCGTGATCATCTCTGGCCCCAACAACTTCCGTTTTCCGACGTCGTCCCATGCCAAAGGGGACCTGCACTTCCTTCCGTACAATGCTTCGAACGGGGCCATCTGAATGCTAGCCTGATAGCTGTTGTTATAGGAGAACTCCACTAGATGAAGGTGATCCTCCCAAGATCCGCCAAAATCTAAGGTACACGCCCGTAGCATATCTTCTAATGTCTGAATGGTTCTTTCTGATTGCCCGTCAGTTTGTGGATGATAAGCAGTACTGAATCTTAACTTGGTTCCCAAACTTTGGTGTAAGCTCCGCCAAAAATGGAAAGTAAACCGCGTATCCCGATCTGATACTATACTAACTGGAACACCGTGTTGCCTTACTATCTGTTTCATGTACATTTCTGCTAACTGTTCAGTAGTCTGCCCAACTCGGAAGGGAAGGAAATGAGCGACCTTCGTGAGTCGATCTACTATTACCCAGACTGCATTCTTGCCAGCCGGGGATCTAGGTAGACCGGTCACGAAATCCATCGTGATGTGCTCCCATTTCCATTCTGGGATAGGAAGCGGCTGTAGCAACCCTGCTGGTCTCTGCTGCTCGACTTTCACCTGCTGACATACCAGACACTTGGATACAAATCTCGCTATCTCTCTTTTCATGCCATTCCACCAAAAGTACTGCCTGATATCTTGATACATCTTCGTTCCTCCTGGATGAATGGAGTAAATAGAACTATGAGCTTCGGACATAACTTCTTGCCGAAGGTCTCCACTCGGTACACAGAGTCTGTTTCCAAACCTGAGCGTACCATCTTCATGAATCACTAACTCCTTCCTACGGCCTGATTCACACTCCAACCGCAACTTCTGAATTTGTGGATCTCCTGCTTGTGCTGCCCTTATCCTCTCTACTAAGGTTGACTGAATCTGTATACTGGTCATTCTTCCTATATCCCTTGGCAAAACTACTTCGATTCCCATACTCTGAAGGTCTTCTAAAATATGCTTCTGCGAGGTCAAGATAAAGGCACTGTTTCTCCTACTCAGTGCATCTGCAACTATATTCGCCTTGCCTGGATGATACTGAAGATCTAAATCAAAATCCTTCAGCAGTTCTAACCATCTTCTTTGCCTCATGTTCAAATCTCGTTGCGTGAATACGTATTTCAAACTCTTGTGATCAGTATAAATCTCTACCCGATCCCCGTACAAATAATGCCTCCACAACTTGAGTGAAAATACCACAGCTGCTAACTCCAAATCGTGAGTCGGATAATTCTTCTCATGGTCTCGAAGCTGCCGAGATGCATATGCTATTACCTTTCCGTGCTGCATCAATACACATCCAAGACCCTTCCCAGATGCGTCACAATATACCGTAAAGCCTTCCGCTCCTACCGGAAGCGTTAAGATCGGGGCTGAGATCAACCTCTTCTTCAATTCTTTAAATGATGCCTGACAGCTAGCTGACCAAACAAACTCTACGTCCTTGTGCGTCAAACGCGTTAAGGGCGCAGAGATCTTGGCAAAGTCCGCCACGAACCTTCGGTAGTAACCAGCTAACCCTAAGAAACTTCGTACTTCTGCAACCGTTCTCAGGACTGGCCAATGCTCTACGGCCTCTATCTTCTTCGGATCCACTGACACTCCTGTCCCAGAAATTACATGCCCCAGGAACGAAATGTGATCTAACCAGAATTCACACTTGTCAAGCTTCGCATAAAGTTGATGCTCCCTCAATGTCTGTAAGACAGTCCTAAGATGTTTCTCATGCTCCTCTTCACTGCTGGAATAGACAAGAATGTCATCTATGAACACCACCACAAATTTATCCAAATACGGCAGAAAGATGCGGTTCATTAAATCCATGAATACTGTGGGGGCGTTGGTTAGTCCAAAAGGCATTACTAAAAACTCATAATGCCCGTATCTAGATCTGAATGCTGTCTTCGGTATGTCTTGCTCCCGGACTCTTACTTGATAGTATCCCAACCAAAGATCGATCTTGGAAAAGATGCTGGCCTTGCTCAACTGGTCAAACAGGTCATCAATCCTTGGTAGCGGGTACTTATTCTTCACTGTTACTGTATTCAGCTTGCGGTAGTCGATGCACATCCTCGTCGATCCATCCTTCTTGGGAACTAGAATCACTGGCGCGGCCCAGGGCAATTTACTGTCTCGGATGAATCCCTTAGACTTCAACTCTTCTTCATGTTGATACAACTTATCCTGTTCTGACGGTGACATTCTGTAAACTCTGTCTGCAATAGGCCTCGTTCCAGGGTTCAACTCAATGCTAAATTCTACCTCTCTGACTAGAGGTATCCCTGGGAGCTCATCAGAGAAGACGTCGAGAAAATCTTCGACCACTCTCGGAATCTGTCCTGGCTCTGACACTGCTGCTGAGATGACGCCTCCAGCCTGATTCTTCAAGGTTCGAGTAAAGATGAACTGCTCCATCCCAGGAACGCTAAATATGACCCTACCTCCTCTACAATCAATTGTCGCATGACTGTCTCTCAACCAGTCCATGCCAAGAACAACATCAAAATTCTCCATAGGGAATTCAATCAATGACGCGGGCAATAAATGCCCACACACCTCTACCGGACATGAAATATGCACTCTGCTAACTTCTACGAGCCTATTGCCGATGAGTATATCCATCCTCTCCGGAAATGCCTCAAACTCTAATCCAATCCGTGTAGCATATTGTGCAGAGATGAATGAATGAGTAGCGCCTGAATCAAATAATACTACAGCGGGAAATGAGGTGACGAGAATTTTACCTGCTACCACGTCACTAGATGCTAGAGCCTCTCCCAAGGTCAAGGTGAGAGCATGGCCCCGCGGAGCCCCTTGTTGCGGCCTTCCTCGACCATGCTGTTGCTGCCTCCGAGGGCCCTCGGCTTCCTGTGCCTGGCGGAACATCTGAGCCTGCGTTGGTAGACGCTGGGCTAGGGGCCTTACTGCTAATACTGGCCCTCCACTCGGGGTTGCCATCGGAGCTGGCAATGCTGGAAACTGCTGAGCTGGCCCTCCTGGCCTCTGCATCATAGGATAAGTGGAAATACGGTAGTCTGAACTACCATACCTCAAGCATAAGCCATTCGCTGACCGGCACACCTTCCTCGTGTGCCCTGCCTTCCCACAGAATGTACAGCCCTGGGGTGCTCCCTGACGCTGTTGCTGGTTTCTCGGCTGCTGATGCCGAACTGGCGCTGTATTAGTTGACACGGCCGCCCTCCGCGGCGCTCCTGCATCATGAATACGTACACCGGGTGCTGGTGCCGATGTTCGCTGTATTGCTCCTCCTCCAACCTGGAAATGAGATCTCTTCTGACCTCCTGTCCTCGATGCCAACCTCTGCTGGGTAAGCTCGTGCCTCCGAGCGGCCGTCAAAACAGCGTCAAACGTCTGGTAGTCGTGTCCCTCCACAAGCTGTAGTAGTTCCAAATAAAGTCCCTGCTGGAACCTCATAGCCTTTTCTGGCTCCGTTGCCACCATTGCTGGTGCGAAACGGCACAATCTGCAGAACTCTACTGCATATCCATCTACGGTCTTGCCTGCTTGCTTGAGACTGATGAACTTCTGCTGGAGCTCATATCGAGCTACTACGCCAAAATACTTGGCCTTGAATCTGTCACTGAAGGTGGTCCAACGAACAGGGCGTCTTGTACCAACTTCTTCTGATGCCCACCAGTCGCGGGCAAGATCCTGAAGTACCAGTTTGACCTGATCAACCTTCTCATCATCTGGAACCTTGGCTGCCACAAGAATGGCTTCGATGTCTTGAATCCATGCATCCGCAGTGATGGCATCCTCCGTGCCATCAAAATACCTCGGGTTCAAGCGACGGAACCTTCCTGATGCTCCCGAGTCAACCCCGGCGCTCCTCTCAAAAGCTAACTGAATCCCTTGGTTCAGCAACACGTTCTGCTCCTGCTGCCGAGTCTGTTGCTGTTGGTTATGAAGAACAGTTTGGCAACTCTAGAGGGGGGGTGAATAGAGTATATATGTATAATGACCAATTAAAAATTAACTCTTTCACTAACAATGAATAGTCAGAGTAAAATGCGGAATGTAAATGAAAGATAAGAGAGCATACGCAAACACAGCAATTTTAACCTGGTTTCCCTCGTGGAGGACTAGTCCAGGCCTGAGAACTCTAGCTCAGGATTAAATCCACTATTTGTGAAATAGTAGCTTACAACCCGTGCCTTTTCTTCAGAAGAGCACGTCAACTTCTTACAGAGAATCGCAGTGGCGATTTGCTTGGAATTGTCCAAGCGATTTCTTCACTCTTGCACAAGAATCCTAAATGAGAGATGCTGAGCACTCGAGACTTAGGAGGCTTGTGGCTAGTAGATGGGAAGGGTATGGCTTATAGAGCTTGTAGGAGAGAAGAGAAGAGAAGATTGAGTGATTCAAAATGAGAGAATTCATGCCCTATTTATACTGATTTTAGGGACAGAATTCGGCCAGAATTCGGGTAAGGAAATTCAAAAATTTGGCCGTTGGACAGCTAGCAAACAGCTAACCCTAAAATTAGGGTTCCTGATTTCTAGGGGACAGAGTTCGGCCCGAACTCTGTGTGGAGGCAGAGTTCGGCCCGAACTCTGTCTCCAGAGCACAGAATGATCCTAAGAGGGACATGTGGGCAATTTGGTTTTGGTGGAGCTTGGGATTTTGGGTAGGCTTGTATACTAAGTTCCAAGAGCTCAGCATAACTCAGAGTACATAAATCTAGACTCAATGAAATCATAAAATACAGACTCCAGAACACACTGAGAGCTGAAGACTGAGCTGTCATCTGTCTTGAACTGAATGCAGTCGTCGTGTGTCGTATTGAATTTATACAAGTATTATTTTGTCAATATAGTCAATATTTGGTTGACTGTGACTTTGTGTCAACAATCTCCCCCATATTGATAATTGACAAAATAATATATGTATATTTCAATATTCATACCTGGACACAGTTGATTGTAATATAGCTCCATAGCTCCCCCATAAACGATGCCTGAGCTAAGCGAAAATAGCTCCCCCGTAAACCATGAGCGGTGTCGAGCTAGAAGCTATAGCTCTCCCCCGTACAAATTGCATAGTTCCTGTGATCTGATAGATGATATTTTCCAGAGCAAGAAGCACAGATATACACAGATATACGAATGCATAGAGCCAGTAATAGTATCCCAAAACAAGCACAAAATATACATATGTTTCTCCCCCTTTTGGCAGTTAGCAATATAATAAACAATGAATAGTAATGCAACCACACTAAGAGAAGAAACAGTATAATATGGAGCAAAATAAGCATTGACATAGAATGATAATAAAGATAGATAATGTCATCCACCAAACCAAGTGGCCAACTCATAAACATAGTATATAAAACCAGCTACATGAATCCATAAGAAACTAAATAACTAAAAGCAAAATAACTAAGACCATCAGCAGTGGCAGCAGCAGCAGATAGTAGCTAGTCTCCATCATGGAGCACGAGAAGGTCCTGGAACATCTGATGGACCATGGAAAGATCCAACGAAAAGGTCCTGGAACATCTGAAGATCCACAAAAGTATCATCTGGATCCATATACTGCATGACCCATGGATCATCAATGCGATAACCCGCGCGCGCTGGATCCCTCTCAATAGGCACATGCAGATCAGGATGACGAGCAAGTGAATACCGCATATCATGCAGAGAGTTCCCAAGGGCACTAATCTGCAGAGTGGTACGGTAATCATGCTGCGTCCAGCGATCATCCTCAATAGCAAAACGATCGCGAAGCATAGTCTGAAGTGAATCCAAGGTAGCAGGAGGTGCAGTTTGACCGAGTGGAGGGGCGTTAGGCTCCTCACCAGCAGACGAATTAGTAGCAGCAACAGGCTGAAAGAGTCGTGCCGGAGATAGAAAGGTAGGTGCCGGCAGAAACGGACAAGCATCAAGTGGTATGTGAAAAGCACGAAAGATCATAGGAAGATACAGAGGATAAACCAAAGCTCGTGGTTTCCTCCTACAGCGAATCATCCAGTCCATCATAGTACGTGGAAGATTGAAATGAATTCCAAAGTGAAGATGATAAAGAGCAGAAATTTCAAGATAAGTAATTTCATCAGGGGAACCGATCTTGGGTAGAATGGTGTTAGAAATGATCCAATGAAGATCAGAAAAATATGGGTTGAGATATTTTGTCATGAGCTTTCGAGGACGTGTGTAAGGAGTGCACAAATCGTCCTTGAAGCTTTCAAGAGAAAGTCCGTTGGGAAAATGGAACGAGCGAGCATCAACAAGTCTTTCCCAAGAACTTGGCTCAAGAAGATCAAGATATTCTGCTAATTCAAAGTCATCAAACGAGATATCGATACCAGCAACTCGTGAATAAATACGAAGATCATCAAAGGTTAAGTTGCAGTAGAACATTTTAATGGCATGATGATAAATAGCAGAGGATGTAGTGACAAGTTCATCAATATAAAGGTCATGGAATAAAGAATCATAATGAGAGAATATTGAAAAATTGATAGGATGTCCCGTGAATACCTGACGATTCCGAAAGTCACTAAACCAGTTGTTTGATGCATCAAGAGAGACAAAAAGTCTATTGTCATAAGTGGAAGGATGTAGAGGACGAGGTGGATTGAATAAAGGGTGAGGTGGTTGAGGAAGTTCAATGATTTGTTCAATTGATGGAGAAGAATCTGAAGAGGAAATACTCTCAATGCGAATCCTCTTCCCACGATTGAACAAGCAAGGAGCCATTAAAAGATATTAACTAGAAGATAGAAAATATGAATGATACCTCAAACAGGTAAAGAGCAATGGAGGATAATGGAGAGGAGACACCTTTTTGTTGATTTGAGAAACAATGGGGTACTCTGGATCAAAAACTAGGGTTAGGGTTTCAAGGAAAGAATGTGTATAGGTGAGAAAAGGTGGTAATAGTGAAGGAGAGAGGTAGAATCCCGACATAAAGTAGGGTTTTGTCTTTTGGTCGGGTGAAATATGGACCATTGGATTAGAAAAGATCCAACGGTGGAGCCAGATCCCGATTCTGGAACCTAGGGACCGAACTCGGCCCGAACTCTGATAGGGGCAGAGTTCGGCCCGAGTTCTGGCTCAATAGTCCAGAACTGAAAAAGGCAAAAGTCAGGAAGAAAATGTTCAATAATTAAACAAAATGACAGTCGGGAATAACAAAGAGTGTTGAATGAAAGAAATAGATAGAGAGGTATACAGAAAATAGAATGAACTTTTAGAAAATGTCAATTAGGCAATATTAAATTGAAACAAGCCATATAATAAATAAGGACATATACTGTGGTTCAATAGTCCAAATTTGCCATGGGTTAGCTGCAGGGGCCGGATCCCAGCTAGCGGTAGTCCTGAGGACTAGTGCACCGTGTCGCTTAGGCTTTTACGCCTTGTTGTCAGAAGGACCCTTTCGGCTTGTACCCATACCAAATTCTTTGTAAGGAATCACAATATACACGATATTTACGCAGGTGAGTTTCAATTTATGACTGCTTCATCTAAGATTCCAAGTTCACGACAAAGAAAATTGAAGCGCTCTTCGGATAGTGGCTTAGTAAAGAAGTCTGCCAGCTGATGATCAGTGTCAATAAATTCTAAGTTAATCGTGCCATTTTGCTGATGATCACGCAAAAAGTGGTGTCTGATCTCAATGTGTTTAGTGCGTGAGTGACAGACAGGGTTCTTAGTCAAATTGATGGCACTAGTATTGTCACAGAATATAGGAATATGCATGAAAGATAACTTATAGTCTTCAAGGGTTTGCTTCATCCACAGAATCTGTGCACAACAACGCCCAGCTGCTATATATTCAGCTTCTGTTGTGGATAGTGCGACAGAGTTCTGCTTCTTGCTAAACCATGAGACTAGAGCCTTTCCTAACAAATGACACGTGCCGCTCGTACTTTTACGGTCGACCTTGCATCCAGCAAAGTCAGCATCAGAGTAACCGATGAGGTCAAATGATGTTGACTTGGGATACCATAGGCCCACTGTAACCGTACCCTTAAGGTATCGAAAGATACGCTTAACCGCGGTCATGTGAGATTCCTTAGGATTTGCTTGATATCTAGCACATAGGCAAACACTAAACATGATATCGGGGCGACTAGCAGTTAAATAAAGTAAGCTGCCTATCATACCTCGATACTTACGTTGATCAACAGGTTTGCCGCTCTCATCTGGTTCGAGTTTGGTTGAAGTAGCCATTGGCGTGTTAATTGGTTTGACGTTGTCAAGGTCGAACTTCTTCAGCATGTCCTTGGTATACTTCGATTGACAGATGAAAGTTCCATTTGCCAGTTGCTTTACTTGCAGGCCAAGAAAGTAGTTGAGCTCTCCCATCATGCTCATCTCAAATTCTGTCTGCATACACTTGGCAAATTCTTGACAAAGAGTTTCATCAGTAGATCCAAAAATAATATCATCAACATAAATTTGAATTAATAGAATGGTGTCTTTGAAAGATTTGATAAACAGTGTAGTGTCAATTTTCCCTTTAGAAAAACCTTTCTCAAGCAGGAAGCTGCTTAGCCTTTCATACCAAGCTCTGGGAGCTTGTTTAAGGCCATAAAGCGCTTTCTTTAGCTTGAACACGTGGTCGGGAAATTTGTGATTTTCAAAGCCAGGGGGTTGTTTGACATAAACTTCCTCCTTAATAAAGCCATTCAAGAAAGCACTTTTAACATCCATTTGAAATAATTTAAAGTTCTGATGATTGGCAAAAGCACAAAGCATCCGAATGGATTCAAGTCTAGCAACAGGAGCATATGTCTCATCGTAGTCGATACCTTCCTCTTGGTTGTATCCTTGAGCTACTAGACGAGCTTTGTTACGTGTGACTGAACCATCTTCATTTACTTTGTTTCTAAACACCCATTTGGTACCAATTATTGAATGATTGGCCGGTTTAGGAACTAGTTCCCATACTTGGCTTCTTTCAAATTGGTTGAGTTCTTCTTGCATAGCAGAGATCCAAAATTCATCAGTAAAAGCTTCAGAAATGTTTTTAGGCTCTACTTGTGAAATGAAGGCAGTGCTAGCAACAGAGTCTCTTAATGATGATCTAGTAGTAACTCCACGTGACACTTCACCTATGACTAAATTTTCTGGATGTGAAGGTTTGAATGAGAATTTCTTAGGCAAACCCTCCAGAGAATTAGTTTCAGTTGAAGTATTCATTGGAGTAGAGGAAGTTGATGGCACAACTTCATCATCAAGAGTACTTACTGCACTGTTATCTTCATCAAAAGTCACATTTGTTGACTCCTCCACAATAAGTGAGCGTTTATTGAAAACTCTATATCCCTTACTTTTGGCAGCATAACCAAGAAAGATACCATCGTCAGCTTTGGCATCAAATTTGCCTAAGTTGTCTTTGGTGTTAAGGATAAAACATCTGCAGCCAAAAACTCTGAAATAAGAAACATTTGGGGTTCTCCCAAACCAAAGCTCATAGGGTGTTTTCTTCGAAATGGGACGAATAAGCACCCTATTTAAAATGTGGCATGCTGTACTTACAGCTTCTGCCCAAAAATATTTCGGAAGAGAAAATTTATTCAACATGACTCTAGCCATATCGCCAAGAGTCCTATTCTTCCGCTCTACAACACCATTTTGTTGAGGAGTTCTAGGACAGGAAAATTCATGATCAATACCATTTGCATTACAAAAACTTTCAAAATCTGAATTTACGAATTCGCCTCCATGATCACTTCGGATTCGAGTAATCATGTAGCCTTTTTCGTTTTGAACTTTATTTACAAAAACTTTGAAAACAGAGATAGCATCGCTTTTATTAGCGAGAAAGAAAACCCAAGTAAATCTCGAAAAATCATCAATAATAACAAAAGCATATAGTTTGCCACCAAGGCTAGCTATTCTACTAGGACCAAATAAATCCATATGGAGTAATTGCAAGGGTCTAGTAGTACTTACAGAGTTGATGGAATGAAATGAGGATTTAGTTGCCTTGTTAAGTTCACATTCGGCACATACCGTGTCCTTTTTGAATGTGATGTCAGGCAATCCTCTCACTAGCTTCTTGGTAGAAAGCCTGGATATAGCATCCATGTTGGCATGACCGAGACGCTGGTGCCATAGTAGTCGTTCGTCTTTGTGTGCATATAAACATCTACCTGCATGGTTAGTATTTATAGAGAGATAGAAAATATAGATATTGTCCTCTCTTTTCCCTTCAAAAGCAATGTCTCCTGTTGACCTATCGTAGATGTAGCAACAGTTTTGTCCAAAGTTAATATCATATCCATGATCAGCAAGATGGCTAATGCTGAGCAGGTTATGCTTTAACTCGGTCACTAGGCAGACATCCTTTATAACAGGAGAAGGAGGATGACCAATGATACCGTTACCTATTATATGCCCTTTGAAATTGTTACCGAAGGATACGTATCCTTCTCTTTTCATCGATAGTGATGCAAAAAGATTTGCGTCTCCCGTCATATGTCGCGAGCATCCACTATCGAGAATCCACTTACTCTCAGTTGAGGAGGAAAGGTCCACCTACATCAAGAGTAGATGTGACCTTTGGTACCCATTTTCTTGAGGGTCCTGAAAAGTTAGTTTTTGGAAACCAAGCATATATTTTCTTGTCTACCAGTCTTCTAACTCTACACTGTGGTGAAATGTGTCCATGTTTTCCACAGTAAGTACAGATGGCATTTTTATTTATACTAGGAGCATGAGAATGATATCTATGAGCAACAGGATGAGGATGATATGGAGAATTAGCATGGTAATGATGACTATGCTTAGAGTGAGTGGCATGATGATGATGTCTGTGTGTCATAGCATGATGATATTGACTGTGAGGAGTGGCATGCTGAAATTGTCTATATGGCATAGTGTGATGTTGTGGCATGATATGATGATTTTGCTTATGTGGCATGGCATGTTGATGAGGTATGGTATGATGACTTTGTCTATGTGTAGAGTGATATTGGTTGTGTCTTTGTGCAATATGATGAGTATGAGGAGTATTTTTACGTGCATGTGGTTTGTGAAAGTTTGTGTAAATAAATGCATGGTTATGTGCTGTATGAGGGTGACGTGGTTGACTAGCATGAGTGGTGTTGTGCTCATGTGATTGGGTTTGAGGTTTAGCCACCTGTTTTCCCAATTTGATTTCTAATCTTTTAGAAACAGCTTGTAATTCATCAACTTTAATATTCAAGCCATAGATCTTAGTCAGAGAAATCTTGTGTCTACTCTTTTCTTCAGCAAGCAATGTATTGAGAGTAGTGATTTCTTGAGTTTGTTGCTCAATGCGTGCTTCAGCATCATGTAAGCTTAATTTAAGCTTCGATACTTCATCAGTGTCATTTGTGGGAGATGTGTTTCTAACATTATTAAGAAGCAAGGAAATTCTTTGTATCTCATCTTCTAGACTTTTGATTTTGTCCTTGGCATGCTTGTATTTACCGATAATCTTTTTGTGATCATCAAGTAAATCGGTGAAGGCATCGCCAAGTTCATCAAAAGAGAAGTCATCTAAAGTTTCGTTTGATACCTTGGTGGAATTTGCCATGAGGCAAACATTTGCTTTGTCTTGAGGAGAGTTCTTTTCTTCCTCGGAGTCACTTGCTTCGCTTTCATGCCAAATGCTTGTGTTGGCATATCTTTTTGATGAGTTCTTCTTGTAGGGCTTTTCATACCGGTTGCTCTTCTTTAAGAGCGGACAGTCTCTTCTGACGTGTCCAGTCTTTTTGCAACCATAGCAAGTTGGCTCTTCTTCATCGTCTTCTTGTGGTTCCTTCTTTCTTTGATTGAAGCGAAGGAATTTCTTGAAGTTACGTACCATGAGAGCTTGGTCTTCATCATCTGAGATATCGTCTTCAGTCTCATCGTGATCAACCTTTCGTCGATGGACTTTGAGTGCTATCTCCCTGGTCTTCGGAGCAGGCTCTTCGAAGTCCTTGAGGTCAAGCTCGTGAGTCATGAGCTTGCCCATCAAAGTCTCCATAGACATACTTGTGAGATCATTTCCTTCTATGATGGCTGTCACCTTAGGGTTCCAAATCTTTGGTAACCCTCTGAGTAGCTTGCGGATCTTCTCATGGTTTGAGTACTGCTTACCGAGCGAGGATAATGGGTTGATGATGTCGAGGAATCTTGTAAACATTTGAGTGATCGTCTCATTTGGCTTCATCTTGAAGGCTTCGTACTCTTGAGTGAGACGGCTTATCTTTGATTCCTTGACTTGAGTGGTTCCTTCATGCGTCACTTCCAGAAGTCTCCATACTTCATGAGCAGTGGTGCATGTAGAGACCCTGTTAAACTCGTTCCTGTCTATAGCACAGAATAAAGCATTAATAGCCCTAGCATCTAGACTTGCCTGTTTCTTCTCCTCGACAGAATATTTGTCGTGTGGCTTCTCAGTGAGGTCACCATCGACAACTATTCTGGCGGGCTTTTTGTAACCGTCAGTTACGACAGTCCACAGGTCAAAGTCTAGAGACTTCAGATAAAAACTCATCCTTGTTTTCCAATATGTGTAGTTAGTCCCATCAAATAGGGGAGGCCTATGAGTGGACTGACCTTCACCATGATTGGAGATCAAGGATTGTGTGGTTGCCATGGATCAGCTCTTAGGATGTTAGTCCTTATAAAGAGAACAGAGCTCTGATACCAATTGAAGAACAGTTTGGCAACTCTAGAGGGGGGGTGAATAGAGTATATATGTATAATGACCAATTAAAAATTAACTCTTTCACTAACAATGAATAGTCAGAGTAAAATGCGGAATGTAAATGAAAGATAAGAGAGCATACGCAAACACAGCAATTTTAACCTGGTTTCCCTCGTGGAGGACTAGTCCAGGCCTGAGAACTCTAGCTCAGGATTAAATCCACTATTTGTGAAATAGTAGCTTACAACCCGTGCCTTTTCTTCAGAAGAGCACGTCAACTTCTTACAGAGAATCGCAGTGGCGATTTGCTTGGAATTGTCCAAGCGATTTCTTCACTCTTGCACAAGAATCCTAAATGAGAGATGCTGAGCACTCGAGACTTAGGAGGCTTGTGGCTAGTAGATGGGAAGGGTATGGCTTATAGAGCTTGTAGGAGAGAAGAGAAGAGAAGATTGAGTGATTCAAAATGAGAGAATTCATGCCCTATTTATACTGATTTTAGGGACAGAATTCGGCCAGAATTCGGGTAAGGAAATTCAAAAATTTGGCCGTTGGACAGCTAGCAAACAGCTAACCCTAAAATTAGGGTTCCTGATTTCTAGGGGACAGAGTTCGGCCCGAACTCTGTGTGGAGGCAGAGTTCGGCCCGAACTCTGTCTCCAGAGCACAGAATGATCCTAAGAGGGACATGTGGGCAATTTGGTTTTGGTGGAGCTTGGGATTTTGGGTAGGCTTGTATACTAAGTTCCAAGAGCTCAGCATAACTCAGAGTACATAAATCTAGACTCAATGAAATCATAAAATACAGACTCCAGAACACACTGAGAGCTGAAGACTGAGCTGTCATCTGTCTTGAACTGAATGCAGTCGTCGTGTGTCGTATTGAATTTATACAAGTATTATTTTGTCAATATAGTCAATATTTGGTTGACTGTGACTTTGTGTCAACAGGTTAGTGACAAGAAACTCCCGGATGATCTCCAGGAGTGCTACGGCGTCTGATACTGCCGTCGCTGCTGGTGCTGCAGGAGTTTCAATAACCTGCGGCTGCACTACCTCTGGTTCTATTTCTGCTCGTGCCTGCACTGGAGAAGGTTCTCTCCCCTGTTGCTGCCCAGTCGAGCCATACTCTTGCTGCTCTTCCTCATGGGCCTCACCCGCTACTGAGAATGAAGCACCCCTATAGAGAAGAATATAAGATTATCAAGTCCGGACGAGGAAGATTTCGAGGATGCAAGTCAGGTTAGAGATCAAGGCAAGGACAGAGAATTCGAAACCAAATTTCAAGGGGAACAATTTTTGATTGAGACTCCTAATAATTCGTAATACCCCACAAGTCTGAAAATCAGACCTGCATGGGCCACCACTAAAACCTTGTCATGCCCCAGTACCGAAATACGGAGACGGACTAGGCCAGCTACTCTATATGAGGTACGTAACGTCATACGGCGATCGTGGCTGTCGAGAGACTAGGGGGTACATGCTACAATCAAGTCTCCTATGGTCCCACAGAGTTCTATGTCTCAATCAATCAAGTCAAATCAACAATTCAAATGAACATTAAAATAAAGCAGTAAGGCGTCCCTGACGCTTCATCAAAATGATCATGAGAGACTAGCTTTATAATTTAGCTATCTCAGAGAGTCAGGAGTACAAAATTATACACAGCTGCAGTCTGTTTAATTACAATTATGTACTGACACAAAATATCAAGTAATCCGGCTAACAGATGCCGGTGGCTAAACGCCGCAAAAGTATAAGCAGGAGTAGTGGAGAAGAAACCCACTCGAGTCCCCGAACTGCCATGCTCCTAGTATGCACCATGGATGTCAGGGAGGAAGATCGTGTCCTCAGGCTCTGCTACGGAATCTGGCCAAACAAAACCAGCGGGGTCAGCCCCAAATAGCAAGTACCGCCAAAGGGGCACAAGAGTTAAGATTAAAAACCCAGTTAAATAGAATGATTGATAATAGTAATACTTATGCTACTATTATAGGGTGGCGCAACATCCTCGAACCCATATGGCATCCTTACAACCAAACAAGGACAAAAGGTGCCGCATGGAGTCGGGACGCGTCGTACTCTATAACTTTCGCATAAGTTAAAGGGTATAAACAATAAAATCTCCTGATCGTGACATCGGTCGACAGCCCATCGTGGCACAATAATCAACCCAACAATCAAACAAGAACATGGGTTGGATCATGCACCATGATAGACCATATTCCTCAGTCATTCACAGAAGTAGCACTTCACAACCAGAATAAGTCTTCCGTTCATAACTTCGGTCCACAGCATGTCATAGTACGATAACCAACCCAACAATCAAACAAGAACATGGGTTGGATCACGTACCAAGACAGTCCGCTTCCTTCAGTTATTCACGGAAGGTAATATGATACAAGCAAGTCGTTTTCATGGCCAATCAAGTCTACGAGTTTCTAGTGGGACGAGGTTATCCTTGCATCATGTTATTTAGAAATCCTCAGATCGTATCTTTCCAGCAAGGCTAGCCAACCCAGGGGTTCGCGTAGACAGGTATGATTGAGCACAGGTCCCTCGCAAGGCCACCTTGCTAAAACATATAATATATATATCAGGAATTAATCGGATACAGTCATCCACTCGTTGCGGATGACACAGTATCCGTGGAGACCAGCCGGCGCGTCAAGACAGTATCTCAAGGCGGCTAGTGTAACACGATCTCGGGATTTTGCCCTCCCCATGCATCTAGTATATTTAGTTGCCTAATTTAACCCTAGGTGAAATCTTGGACTTTCATATTGTGGCCTGCATGATTATCCTCCTAAAGTCGTACTTTAGTACGAGTACCCCAAAGAGGATCCATGTCAATCAGTATGTCAACATGTTCTACCCTCTTTAGTGTAATGTATTATTGCAAATACGCCACATGGAGTTACGAGTCTTTTGTCGAGCATGAACAAGAACTGAGACATTCAGGTACATGTATCAGGTAGGAACACTTTGTTCTCCGGGGTCACATTAGTGCTCATATCATGCTCGGGACAAAGGCGTAAGGATATAAAATGGGCATATAATATATATAATAATAATAATAATAAGGTAACAATATAGGGCACAAAAGTCCATACGGCTCAAGGGGAGTGAGTCCATGCGGCTGGGTCAATACCGGTTCATGCGGCTGGGACTGCACGCTCATGCGGCTCAGGGAGCCCAAGGCACATACGGCTGGAAAGGCGGGTTCATGCGGCTCAAAGGGAGTGAGTCCATGCGGCTGGGTATGGGCGATACATATGCGGCTGGATGATGGATGAGCTTTATGCGGCCCAAAAACAGTGGCGCATATGCAGCTGGGTGCAAAAGGACCCATACGGCTAAAAAGCTAGCCGCATGAAGATTCATGCGACTTAAGGTAACAGGGGCTCATGCGGCTCAATTACTTGCCGCATGAAGATTCATGCGGTCAAGTACTCAAGCAAGTCTTATGCGGCTAGGAAGAACCTTCCATGCGGCTGAGCTCGAACGAGTCTCATGCGGCTGGAAAGGCCATGCGGCCAGAGACTTGCCGCATGAGGATTCATGCGGTCAAGTACTTCTCTTCTTCTCCACTTGTCCGAGAAGAGGAGCCAAGCAACCATGGCTTCCAAACTACACAAAACCTTCATCCGGAGCCCAAATCGGAACTTCCTTAGGTCAAAATGGGGTAGAATAAAATTCTCTACAACATGGAACCATCAAAACTTGAAAATAATGAAGTTTGCTAGATCAAAACCAAGAAGATCAAAAAATGGTTAAAACCTAGATCTACAAAAATTAAAGCTTCAAAATAGAAAAATTCAAGTTCTAAACTAGTATAGAATAAGGAGAAGAACATATTTTGACAAATAATTTTGTAAGAAAACATCAACAACATTTATGGATCCATCTCTTGAGCAAGTTGGTACTTGCCTTGGTTGGTGGAGGAAAGTAAATGAGAGGAAATAAATGAGAGGAGAGAGAATGAGTTGAGTTATTATATAGAATTTTGAACTCATGGGTTCATGATGAACCAAGGTGAACCAAGAATAGGTTACCCTAATGAGCCAAAACTGTAGGCCCAAATGCAGGAAATAAATTAGAAAATAATATTTTGTCGAATATTTTGGAAAATGCATGAAGAAATACAGCATAATAAATATAGTATAAATACAAGGTAAATACGGTTTATCGGTTTACGTATTAAAATACGTATTCCAGGATCGGGGAGTGACAGAGCAGTACGTTCAGCTGAGGTAAGGAGTTGGGATAGATAGAGATATTCGGAGCATTCTTAGCTGGATCCGAGATCACAGTGGCCGGGATCCGGGGTGGGCTAGAAGAGCCAGAGTACGACTCGCCGCTTCCGTTTGGCACATCTGGAAGGAACGGAACCGACGTATTTTTGAGGACTTGGTTATCCCCCTATTGGAATTCTACATAACATAGAATTCGATGTATCAGTAATGGCCCCATAATACTATTTTGTGGGGCTGGAGAAGTTGTGATATTTTTGTATTGTAATACCTTTATCGCTTTGTGCGAGGAATAAATTCACCATTATTCCAAAAAAAATATATTTGGAAAGCTAACTTCGATACGATTCTTTTAAAAAACGAGAGATTAATCGGAGTCTTGAGCTAGGAGTTATGGCATTTCTAAGTTGCTCTGGCTACTAAAAACGTGGATAAAAATTATGACGAATTTGGATTATTTTGGACAAAAGAAACACATACTAACTATATTATCTAGGATACTAACTAGATTATCTAACTCACTAACTTAACACTAACACACCTACACTCTATCACATACACACAAGACACATATCAATATATATATATATATATATATATATATACAAAAACCCCCAAATCAGTCTACATCCATAAATATAACAATATTTGATATTTTTACATAAAAATCTGACTTGTAGGCCATAATATATAGATTCAAACATTGGTATCCAAATGAGAACAAACCTAAACATCCTAACCATGGTTAATGTACTCTCTAACACATAAAAATCTAAAATTAGAAGACAAATAAGCCTATGGGGGCAAAAACACAAACACATGGTGTGCCCCCTTTAGAATCTCTCCATGGGGGACAACCAAACTATTCCAAACTCCTAAAGAGGACTCAAAAGAGCCTCTAAAATATTCCTAATGGTTGTTCATGTATGGAGGTGGTTCCTATGGGTTCAAAACTAACAAATGTGCAAGGGAAAAATAAAATAGAGAAGGTTTAGAGAGAGAGAGATACCTATTGAGAGTTGATTTCCAATGAACAACCCAAAGGACACGAATTCGACACGGACTCTTCTAGTAAATGGACACCCCTCCTTGCTCTTGGCTCTACAATCCTTGTAGCTCCCTCTTCTTGCAAGAATGAAAGAATTTGGTGGAGAAAAGAGAATATTTGAGAGATGAATCAATGGGATTTGCTCTCAAGATTGGGAAGAACACTAAAATGGAAATGGAGGCTACTTTGCAAATGAAAATAAGATGGAACACTCTCTTGGCTGCCATAAGGGTTAGGTTTGGGCCAATGGAAAATGTCTAATATGCCTCTAATAGGTCCCTTTGGTTAATCTAAGTCATGCAAAAGTTTGGGGTCAAAAGGGTCAAGTTTCTAATCTTTAAATAACTAAACTTGTCATGTGGGTTTAGTCTAAATGCACTAGCCTAATGAGATGAGTTTGTGGGCCATGCCTATCTAATCTTTGGGTCCCGACTAGAGTCTAAACTACCCGGACCACTAACATAAGTCAAAACTAGACGAAACTCCAACCCGACTAAACAAATCCCCAAAATACAATAATAATAAATAAATATTTACAAAAATATAGGAATATGAAAAATGACAAATTTATCCTTATTTTTGAAAACAGGCAGTTACATATCTTGACGTTTTACACATAGGACATGAGGTTGCATTTTCATACTCTTTTCTGTAGAGTATGCAATCATTAGGGCATGCATGTATTCTCTTACATCCCATTCCAAATGTTGAGAAACGTCGCTTAGCCTCCCTAGTAGTTGCGGGTAATTCATTCCCTCCCGAAAGTATATCGCCGAACAAAGTCAACACATTTCAAAAGCCTTTATCACTCCAGCCACTCTTGGCCTTGATACTAAAGAGCTTCACTATTGTTGAAAGCTTCGTATACTTTTTACAACCAGTATACAAAGGTTTCTTAGCATAATCAAGCAATGCATAAAAGTTCACTTCATCATCTCCTGTAGCATCCTTCTCTTTTAATGCATCGAACATCTCTATTGTATCTGCTACATCATTTAGAGTGTCCATGTCTTCATAAATAGGCGCAAGAATATCCTCACATGATGGCATTTCATTAGGATCAACTTCCCCGTGCCATATCCATATAGTATACCTCGGATCGATACCAATTGTCGTCAAATAAAGTTTTACATCAGCTAATCTCAGTCTATAGAGATTCTCACAGTCATTACATGGGCACCGAATGAAGTCAAGATCATCCGCATTAGCTTTAACATACTCTATAAATTCTTCAACCCCTGCTTTATATTCTTCCGATAATAGGTGCTCTCTCATCCAAGATTTATCCATCTGTATAACAAATTATGATTTATCATGACCAGCAAGCATGATATTTCAGTATTTGACTAAGATATCTTGCTTATAAACCACTGATCTATATAGATTCAGATTCTTTTACATATAGTTAGCCCTATATTTCAGTATTTGACTAGCAAGCATGAAATTTTAGTAAATGTTATATATAGAATCAGATTCTTTTATCATATGCTTCAATATAAATATGACACTCTTCTGTTTGAAGATCCTTTGTTTCAGATGACTTGGTTGTGTCTTGCCTATATTTCCAATAACAAGAGCAATAACAGAGCCTGGCAGTTGCAAATGGATTTTGAAGATAATTTTCATATCTATTTGTTTTCACATCACACACCAGAAATAACATCATCACCTGTACTTAGAGTATCACACATATATCTAATTATATCTATACAATGTATATATCTATATAGGTGTACATACAACATATATATATATATTCATGTAAACCATTTCTAAACGTTAAAACATCTCCCAAGTAGGACATCCTGTTTTCCATAAATAAATTCACTTTATTTATTTTGTATCTGAGAAAATTACAACTGTAGGAATCCGATCTAGAAGACGATCGCTTTATCCTTTGGACTATGCGAAGAAGAAAAGCTCTCAAAATTTTGACAGTAGATATCAATATATCTGTACAATGAATGAGAAAAAGAACTCTATTTATAGAGTCAAAACAGTAACTGAAAAGATAACTACCTCACCACTGGTGCATTTGAAAAGTCACGCAGACTCTAAATACACGCAGGGTTAGTGAGTAGTTACTGGACGTGGCCCGTAACTGTTGGACACATGGCATTAGTGCATGGGTCGTGTGCAAGTTACTGGGCACGCGAGAGAGAGATCGGTGGCATGGCTGCCACGTACTCCAGTTGAAATGAAATCCATGCTGTCTTGCTGAAGGCAAAAATCCACGCAGTTTCGTTGACGCAGACTCGTTGAAGGCGAAATCCACGCAAGCTTTGAAGAAGAATACTTCAGAATTCACGCAGGCTTTGAGAAGAATAACTCAAAAATCCACGCAAACTTGAGGAAGGAGAAGGTTCAGAATCCACGCAAACCGCCAGCTGTCTTGATTTGGCACGTTTCGTCTGACACAAAATCTCTGACATTGATTATATTTGTCAGCCGCATTAAATGAAGATAAGACCCAAAGTCACGCCAACTTGGTGAAGAGTGAGTCTTGCTAAGGAAGATTTCGAAAATCATGCAAAAGACGGCGATGATCTCTCGAATTCTGTGCATACGTGGCATACGAGGAGACGTTTCTCGACTGCTGTGTTATCAGTCATTATGATTCTGACGTATGGCTGAGCTGTCTCTGCGTGACTTCTAAAAGAGATGGCCAGGCAGAACTTAGCGTATCTTTTGTGCTGCTTCTTGGATCACTCTGTGTGACTTGTTCTGATCAACTCAGCGTGACTTTCATTTTTGAGGCCTACAAAACCCCCTTCAAAGTTTTCGAAAAATGATAAAATATTTCGAAATACTTTGAAATAGAGATGATGAAATGAGTTAAAGTCACGCTGAGATGACTCCAAAAATTTTTCGGAAGTCGAAAAGACTTCAAAGTTCTTCGAAAACACCCAAATGAACTTATTAAATGTCATAATGACTCTTCGTTCTCTGAGACTGATTGCGTCCAATTTATGGTGGAATATGAACTGTCGACGAGATCTGTTATATAAACAGGAAGAGATTCTCAGTTTTGACTTCATCTCTCGAAAATATGACCCCAAAGGAAGCAGCCGAAGAGGAAGCACGCAAGTTGGGCTTTTGTTCCCATGGTGACCCCACTTTTGGGGGCAAAGAACCCGAACCTGTCGTCATCGAGCTCAAGGACGACTCCACGCAGCTAGCCAAGAATCTTTTGAGCTACTTTGGATTGGATGGCTCGTCTTCTTCTGATGGACGGAGCCTTATGGAGAAGCGTGAAATGCTCGAGACTCTATTGCATCGCCTGGGAGTTAAGAGTGTAGAGGAGTTAGGCATCAAACTTAGCCGCTCTGGAAGATAGAGCGTAACTTTCTACGCTTTTGTTGCACTTTTTCGTTTTGTCTTTTTGTAAGGCCATCAGTGCCTGTTTAAAGAATGAAGTACAACTTTTGTGTTTGATCTGCGTGCCTTTTAATGAAGAATATTAATTAGCACTCTTTGACTGTTTCCAATGTTGCACGGTCTCCCGAAGTACACGTGACACTCATTCCATAATTTACGAGCACTATTTATGCGGATCTTTTCCAAGAATAGACCTGCACTTAACCCTTTAAATAGATGGATGAACTCCACGCAAACTCATCTTCCCATTCTTCTTCCTCTCTTCTGAGAATGAATTTTCTATGAGAAGGAAATAGGAAAGCCATGTTGTCTGATGTCAAATCTCTGTGCACGCTACCAGACATGGATCTGTCAATCCTTAGCAGCAAACTCAGTGGTAAGTTCAATAAAAAAAATTTTTGTTTGCTAAGGACAAATTCATCTTCCTGAAATGAACAAAATGCATCTGTCTTTGCTTGGCCAGTTTCTGTTGACTGATTTTTCTTTACTGTTTCTTGCAGAATTTTGGCTGAAAATCTTCTTCAGAACTGGCATTGGTGATGTGGATGCTGTGGAGAATATCCTGCTGACACCAATATCAGGGAGCTCATACGCTTTTGACGCGTACATCAGACAACTCAGAACTCTTCGTGGGATAGAAGGGTCTTCCTTAGATGGTAGGAAGAGCCTTTATATACGAGAGTTGGATGGTGGAGTTAACTCTACTACCGAGAAATCGGGTAGTAGAGTTCCTTTTACGGAAGAACTAGGAATTGTATCCCAAGGTTGGATACATTCCTGTCTCCTCTGAAAGGTCGCTCCTAATCCACCAGTTGTATTGGCAGCAACACGTTTTTGTGTTGCCCTACTCTGTGGTTCTCCTCTCGTCTGAGAGATAAGACCAGAGTTTGATTCCTGCTGGACACCCAGGAATTGCCATAAACAACGAGATTGCCAGAGAAGATCCAAGAAGAAATAGATCTCAGTTGTACATAGAATGAAAATCCAAGATTTGTAATAGATTTCCATTATGATTTGTAGGAAAGTCTAAAAAAATGTAATAGACTTTTTGTGGTGAAATGGGAATGAAAATGACAATTCTTCTATGCTCAATGATTTGCATTTGTGGATGAATTGTGGACATGATAGATAATAAAATCATCTTTTCTATTTTTTTTAGAGTATATGATATTATCAGAGGTATTATGGACATGATAATATATAGGAACTCGAAAGAAAATAGATTAATTTCTATGCAGAGGTCAAAACATGACAAATGAGTAAGTAGATTCGGATTTGATTCAGAGGTTATGAAAACATGATAAATAACGAATTTCCACTTAATGAACTGATAGAAGATTATGAACGGATGAACCGTTAAGAAATGATGAACAGATGAACTGTCGAATGAATGTAATAAATGAACGGACGAACCGTCAAGTATTAATGAACATGTGAAACGTCGGATGAATATGAGAAATGAATGGATGAACTGAGTATCGGGAAAGAATACGTCCCTTCGATCCTTGTAACCATATGCCTATAAATAGAGCATATATTTGAATAGAAGGATCGCATTTTATCCACAATGTCTTTTGAAGAGAACATAAAGAAGGCTGAAGTCGCCCTTGAAGCTACTGAAGGTGTTAAAGAACATCCACCTCCGCAGAAGAAGGAAATGGGCGAAAGCTCGTCTACTCCCAAGCCGCCAAAAGATATCCTGGACTTTCTGGTCGAACCAGGAGAAACCGAAGAAGAAGAAGCAATGAGGCTGGCTGCCTGTCAATTCTTGGTACGGTCAGGAAAAGATGTATTCAATTCTTTTGCTGATTATGTATGTGGTCCTCGTCCCAAATATGAAAGGGATCATAGTGATCTTCCATGATGATGTACCTTTTTTTTTCTTGAGGGATTTGTCTCAAATAAACTCCGTTTAAGGAAACTTTGTTTACGATATATCCTTCCCACTTTATATTTTTGCCTTTATTCATTGATCTTTTGACTCAGAGATCAGAAAGACTAAATATCATTTTCATAAATATGATATTGAGATAGAAAATTCAGAGGTAATGTGGACATGATTTTCTGGATATCAAATTTGTTGAGAAAACGATACAAAGTAGAATACCTATCTCCACTGGGGATAATAGATATCAGAATGATTCTTCGGAAAGAACAATGAAACAGCTGAAGAGTGATGGGAGGACAATTTTGATAGAAATATTAGACGTAGTACTTCTTCAAGAATTTGCCGTTGATGGGCATCATAGTGGCTTTACCATCTAGAGTAGTGAGTTGATAAGCCCCATTAGAAAAGATCTTATTGACAATGAATGGACCTTCCCATTTTGCATCAAACTTGCCCTTACTCATGTGTGTCATAGTCATCGGGCGTCTGACAGTAAGCACAAGTTCTCCTTTCTGAAATGTTCGAATTCTGACTTTCTTGTTAAAAGCCCTTGAAATTCTAGCTTGATAGAATTCAATATTCTGTTGAGCAGATAACCGTTTTTCATCCAGAGCCTCCAATTCTTGAAGTCGAAGACGATCATTATTTTCGGCAGTGAGTTCATTAGCGATTGCTATCCTTAAAGAAGGAATTTGAATCTCTAATGGGAGAACAGCCTCAGATCCATACACCAGAGAGAAAGGTGTACACTTAGTAGCATTACGGACTGTAGTGCGATAAGCCCACAAGCATTCCTCGAGCTTGTCACTCCAATTACGTTTGTTAGTGGAGACAAACTTCTTTAGGAGTTTGATGATAGTCTTGTTGAAAGCTTCTGCCAATCCGTTAGCTGCTGGATTATATGCGGTAGAAGCAACATTATTGATCCGGTGATCGTCACAGAATCGAGTAAATTTCTGGCTGACGAACTGTGGTCCGTTATCATGAACAATGCGTCGAGGAACACCAAATCTGTAGATGACATGGTGCTTAATAAAGCTGATGACATTAGACGTCTTAACTTCAGATAAAGGAATAGCTTCGGCCCATTTGGAGAAGTAATCGGTTATTGCGAGAATGAACCGATGACCTTTAGATGATGGAGGATTGATTGGGCCGACAATGTCCATGCCCCAAGCTTCGAAGGGCCATGATGCTGCCGTCGGATGTAGAAATTCCAAAGGTTGATGTATAAAATCCGCATGGATTTGGCAAGCTTTGCATTTCCTTGCATATTCAATAGCATCTGATACCATAGTTGGCCAATAATAACCCATCCGTCGAATACGGTCTTGAAGTTTTGGCCCAGGTTGATGCGCTCCACAAATTCCATCATGTGCTTCACGAATAACTTGTTGGGCTTCATCACCGGCAATGCACCGAAGGAGTAAACCATCATAAGCTCGACGATATAAGGTCTTTGTTGTATGATTGTAATAGAATCTGAGTGATCGTCGTCTGATAGATGCTGCCTCACTCGGATCGTCCGGAAGAATATCATACAATACAAGATCTTAGAAAGGAAGTCTCCAATCTTTATCCGTATTCTGATTCTCAGTCGAGTTACTGAAGATGAATTCCATGCTAGAATCGGATGAAGATGATATCGATTTACGACTAAATCCAAATCCTCTTGTTGTGTTGACGTCATGAGATGTTGATTCTTCAATGTCAACTGGAAGTCCTAGAGTCAGGTTATTTTCAAGATGAAATAATTCTTGACTATGAACAACAATCATTTGTTGCCGTCTGATTGGGATAGCCAGCACCGCTGTAAGATTAGCAAGGGCATCAGCTTCTGTGTTACATGCTCGCCTAACATGTTCAATGAAGAATTCCTTAAATGATGAGGCCATAGATATGGCCACTCTATGATAAGGAACCAGATCTTGATGGCGAACTTCATAAGTACCCCTGATCTGATTGACAATAAGTTTAGAGTCTCCATACGCCTCCAAATGTTGAATATTCAGATGTTTAGCGAGTTGAAGACCAATAAGCAATGCGTTGTACTCAGCTACATTGTTTGAACACGGCTGATCGAGAGAATAAGCTCTTTGGATGGCAAGACCTTCTGGCGATACAAGAACAATTCTAACTCCAGCAACAATATCGCCATTAGGACCAATTCTTGACGCTCCATCAAAGAATAGACGCCAAGTAGGATCTTCTTCAGCAATTTGATTTGAATCTAGGACTTCATTTGGGATTTCATCATAGAGTTTTGAATTTTCTGGAATTGAGTGAGCAGCCAGAAAATCAGCTAAAGCTTGTCCCTTGACTGATTTCTGAGGAATATAGTGCATATCATACTGAGCAAGTAGGATTCCCCAGTTAGCCAATCGAGAATTCAAAACACTGGGTTTCTTCATCATGATCCGTATAGGATTGATCCTGGAGATGACATGAATAGTCTGACCAATGATATAATGACGTGTCTTTTGGACAGCAAACATCAAAGCTAGACATTCTTTTTCAACTGGCGAATATCGAGGTTCAGCTCCGGTCATAGTGCGGCTGAGATAATAAATGGCTTGTTCATGGCCATTTTGATTCTTTTGAGCGAGTAATACACCCAATGAATGACTCATTGCTCGAGTATAGAGGAGGAACGGTATTCCTGAGACGGAAGGTACCAATACTGGAGGGCTCATCAGATATTGTTTTATATCATCGAATGCTTTCTGACATTCATCATTCCAGACAAAAGAGACACCTTTCTTCATTAGTTTGTTGAATGGTCTGCAGCGTCCTGATAAATTAGAGATAAATCTCCTGATATAAGCAATTCTTCTTTGAAATCCTCGTAGCTCTTTTAAGGTGCGTGGAGGACGCATCTCTTGGATGGCTTTGATCTTCTCGGGATCCACGTGTATACCTTTAGAGGTAATGACGAAGCCGAGAAATTTACCACTAGAGACGCCTAAGAAGGACTTAGTAGGGTTCATCTTTAATTGATGCTTACGCATTAGATCAAATATAGTCTTCAAATCTTGGATATGATCCTCCTTTTGTCGACTTTTGACTGCAATATCATCAACATAGCATTCGACTGTTTTTCGCAAATGTTCACGGAATATAGTACTCATAGCTCGTTGATAAGTTGCTCCTGCATTCTTGAGACCGAATGGCATAACTGTATAACAGTATGTACCAATCGGCGTTCTGAAAGAAGTGTGCTTCTCGTCTTCTGGGAACATTTTGATCTGATTATACCCAGAATACCCGTCCATGAATGACATTCGTTCAAATCCACAGGTATTATCAACCATGACATCAGTGATTGGTAGAGGGAATTCGTCTTTAGGACATGCTGCATTGAGATCGCGAAAGTCTATGCATACTCTGATCTTGCCAGTCTTTTTAAGAACAGGAACAATATTAGCCACCCAATCGGGATGTTGTTCCTCTCTAATAAATCCAGATGTAATGAGTTTATTGACTTCAGCTTCAATTGCATCCATGATGTCCGGACGAAATCGTCGCTGTTGTTGTTTGACCGGTTTAGCATTCGGCAAGATGTTGAGCTTGTGAGTTGCAATCTGTGGATCAAGACCTGGCATATCTTCATAACTCCAAGCAAAGACATCGATGTAATCACGAATGAGTTTGATCATGTCTTTCTTATCAGTTTCTGAAAGACTTTCACTGATGAATATTGGTTTGGGAGACCCCTCTTCACCAACATCTATTTGAACAAATTTATCTTCAGTCGGAGGTTCTTTTTGCTCGAAATGGAACTCCCATTGATTATCTAATCTTTGGGCCCACTGTTCTGATTCAGGTGAGATTTCAAACTCTTCCTCGTCTTCATCACTTTCTTCAGAATGGTCAATGGAAACCATATTGGAAGACAGAAGGTTGCAGTAGAAGTCACCGATACTCGTATCGGAATTCCAAGAAGTGGTACTAGAAGAATCAGATCTCTTATCTTCGTCAGACTCAAGATCTTCATGGATAATGTTGATGAAAGGAGTAGGAGCAGTATAACCCAATCCGTATTTTGTCCTTCCATATTTCAAAGGAGGAATCCGGATAGGCATTTTTCTTCCTTTTCTATTATTAAGGCCAGTCCTGAAGTCATAGCCCATATTTTTGATGACGTCTCTAGATTGCTGACTATAACGACGTAGTTGTAATCTTCCAGTATCATCATTTTTGTCATCATCTTCAAGATCAGAAGGATTTTGAGGCCCTTTGTAGAAGAATATTGGAATGTCTCCTGGCTTTCTGCTGGAAACTAGAAAGTATGAAGATTGTACAGGTTCTAGAGATACATCTGTATGAACAGTCTGTACAACTCCTATGGTTATTGTGTTCAAGTTATCTAACAGATGTAAATAACTATGAACATAATTACACACATCAACGTACTGCAAAGGTGAAGACTTTTCATTAAATGTAAAAGCAGCAATATTTACATTGGGAGAAGGCTGAGCCTTAGAGATTTTAGCCAAGTCAATGAGTAAAGGAGAAGAAGAAGAAGCTTTGTTTCGATTAAGATCGATAACAAATGGCTCAGAAGAGGTGAGCTCCCTTGAAGTTTGAGTAGGAAGAGTAGTCCGCCCTCCAACTGGAATTAGCAGAGTATCTTGTGAAGGTACAGGAACTGTAGTACGCCCACTGACAGGAATGATCAGTGTATTCTGAGTAGATGACTGAGGTAACGGAGAGATCCGTCCACTCACTGGAATGATGAAAGAATCTTCTCCAGAGGGTTTAGGAGATTGTTGCTGAGTAGTTCGACATTTAACAGGGATTATTAAAGTCTCACTTTGTGTATCTTCTTTCTCCATAGCTTGTATGATCCTTGTATATTCTTCTTTATACATTCGGGAATCATTGAAATAAGCTTCAACCCCATGGAAGGGATTTATATCAGCAACTTCTTTTTGTACTCTTCTATTGCTATCAATGTACTTAAAATATTGATGAAGAGTAGATGGCACCACATTATTTTCATGAAGAAAGGGCCTCCCCAGAAGAAGATTATAGGATCCTGTGATCTCGATCACATAGAAAGTGACTTTAGATCTGAAATCACCTATCTGAAGCTTCAGATGAATCTTTCCCAAAGGCTCACTTCGGCTTTGATTGAATCCCAAGATAGTAGTAACCGTCTTGGAGAGTTTGTGAAGAGGGATTTTTAGTTCATCCAACAAACTCTTTGGTATTATGCTTATAGCAGACCCTGGGTCAATGAGAATACGATCTATCTTCATCGTATCAATATAACCAGTGTAGTAGAGAGGTCGATCATGTCGATTATCCTCCAGTAACATGTCGTCTTGTGTAAAGGTGATATTTGGGATAATCTCCAGTACACTGTTGCAATGTAAGCAAGTGGCAGGTTCCGCATTCGGCTTCTTCAATTGTGCAAGACAAGAGTCAGCTTGTAGAAGTGCTTCACTTAACGTCTCCCGAGTCTCTTTGGAAAGACGTAGAAGTTCAAAAAGGGACATTCTAGCGGGAGTATTAGCAAGCTGAGCCAAAATATCGAAGTTGTAAGGCTTCTGAAGTCCAAGAGGAGAAGACTTCTTGATTGGCTTATCAAACCGAGCCTGTTGTTTGCCTTTCTCCAGAGCCGTAGGCTTGGGAGGAACAGGTTCAGTAGATGGTTCTTCCTCGGGAGGAACATTAGGAGCATCTTTAGCATCTGAAGGGATATCAGTAGGATCTTCAGGATTTTTAGAATAATCCTTTAGGTAAGGTTTTCCCGTTCGAGTAGCACTAACAAGTGCTTCTTCTTTATCTTTTGGCTCTGTGTCAGAAGTAGACCCAAGAGAAGTCATATGACATGACTTGATCTTTCCAGCCTTCTTAGATTTTTGAGAAGAAATCTTTTGAGGAGAAGGCGATTCAAAATCTGCCACTAGATCAGGATGGATCTACATGATTTCTCCTGTTTCCAAAGTGATTGGCACTAATCCTTCAAACTGTGGAGGAGGAAGATTCACTATGTCAAGAGTTGCCTTGGGAATAGGAATAATCCCACTTTCAAGGAGTTGAGGAGGGAAATTTCAAATTGCATAGAGACGACGTTGGAGGTGACGGTCTTCTCTTTTGGAGTAAGAGAGATAGCTCCAGATTTAATCATTTCTTGGATCTTTCCTTTCAATACATAACATGTACGAATTGTATGACCCAGCATTCTGTGATATGGACAGTATTTAGGATGATCTGTTTTACCAGCTTCATCAGGTTTCTTGATCTCTGTTAATTGTATTTTATTACCTTTCAGCAGACATTCAAAGATACCAAGGACATCATCGTCATCAAAAGAATATTCTTCTCTGGGGCGAGGTGTTCTTGATTGTTGAGTTGTAGAGGCAGGAGTTTGAACATTCGATGCATCTTTGCTCTGAAGATTAACTTCTAGAGTTTCTTTTCCTTTGTGAGCATTATTTTTATTGTTAGCCCCTTGTCCTGTTTCTTTAGGAGTCATGTGCACTCCTAAACCTTTGAAGGTTTCAGCACTGATTTCTGCAGCTTTAGCACTGACTATGAAGGAAGGCCAATCTTGAAATTGAGTGGACCCTGTCCACATACTGATGATTGGCAACAAGTTTGATTTGCATGTGTCAATGGTGACAGCATCAGGAGTTCCAAGAGGCATCTTCAGAGCTTCTCTTCGAAACCGTTCAATGTATTCCTCTGTAGATTCATTATTTTTCTGCTTGATTCTAATAAGAGCAGACATAGTCATGTCATTAAGCCCTTCATAGAACCTTTCAAGAAACATCTGTTTGAAACCAGCAAATGAGGTAATACTCCCATCTGGGAGACTTCTATACCATTCATAAGCCGTTCCCTTGAGACATCCAATAAATACCCGAGTAAGGAGGGCATCACTTGGTTGTAATTGATCAGTCATTACTTCAAATTGATTGATAAACTGACTTGGAGAAGTGGTTCCATCATAGAATGAGATAGTAGGAGGCTTGTATTTAGGAGGATATGATACTTGCTTCCATTCTATCGGATAAGGCTGCTTGATGCCTAACCTTTGTAAACCATCATTCTGTTTGAATGCCTCGAATTAAGTTTTGAGATTTTTCAATTCTTCAGAGACAACTCCCGAAGATTGTGGAGTTGTGGCTTGTAGAGAATAGTTAGGAGGAGGAACAGCATTGTAAGCACTACCCCCAGCTCCAGAGAGATTAGGATTTGGTTGAGCAGGTCCAGGAGTATTGGATTGTACTGCTGGAGGAACTTGTACTGGACTTATATCAGTATCAACTGGTATGGCATCTGATACAGTCTGTCGATTTTGCAACTGAGCTGTCATGAGTTCATACATTGACTTCATTGTGTCAGTCATAGACTTCATTTGCTGTTCCAAAGAAGCAATTCTTTGATCTTGAGGAGTCAGGGAAGAAGAGGGTTCATCAGTATTCCCATCAACCATGTAAGTCGTGACTGTATGAGGGATTATTGATGAACTAGTAGATGTTGTATGCTCTGAATCATTGCTTCGTGTATCAAAGTCAACTATAGGAGAATTACCCCCAGTAGGAAGAGGTGGGAAGTTAGATTCTCCAAGAAATTCAGAATCAATTTCAGAGATCAAATTTCTTTGACTAGAAGCCAGGACTCTTGCTCTGGTGTTTTTATATACTCCATCTGGACTATCAACTCTACCCCCGGTGTCCCGAGAAGTCATGTTGACAGAGGCAAACAAAGGCTCATCTTCATCAGGCATAGGTTCATACTGAATCCTATTAAAGACAGACTGTCGTTTATTTTGACATCTGCATTGCATTGTGACTCTTGGCTGGAAGTCACATTCAGTATGATCACCATGGTCTTGAACTGTTGATTCACATCTGCACTGAATTATGACTCTTGAATAGAAGTCACATTCAGCATGTTCCTTTGATATAGAATTACTCTTTCTCTTCTGTTGAAGATATTCCCGTAAATCTGTTTGTGAAGATTGAGGAGTATACTTCCTGTTCTTGGGTCTTGATGGCTCTTGATTATACAAAGAGTGATTAATGTGAGCCACATAATTTCTTGCATACTCTGCATCTGGATCTTTTATCTTCATATCCAATTGGTATGGTTTCTTAACACCAGAAGTGCTGAGTTTTGTTCTTAAATCAGTGGAAGGTAACATATTAATTTTGGAAACATGGTGTTTTTCTTCCATTGATCTGGATATTTGCAGAGAAGGAAGAGTTAAACCACTCCCTTGATTAGGAGTTGGTAACAGACCCTCTTTAATGGACAGATTCTGTGCCCAATTTGAAGAAATCAAAGAAGAAGACATTAAGGAATGTTTCTTCTTAGACTCATTCAGATGTTGAGACATAGAATGTCCAGAAGGAAGAGTAGTCAAAAGACCATCTCCTTTCCTTTGACTAACAAAAGTATCAGTCAAAGCTGTTCCTGGAGTAAAAACTACAGGAGCAAAAGAAACAACTAAAGAGTTATTCCTTTTCGAAGGGACTTTGTGTGGAAGACCACCCCCAGTTCTAGTAGAACTCGGTGAAGAAGAAGAGATAACTAAGGAGTTATTCTTCTCTGATGAAATACACGCTGAAACAGACTTGGTTAAAGAGCCAGAGCTGTTAGCGTGACTTTTGATTTTAGAATTACACGCTGAAACAGATTTGGCTAAGGAGCCAATACTGTCAGCGTGACTTTTGAATGTGGGGTTGCACACTGGAATAGATTTGGCTAAGGAGCCAGTACTATCAGCGTGACTTTTAGAGTTGAATTTGCACACTGGAACAGATTTGGCTAAAGAGGCAGTACTGTCAGCGTGACTTTTAGAATTGAATTTGCACACTGGAACAGATTCGGCTAAAGAGCCAGTACTGTCAGCGTGACTTTTAGAATTGAATTTGCACGCTGGAACAGATTCGGCTAAGGAGCCAGTACTGTCAACGTGACTTTTAGTTACTGTCATCTTCGAGCGCACAAGAGTGTGCGTGCTTGCAATGGAGTTCTTGCCAGTGTTAGGAGTAGACACTGTGGCAGAGACTTCACCATTGACTGCCAACTGATTCTTAGGGACATAGACAGAGTGTCCCTTCGACTTGGCAGTGATAATGGAGGCTGGAATGGGCTAGCCACCCTTAGTCCGTTGCATTTCTTCATAGGCGAGTTGATCGAATTTGATCGTCATCACCTTCTTCGTCGAGCCGATAGACGAAGTATCGCATTGAGTTGTTACCATCTCAGAAGAGGAGATGGTTTTCCCCAGCAGAGTCGCCAATTTGTTTTCCATAAATAAATTCACTTTATTTATTTTGTATCTGAGAAAATTACAACTGTAGGAATCCGATCTAGAAGACGATCGCTTTATCCTTTGGACTATGTGAAGAAGAAAAGCTCTCAAAATTTTGACAGTAGATATCAATGTATCTGTACAATGAATGAGAAAAAGAATTCTATTTATAGAGTCAAAACAGTAACTGAAAAGATAACTACCTCACCACTGGTGCATTTGAAAAGTCACGCAGACTCAAAATACACGCAGGGTTAGTGAGTAGTTACTGGACGTGGCCCGTAACTGTTGGACACATGGCATTAGTGCATGGATCGTGTGCAAGTTACTGGGCACGCGAGAGAGAGATCGGTGGCATGGCTGCCACGTACTCCAGTTGAAATGAAATCCACGCTGTCTTGCTGAAGGCAAAAATCCACGCAGTTTCGTTGACGCAGACTCGTTGAAGGCGAAATTCACGCAAGCTTTGAAGAAGAATACTTCAGAATTCACGCAGGCTTTGAGAAGAATAACTCAAAAATCCACGCAAACTTAAGGAAGGAGAAGGTTCAGAATCCACGCAAACCGCCAGCTGTCTTGATTTGGCACGCTTCGTCTGACACAAAATCTCTGACATTGATTATATTTGTCAGCCGCATTAAATGAAGATAAGACCCAAAGTCATGCCAATTTGGTGAAGAGTGAGTCTTGCTAAGGAAGATTTTGAAAATCACGCAAAAGACGGCGATGATCTCTCGAATTCTGTGCATACGTGGCATACGAGGAGACGTTTCTCGACTGCTGTGTTGTTAGTCATTATGATTCTGACGTATGGCTGAGCTGTCTCTGCGTGACTTCTAAAGGAGATGGCCAGGCAGAACTTAGCGTATCTTTTGTGCTGCTTCTTGGATCACTCTGTGTGACTTGTTCTGATCAACTCAGCGTGACTTTCATTTTTGAGGCCTACACATCCCTCATGCTCCTGCTCAAGACTGAGAAGCCCAGTTCAGTCTAAAGTTTTGAACCCTAGGATGGTATATATCTTGCCTGTGGAACTCCCTCAGGAAGTGCATATATATGGCAAGTAATGACACTATATCTACTTTTGTATTTTTTTCCTCTCTTTCAAGAAAGATCGATTTACTTTGAATGCATGCACACAGGGGCGGACCTATATGGGAGCGGGTGGGGGCAGTTGCACCCACTGAATATTTTGCTTCGAGTTAAATATTCATGTTTTTATTGAATTTTTTCATCAATTTTATGTTTTGGACCCTCCGAAATTTGTAGTTTTCATTTTGTATATACATATTTGCATCAATTTTATGTTTTGCCGCCTCCAAATTTTATTTAACAAAATTTTAAACTTTTTTGTATTTGAAGTTGACCTCTCTCTTCTAAATTCCTACGTCCGCTGCACATTTAGCTTTAACATTTTTCATTCACAACAAGTCAACAAGAACTAGAGAAGAATGTGAAGAGAGAAAATGAGGCATAATAAACTACTCCAAGTATAGGCCTCTCCGAATCTGGAAATGGAATTCCTAAGTGTTAGAACAGTAAAAGAACTTGAGGTATAGTGCTAGGATCAAAATTCTGATTTCTCCAAGATATGGAACTTCTGAGCACTCGGGGTCAGAATATTCTGATCCTGTCACTTCTCTTCTGTCTAAACCTGCCCAAGGCTCGAGCTCCCCACACATTAATTGCTAACTCAATCTTGAATCTATATCCTAACTTTATATCCCAAAACCCTCATGCATTACATACATTTAACTATGTATATATATAACACAGATATTAAAAGGGGCTACATGTATGTAAGTTACTACATAAACATATACAAATACCAAGTATCCTTGTGTGTCCAAAATGACATAACAAGCCAGGGGGTTCATCACTTGCTGCCTACAGCAGATGCCAATGCTACTCGACTCCCCTAAATTACTGATACAAAATTACGCATTTGTATAAATATCAAATGTCTGTCATTGAAAGTATACATACAAATTTGTTAATTTATTATCCAACACATAACAACATACGAAAAGAAGAATCCAAAATTTATTATACGAAGAGAACTTCATTGAGCAAGTTATACATAAATTCATCAAGTTATACTTCAATTCCTTCAACTGAAGGAGATTTGCTCACTTCTGGCTGATTGTTCCCAATTTCTGCACAACACTAATTAAAAAAAAAAACTCTTAGAACCCTAACCGTAAACTTGTCAAACAAAACAAATTAGGACAGAAATTAGGAGAAAACAGAAAATATGACACAAATCCTAACCCTAACCCTAACACAAACAGAAATTAGGACAAAAATCATATGGTTTCTCTATGGGACAAAAATCAGGACAAAACAATGATAAAAATTAGGACAGAAATCCTAACCCTAACCCTAAACCAAACAGAAATTAGGACAAAAATCATATGGTTTCTCTATGGGACAAAAATTAGAACCCTAAACTTACAGAAATTAGAAGAAAAAAAACTTAGAACCCTAAACCTAACGTAACCCAAAACTACATACCTTGTCGTCCTCGGACCGCCGCGGCCATGTGGCGTGGAAGAGACTCAACGGCTCGAGGGTAGGCGAGAGAAGGAGACGCGGAGGAGAGGGTGAGAGTGAGAAAGTGGCGGAGGGAGATGCGGGAGTGGAGGCTCGGGAAAGTGAGAGGAGAGATCAGGAGAGTGGCGGAGGGAAACGTTCTGTCTGAAAGAAAAGAGGAGGAGAGAGAAGACAAAAGTTAGAGCGGACGGTTTTAGAATCGAGGGGCGCGGGAATTGAAAAGTTAGAACGGGGGTTCGAGCGGCCAAAACAGCAGTTTTTATTAACTTTTATAACGACTGCTTCAAACAACGTTACATATGTTCTAATCTTACATAACGTTTAGCGCCAAAAAAACGTTATCATAGGCTAAAAACTCTTCATACCCATCATATTATGTGCTATTACAAAAATTCTGTAACATTTATAAATGAACCGTTATAATAAACTCTTTTCAAACGTTATAATAGGGTCTTTTTTTGTAGTGAATAAAATTTTATGCTTCTTCGCCATCTATCAAAATACATCTAGAATTAAAAACAGATATTATAATAAATCCATAATGAATAGAACAACGTTCAATTATAAGATTACTAAATTTTCAAAAATAATACTATGATAAGTTGCAAAAATTTGGGTTTCTCCTCCTACGTTTAATTTACCTCCGTGAAAGCATATTATTCTTAGACTATGATCCATGAAAAAGTTGGAGTAGAGAAACTACTGCTAGAATGCTGAAGGGTCGAAGCTACTGCTCGAGTGCTTGAAGGGGAGAAGATATTGCTTGAGTGCTAGAGGTTGAAGGAGTTGTTGGAGGAGAGAATATTTTCTTAGACTTCTGTAAACATATGAAAGAGTTTGAGGGAGGAGGAAGGAGTAAGAGAGCAATGGTGGGTCGGTTTGATTTTATAGGAAAGTTTGAAGTGAACGTTAGAAATGAATGTTAGAAGAGAACGTTGTGTAGGGACAGAAGTCAAAGTAAATGTTAGAGTTGAAAGTGAACGTTGGGCGCGGTGTACAACGCACCCTATAAAGTGACCGCCATTCTCCATGGCGTGGACCCGCCATTCTCCATGGCGTGGACCTGCCACCTTGGCATGACCGCCATTCTCCATGGCAGTGTACCTGCCACCTAGGCATTACCGCCAATATCAATGGCGGGCAGGAAGCCACGTCACCTCCACCGCCATCTATGATGGTGTGAGCTCTCCCATTCGCTCCACCCGAGCGCCATGTCACCTTCACCGCCATTTAAAATGGCGACCAGTCCCTCTAAATGAAAATTTGTAAAAGTTTTCATGTTTCCTGCCATTCAAACAAAGTTTATCCCTCTCCATGAAAATTTCTGTTGTGATAAAGTTAGTGAGATTAGTTTGGGATTGTTCATTGCATAGTCCTGCTACAGATAAGTTTGTGAGTACTTCTCCTTCCCTTTGTGATTCATAATTAGCATCTATTATTTCCCATCACTTGTGTGATTATTCTTTTGATTGTTAATCAAAGTCTCTTATTATTCCCTCATGGAGGTAGACACCACATTGCCAAACCACAGACAACATCATAGGTTATATCTTCGTTGATTGTAAGATCTTGGTAATTCGGAGCTTGTTCGCGTGAGAGAGAGAGAAAGAGAGAAGGAGATGGAGGAGTCACATTTCTTGATCTTCTTGGTGTTGGTTGCACAGAACATGTACTTACTAAGCAGAAACAGAGCCACCATGCATAAACCCCTTTCAGAATGCAACTGGGCAACTATAACCAGCCATGTCTTTTTGAATAACTCTAGGTAACTATTGAGTACAACACTTGATTGGTTCAATAACAACCATGCAGATTTATGTTACAATCATTTCATATATACTAGGGAAAAACCTGATAGGGGAGACCTGAAGCTCTTGCGTAGTTCGCGCAGCCTTGAAAGGGAAGCTAAGATTTACTAAACTAATGGGCACATCTAAGTATAACTCCAACATTGCTACACTCTTGCTTGAACCAGAGTCAACCTTGCAACTTGGCCGTCTCATCTTGTCGAACTTCTTGTCCGCCCCACAATCGCACACGCTCAGCTGCCTGTGCGGCCTGCAAGTTAAACATATCTGAAGATCAGTGAAGGGTGTTATATTTCATTGGATGTGCTTAGATCTCTCAAGTCTATACAATTTCCTGGACCATGATCATGATGTATGACAAGAACACTAATAAATAGGGGGAAGAAAAATCTAATAATGTTGTTCTGTTGTAGAAATAATGCAAAACTCCTTTATAGTTTTTGAAAGAGAGAAAAAAAAAAAAACTGATGGCGTACCTCGTCTTTCCAGTTAGTTCTCCAGACTATGAATAATAATACGGTTGTTTGAAGCGCCGTCCCACACAGCATCCCAGCCCAAATACCCTGAGATCGCAATGTTAATTTTGTAAGCAGAATTGATGCAAGGCCTAGAGGAAGATGCATTGGAATTAAAGGAATTTTACATGAATAATTGCACTAGCTACGAACTAAAACTAGTGATTTGTTTAAAGTCACACTAAGAGTTTAAGGAATTCTTGGTGCAATTCATAGCTACAGCAGCAGTACAACTGCCACAAAATGGGTACTTGTAGAAGATCTTTCCATATTTGTCCGAAGAATCGCAAAGAGATTCCAAAAGCTTTCATGTAACACAAAATCAATTGGATTGACTAGAAGTGGATGTTACACCATCCATGACTAATCCTTAAGTTGAACAATTATGATCAACTGGACAAAATTCTGTAAGAAAAATACAAAATACAAATTTTCATGACATTGATGAGGTCAAGAAGTTCTGGGCTCTTGAATTTCTTAGCTCTCTTCAAGCTTATGAAAGTAAGTCTCCCCTGCCACTAGGGTTTGTGCATGACAGAAATAACTTTTTTGCAGCTATATGACTCCATACAAGTATTCAAAGAGGAAGTAAATGGTTGCTTATCCTTCTAAGTAGACAAATCTATGCTTAACAATAATAGGGGATACAAAATTTTTTTACCTCAACTCCCCAACCAATCAAATATCCGAAAAGAAATCCCAGTGGAAGCCCAAAAACGTAGTAACAACCCAAATTGATGTAGGCTACCAGACCTTGCCATCCACCTCCAATGGCCACTCCTGTATTAGTACAAATGATTAGTAGAACTCGAACCCATAATCACAATTCAGCTACTTGAGACCAAGTTCTCGAAGAGTCCTCCTTGTGTGAGGAAGACAATTAAACCAATACAATGTCCCTAAGGCACTAGCCTAGTGGTAGTACGGGGGGCCGCCCAAGCACAGGCCTTGGGTTCGAATCTCCCCTCGGACGACTGGGTGGCTTATATAGCCACGGCCCGACTTGGAGAAAAGACACCTAAAAAAAATAAAAAATAAACCAATACAACAACTCTAGCTCAAGATCAAGAAATGACCTGAAATCACTGGTTGGACGCTGTTAAGCACCATGGTGACACCAAGGAGTCCGGCTATATTGGACACTGCTTTCTGCATCTCTTTATCGCTGGTGAAAACGACAGGGAAGTAATCTCGCGCTGCTAATATCACCACCATGGCAAGGAGGCCGATTGCTAGCGACGTCACAACCACATTGATCACAGCGTGCATAGTGGCCCTGGGCCGCCCCGATCCAAGCTCGTTTGCGACTCGGACGCTGCAGGAGTACAAACATTTTTTTACACATGACAGAATTATACATACCCAAAATTTATAAAAGCTCAATAAAACGATCATCCGGCGCGTTCTTCAACCTTATAGCAGCATTGATGCCAATGAAGATCATGCCTTCCCATCCATTTATGTTCATGCTGAAATCAGAAGAGAAGAAATTAGGCTATAGCAAATTTTACAAGAGGCCTCATATAGCATGTCATTATGATAATTGCGAACTTGTTAGATTTTGCTCACCAATAGAGCAAAATTATATGAGCTCACCAAATGGAGATGGAGCCAACAGCAATCTCTGCGTTCTTGAGGTGGCCAGTGAGCACGACGAGAACCATCATGTACCAAACCTCCAGGCAGAGCATCACAGCTGAAGCAAAAGAGAGCCTGACGAAAGCCCATATCTCCTTGAAGGCGGACCGGGAGAAGCCAGTCCATCCGTCCCCGCACCATCCCATGACGTACGCCACTTGGGACAGGGACACGATCCACAGCGAGATGTCGTAGGCCGCGGCAGCCCCGGACAGGCCCCACTTGAACACGAAGATGAACAGGTACAGAAGGCCGGCGTGCACCAGGAGAGCTGCCCCGCCGATCCAGGCCAGGACCATAACCTTGCTCTGGGCCTGGAGAAACTTCTGGGTCGGGAAGTTTATCGCCAGCGCAAACATCTGGGGAATGATTCGGAGTGTGAACTGGCCGGCAGTCTCGGCAATGGCGTCCTCTTGGCCAAGGAGCTTAAGCACAGGTGCGGCAAATATATAGAGAGGTAGCATGAGGAAACAGGAAGCAATCAGAATGATCCAGGACCGTTGCATGTAGACGCCCAGCATTGCAATTTGACCTGCTCCAAAGGCTTGTCCGCACAGTGTCTCGAGTGCGCTCCCCATGCCAAGCTATCCATTGCAAGAACGAAAAGTAATAATAATAATAAAATAAAATAAAAACTTTTTAGCATTTCTCTCTCTTGACCGAATCTAGATATTCCGATTGAAATTCTAAAAAAATTGCTATAGCCTAATTTCACTCTTTGGAACATGAAAATGTCATTTTCTTCCTTTTTCACTCTTTGGAACATGTGCAAATTAAGTAGCCAAAAAGGTAGGTTTTGTTGTTATTTGTTTGTGTACTTGCGAGCTATTTATATTTAGGTTAAGGCACGTACTTGACTTCCTCGGAGTTCCTCCCTCTCATGCACATTCTAACTCTACTCCGGTTAGGAGTTAGGCAACAACACAGAGAATTGACATCGTCCGGTCGTTAAAAAAAAAAAAAATTATAAACATGGGAGGATTGACTTACGAGGAAGCCGAAGGAGAAGTTGTTGATGACGGAGAGGCCGATGGCGACGGCGGAGAGCTGGAGGTTCCCGAGTTGGCCGACGTATATCTGGGTGAGGGAGTTCATCCCGTAGAGGCAGAGGACGCTGAAGGCGATGGGCACCGCGATGGCCCACAGCTTCGCGTTCTCCCTGGCGAACACCTCCCACGCATCCGCGGCGGTCCTGACGGGCGGGTCGTCCTCGACGGGGCGCGGCAGGGAGGCCGCGCCTCCCTCCTCGACGGAGGACGCGGCCACCAGCGCCCGGTGCTCCTCCTCCTCCCCCTCCTCGTGGCCGGGCCCGTTGACGGTGAGCTGGTGGTGGTCGTCGCTGTCGGCCATTGGTGGTGGCGGGGGTTTGGGCTTGGGAGTTAGGAATGGGGTCTCCATTTACGTGATTGTTTTTTGTGTGGGGTTGCGTTTGGCAACGGAGGGCGGGGAGGAGAAGTCTCGTCCACTTTTCTCTCTCCTCCTCTCTCTTTCTCTCTCTAAAATATCTTTTTTCTTTCTTCCAACTCCTATTTAAATTGTTGAGAGAGAGAGAGAGAGAGAGAGAGAGCTCGCTCTATGATCTAACAAATTATGGGATGGGGAGAGCGAGAGAAGTGGGAGAAGAGGAGGAAAAGCCGTTTGTTGCAGGATTTTGAGAGATGTGGGCACGTGAGGTGTGTGAGCACTGGGCAGGCACTACTGAAACACCTACCAACCAGTAGTAGCGAGTCGAGTAGGGGTGAGCATATAACGGTTGAAAACCGAAAATCGAATTGAACCGAACCGAAATATGACAAACGGTTCAGTTTGTCGGTTATCGGTTCGGTTTACGGTTTAAAATTTTGAAAATTTGAAATAACGGTTCGGTTTTCGGTTCTTCATCCGAAAAATCGAACCGAACCGAAAACCGATTTAGATTTAGTAATTTATCAAACTATCCACAATATACATATACTAATGTTTATTAAACCCTAACTGAGCGCACTCTCTTCTCCTATTCTATGTCGGTGCTTCTTTGAACACTCTCTCTATCTACCATCAATCTATATATACTAATATATTTCACTCTATGTAATATAACAATTCATAAATACAATAATGTCATATATTTTTTAAAAATTTGTTATTTAAATAGGCTCATTTTGCTAAAAACTTGAAGGCCATGCACATTGGCCCATGAAACCGAACCGACCGAAAACCGAACCGAATTAATTCGGTTCGGTTTTGTTCGGTTTTTATAAAAACGGTTCGGTTTTCGGTTTTGAAAAATACGGTTTACGGTTATTTCGGTTTTCACATATTCGGTTCGGTTTGAACCGAACCGAACCGATGCTCACCCCTAGAGTCGAGAGTATCGGAGGATGGTCACGTTGGTATTGCCACACAAGTACTTGGAAGGGAGGGAGGGAGGGGGTCACAAGTAACTACTTGCTATATTTCTGCTATAATTCTACAATTATAAAACTGGAAATTGCTGAGAAATCCAATTTCGCAGTTGGTTTTTAATGAAAAATCCACCCGCATGATGTGTTTTATGAAATGCCCAGAATTATATATTTTCACATTAAGTATTCCAAGCTTCCCTTTAGATGCTCTGTATTTACAAAATTAATACCATAACTACCCCTCCGTACAAACTCAAATTTGGATTGCGATTCTCGTCTCTTCTTCTTCTTCACGAGAGATTTGAATTCCATTGCTCTCATCTTCAGCAGAGATCGCAAAGATCGTTCGTAGTTCACCGTGCTTTTTTTTAGTCGAACTCCGATCATCGCTCATCTTCTTCTTCTTCTTCTTCTTCTCCGACAATTAGGTCAATTATGGAGAGAAGATTTTCTTCTTCTTTTCCATAAGAGTTAGCATCCTTTTGAAAGAAGAACGAAAACTCTTGAATCTTTATTCATGTCAAATTTTTTTCCACAAAAAATAAAAATAAAAAATTAGATTTCTGTCAACTGTTCTCCGTCGATATAACACGAAAAATAGTCATTCTCCTGCATTTTAACAAGGAGAATGCCATTCTCCGTGTTAGTCCGTGTTTCTAACACGGAGAATGACCATTTTCCTGTGTTTTAACATTTGAATGACCATTTTCCGTGTCATTTAACACGAAGAATGGTCATTCTCCTACGTTTTAACACTGGGAATGACCATTCTTCGTGTAAATTAACACGGAGAATGTCATTCTCTGTGTAAATTAACACGGAGAATGTCATTCTTCGTTTCATTTAATACGAAGAATGGCATTCTCCGTATTTCTAACACGGAGAATGGCCATTCTCCTGCGTTTTAACACTGGAATGACCATTCTCCGTGCTAAATTATACGGAGAATGATCATTCTCCGTTTTATTTAACACGGAGAATGTCCATTCTCCTGCGTTTTAACACTGGAATGACCATTCTTCGTGCTAAATTACACGGAGAATGGCCATTCTCCGTGTAAATTAAGACAAAGAATGGCCATTCTCCGTATAATTTAGCACGGAGAATGGCCATTCTCCGTGTAAATTAAGACGGAGAATGCCATTCTCCGTGTTACTAACACAGAGAAGGCCATTCTTCGTGTAAATTAAGACGGAGAATGTCATTCTCCGTGTTACTAACATGAAGAATGGCCACCTTCATACAAAATTAACATTCTTCGTGTTCTAACACGGAGAATGGCCATTTTTCTGCATTTTATGGTCAGTTGAAACTTTGGAGGGCCATAACTTTTGACAGGAAGGTCTAAACGAGGCCTGATTTATCGCAAAATGAGCATATCTTCGAGGAGCCTGAGATTAATGATTTTTTCGTTAGACGGTCTACCGAAATTTTAGAATCGCAAAAAATGATGTTTGGACCTCCGTTTTAGCACTTTTGCCGTTTGTCTCGGTCTTTTCGAAATTTTTCGACGAGTTTTTGAAGATTTTTGAGGAGAAAACCTAGATTCGATAGTGAGCAGCGTATGGAAGAAGATGAAGTGTCGAAACATTTTTTTAAGAGTAGTTTCGTGGGTGTTTTCAATAAATTAGAAGGAAGGGCAAAACGGTCATTCAGAACCCTCTTTATATTTTTTCCTAATTCTGGGCACGCGATGAAATGTTATTGCGCGGTAGGTTTTTCATAAAACTTTTTCGTTTTTTGGGCATTTTATAAATTTTTCCATCATAAAACGGCTTAAAATGACTCAAAATTAGCCCTTCTAATTCGTATGTATATTTTTCACGTAATTAAAAGAAGAAGAAAAAATTAAATTCTTCCAACTACCGCTTATGAATATTCTTATCTATGTAAAAGAAAAAGAAAATCCTAAAATCTTATTAACTACCTGAAAAATATATCCAAAGCTATAAACATATATATAAAAGAAAATCATAATTAAAATATATTCAACATTCAAATTATATAAACCACCTATATCCAAATTTTAAAAACATGTATATAACAAATCATAATTAAAATATATTTAAACTATTTTAATCTAATTTTTTAATAATATCAAGGAATTTTTTCTTTTTGATACGTGCAACGCACGTGAACATGACTAGTTTGTTGTTAATGCAACGAATAGAGATGTTACGTGGGATGGGCAGCCGAAAACCTGTCCCTGGATTGGCCCAATTAAATATAGACTAGGTTGGCCCATCCCGGTCAAAGCTCGAGATCATACCCGGCCTACAAGAATTTCAGTTCAAAATAAGTTGGTGCCCCCCTCCCCCCTTCCCTCTCCCTAAAGACTCGAGTCTGATCTAGTCGTCCAAACGAGTCGGGTCGGGTTTTCTCTCAATCTCGCATGCCCGGACCGATCAGCGGAATGATCTAGTCTAATTCACCCCCATGAGGGTCTCTCTCTATAACCATTGTGGTGGTTTACTATTTTAGCGCCTCCCCTTATTATCCATTTTATTGTCATTAAAGGGTATTTTGGACAAATATCCCCCAACAACCATTATATAAGGGTAGTTTTATCTTTCTAGAATATTTCTTTTTATCTATGTAATCTTATTATTTAGATATTTATGAACATTAACTAGGAATATTTTGATTATTACTGAAAATATCTAAAGTATTCCTATAATAGCTATATTTTAAGGATGTTTGTGGTCATTTGACACCTTAAATTTTTCTATAAATACGGATAAATTTATCCATATTTACCACAACAAAATTTCTCCACTCTTTTCTAATACGTTCAATTAATCTTGTGCTCTCTTCGGTAAGAAGCTACTTCTAGAGATCGAAATGCCAAAAAATTGCAAGAGTACTTAGAAGAATCAGAATTTGGAAGCTTCAACTTGAACGACCACCACCAAAGTACAACACGTCTAGATCTGGTTTTGGAGGAAATCAAGTTAAGGTTTAACTATTTTTTATTATATTATAGAAGTAGTTAATTTTGATTTTTTAAATAGATTAATTTTTGTAACTACAAACTTTTAAAATATATATTGTATTACAAGATAGAACAAGATTAATTGAAAGGGAGCGACAAGTGCCATAGCTAGCTAATACGTCTCCGAAGGGCTTCCCAATCTAATGGATCCGTCAAAACATACTTCATTGTCTGGTATGAACTCTAGTTCATAATATAACAAGTAACATGTAAGTAACTAGATCTCATCCATAGGGATAAATATAATGAAAGTAAACGACAAACTTAATATAATGCTAAAAATTAAATCTACTGAATATCAAGTCCAACAAGAATGTAAGCAGTCCGATGGAGACAAATCTACTGCTAGTATGCTAAAAAAATATACTGAAAAGTAAGATAACTAGGTACAATCATCTCTAACTAGATAATGATATTTGTATCCTAGACAAAACCTTACCCGATCTCACAGGTATTCTGATGGGTATACCTCCAAATCCTCAACCAAAGCTTTTCCTAATCTGTTCTCGGTCTGTACTCTTCGGGGCACTCCTGCTTGTCTAAGCCTAGAAGGAAACCATGTCCTCGAAGGGACGAATCAAGATACATAAAAACATGTAACATAAAGTAGTAAATAAGAGCACATAAACTGTCATGCGAGTCTAGAATTGCACTCGTACAAGGCAAGATGACAAGTTCTCAAATGGTTATCTTTGAGTTATATTAACAACGAAAAGGAAAACAGAGTATACGAAATAATTCTCTTTATTGATATTCGAACTGAAATTTACAAAGACTTTCGATAGCCCAAGAATATATGCCAGATTGGCTACAACACACAGGTTCTCTCTTGCCCACAAAGGATTTTACCGTTCCATACATCATGAATTCTATATCTCAGCCGCATCAATCATGTTACAAGTCCGAGCGTCAATGCGATCGCACGCTTCAAACGCTACGATATTCCATGCCTCTACACGATCAAGCGAAGCTTCGCCGCGAGTAATCCATTTCCTGCACCCTGCATGAAAGTTGGTGGCGGATCAGTACGTTCGTCCTCGCATGTACTGACGAAAAGACCAACTTTCTAAACCGAAGTTTTAGTATTTATGTTCAACCATGCAACTTAGCTTATGATCTTGCTATATTCTTCTTAGGGTCGATTTCATGGCATATTCGAAAGCGTAAAGCGTGTTATCATTGCAACTATGTTATTCGAATTGAATAGGCAAGCAGGCAAGCAATCTCATGTTTGTTTTGTGGCATGACTTCTTACCAGCATAGACGCACTCGCCCCTGCACCGACGCAAGGTGAATACGCCCTATTCCTTCCCTGTCATGTTATAAGTGCATCTCTAAGCAGGATCTATATGCGGGACACATAAGTGCCTGCACTTTCAACCCATCGTTCGCTAACTATATGAAAAGGTCTTTGGCATATTCGTGCCAAAATGGAATAAAGGTGTTTCTCTTTATCTTTTCTCTCTTTCTTTTCTTTCTTTCTTTCTTTCTCTTCTTCTTTCTTTCTTTCTTTTTTCTTTCTTTCTTTCTTTCTTTCTTTTCTTTCTCGAATTTGGCTAGCCCAGCGCCTCTCGTAGTGGGTTGTTGTTCCAATTACGAAGATCTATGTATACCATCATTTGCGGCTTTTCATATTTTGCTAAGCGGTCGCTAATCGTCTTACGGATGTGCGCTTATCAAAGATTATATCCTTCTAGGCCGAACGGTCCCGGTGCTCCGGCGCAGCCCGTTCGGAGGGAACGTTCTGTGCATGGAAGATTATCACAATTATCTCAAGTCCATTCAACCATGCAATGCCCTATTATTCAAACAACTAAACATAGTCTTGAGCCCGAGACTCAGACTTTATCAAACAACCAAACATAGTCTTGAGTCCGAGACTCAGACTTTATCATCTAATGTTTCTTCCATTAACTTTCTATGTTCTTACATTTTATACTTCGTTTTAATGTTCGATGGCATCATGCCTCAACTCAATGTTCGTCAACCGAATGACCCGAAGGTCCCGAACACCTTTCGAGGTATCATGTCATATCCGACAGTTTTGTCACATTCATGCCACAACTGTATTCTTTCACAACGAAGCCATCTTTTATGATCTCGTGCACGTAGGTACGTTTTGACACATTTATCATCATTTCCCTCGCGTCGTGCACTTGGTGCACGCATCGAAGTCGTATTTCCATGTTCTATGACTTAGTGTTCAATGTTTAATAGCGACTCGGGCAATTGATGCACGTTTCATATCAATTGTTCTAACTAGTGTTCAACATACATTATGATTTATCTTCCGATCGGACCACGTTCGTGGCGTCGATAGGTTAACTTAGCATACAATGTTACATTCTTACGTAGGCATGAAGGAGTAAAAAAGAAGAATCAATCCTCCCACCTTGAGTCGATACGCCTTGTCGTTTCACCGAGCTGATTCGACTCGATTTCATAACTTCGTTACACGGCCAACTCTTCTGACTTAGCCATTCGACCACTTCGTGCTTCATTGAATTATACGTCCGATTTGGCTTACCATGCCAATGCCTCAATCCGTCGCAAGGCGACGATTGGTTTCGCGGACCCCTTTCTGAATTAGGCAAAATATTGACCTCTAATATTTCAGCGTAAACGTATAGCCTGCACACGAAATAAACTAAAATTAATACTTGCATCGATTCGGACTTACGCCTTGGTCGATTCGATTTCTTAGAATCTTCGAGCCGACTCAACGTACTTTTCCTTCGGGACAATGCAGCGCTTTGCATCGATTCAACTTGATGCATTCTTTAGGACAATGTAACTCTTCGCATCGACTTAGTTCGATGCGTTGCTCGGGAAAATATAACTCTCGTATCGACTCGTGTCGATATATTTCATTCGATCAACGCGACTCTTGAGTCAACGTCTCAGCGTAATGCGCCGTGCGGAGCGGGACATTACAGAATATACCACTCAAAACAAGGTTCGTCCTCGAACCAAAACCAACACTCCAATTAAGTATTTTATTGATCGTTTCACGATCTCGTCTCATCAATGTTGTTCAATCTCACACTATCTTGCAAGATTTTCGTTAGCATTTCAAAGTCTTTCCTGCAGCTCGATTTGAATTTTGTCTATAACTCGATTTGGATCCGTACCTATATTCAAGGCATCCCAAAGATACATGTACTTCGACCAAGTCTAATGGTAGCAAATTGGAACAAAACTGACAGATAATTTCAATCCTATGCTTGCCATCTCGTACTTCCTATCAGACTTATCTTTAGCAACTATTCTTGAAATTTTATCGCATACGTATATTCGATACATACGTGATTCATTCAATAAAGTCACTGTGCGCGACGCGATTCAAAATTGCATTTCTCGTTTCATAGTTTTCGTATGGACTATCAACTCTATGCATCGCGTCGAGTCGTCGCACATTCGATCGCAACGATCCTCCGCAACGCCTTGCGTTCGAATTCGCCACCCAACTATTTCTAAAGTCTGGCTATGCAACTTATCTCAATACGATTTACTTTGTTGACTTGCAAATGTATCAGCATTCAGGACTACGCCCGCTAGGTTACTTACCTAGACACCATGCTTTCTCCCGACGCAACTTTAAATTGACATTACACAAAGGTGTAAACTCCCTAAATTTTTACTTTTAAATTTTTTATAAATTGAGTATTTTTTTTGGTATTTGTACGTCGCATAGTCGTATTATACGTCGCATACGAAATTGTCATATTGGACGTCGCAGATGAGTTCACAAATTTCGTATATCTCGTCGAGTGCGAATATGTGCGAGCGTACATATTTTTAGAAAAATATTTTTCTATTTTTATAGTTTCAAAATAATACATATAATAATTATTTGTATTTTTATTTTACTTAAACTTGTGAAAAGTATCAAGAGGGCCAAAACTTATTACTTTTATTTATTTATAAAAGGCTAGCTTATTTAAAAGTGGTAATTTCGAAAACTATTTTTTTGCAAATATTCCTTGCACATGAGGTACATGAATTTGAATTCATATATGTAATTCCATTTTCGAATTTATTGATATTAATATTTTATTATTCAAAAAGATATTTAAAAATATTTATTATTTTCAAAATTATTATTATTGGTATTTTTGGAAATATATTTGGAAATTTTTGTGGCCATTTTAAATCTCGATTTGATTTTATGGTTTTAATTTAAAAAGTTAAAGGTAGAATTTATATTTAATTTGAGTTTAGATTATCTAGATTTAAATTGGAATTTAATTTCAATTTAGATTTGATTTTTATTGATTTAAATTGAATTATCTAAATGGGGTTTAAATAAATCCTAATCCTTATCCAACTGGAAATTATCACCTCCTATATAAGGAGAGGTACTCATCCATATATTTCTGCTATTTACAATTCCTCCAAAATTATTTCTCCTACTCGTGCCTGTGCATCGTGTCCGTGTCTTCGTCCCGTCCCATCCACTATATATATTTCTAGTACATATATATATTTTCGACCTCGTGTCCGACAACCCCGGACATCTATCCAGGTCGTGTCGGACATTCCTCGACACAACGACGTCTTCCTACCCCAACCGTCAACACCAATATTCTGTCGTGCCCGTCGTCTCCACCCGCAGAATCCTAGCCAACGCCCCCTATCCGTTCCACCGTCATCGCCACCATCCCGTCGCCATCATCGCCGTCACCACCACAACCATCATCACTGCCACCCTCATCAACATCACCTTTATCCCCGAGCACCGCCATTAACACAACCACCACCACCAGTGGCAGCACCCCAACATGGACATCCATCTCCAATAACACCCGGACCACCAACACAACCTCCGTCACCACCACCACAGCAAATCCCTATCACCTACACCGTCACCACCACGACAGCTGCAGCCGCCCCAAAACTAAACCGACCACCATCACCACAAAATCCCAAACACCAAAGGGAAGAAGAACATATTATAAATAATAGGAACCTAGACCTTATTGCCGTATGGCCGAGCCTCGCCGGCAACCTCGGGTATGCGTGCGACGCACTTTCGCAGCCGGACGCAGTCGCCCCACGCCAAGCTCCGGTAGCTTTCTGCCCCTTTGTCTGCACGGAGAGTACCCCGGCCAGAAAACCCCCATCGCCGTCGAGCTTCCTTCTTCATTTTCGCTGGAACACCGCCACCCCTCCTCCAGAGCTCGTCGACCCGAGCAGCCTCCCTACAGCACAGCCTCGCGGCGGCCGACCATCGTGACCTCCTGGTCCACGGCCGCCGCTGCTGCGATTCTCCAGAGCGACCGCCCTCACCTCACCACGCCGCCACGGATCCGCCGCCGTGACCTCCTGACCCCTCCTTTCCCTGCATCCCCGCCGGCTTCCGACGCCCAGCCTCCGCCAGCGTGTGGATTACACCGCCGCGCTTCTCCCCCGAGACTCCAGTCAGCCGCCACCCTCGTCTGCGCTGCCTTCACAACCCCGATCGCCGCCTCTCCGCTCTAAACCCAGCGCTCACGCCTCCGCTGCGGCGTTCACCGCCGCGGATCCGTCCGTCTGTCGCACCGGAGGCGCCCAGGTAAACCCCTCATCCCGCTCCTTCCCGATTCCCCTCTCTCTCTCTACTCCCTCTTCTTTCCTAACTCCCCCTCTCTCTTTGTATCATTGGGGAAGAGTATTAGTAAAGTTTTATTATTATTATTATTATTATTATTATTATTATTATTATTATTATTATTATTATTATCATCATCATCATCATTATTATCATTATTACTATTATAGTTGTCTTTCTTAACTGTATATATGCATTAAATAATTTCAAAGAAAAATATAGATGTCGGTTGGGGATAGTTCTACACCCTAAAAATATTTTTTTTCAATGATTAGATAATTATCTATAAATATTTTAGCTCATAAAATGTAGGTTTCAACTTATAAAATAATTTTCTGGTACTTTTGAAATATTTATCCGAGAAATATTTTTACTTATAGAAACATATTTTCACCCCGAAAATCCTAACTTGACAAACTTCGAGTTTTTAGTTAAAATGATTCTTTTATATATTTTTGGTATTATCTAAAACATATTTTGACTAATAAAAAAAAATCTAGTTTTCGATATTATAAATATTTTCTAAAATACTATACATAACTTCTTCTTTTTCCTCAAACTCTTCCTTCGATTATCATCACCAATCATAACGAAACTGTACTTTCCTATTTTCTCGCAAATTTGGACCCTTACACGTCGACCTCGACAATTGGACAAAACAGGACTTGTTCGATCATCGCACCACTCCAGGAGACACACCAGGCAAGATACCTTGCCATCTTTGTTGCTTACATTTAGTTGTATTTTATTTGTTTATTGTATCTATATTCCTTGTTTATTATTTTCTTCTTGCTTTTTGGACGTAGAGTTAAGAGACTTCCGTCAATAGAGTGCATATCGTTAACTTTGTCACGAAGGTAACATGAGTTGTGTGTAAGATGTGAGTACCATATAGAGGTCACTTGCGTGTTGGCTGATCACCCGTGCGCATGCGTAGGAATAACTGTCAATAGAAGCATGTTAGAAGACTTGACAGTTATTGAATATAAAACGTGTTGTGGAAACGACACGTGTTGGTGTGTCGTGATTACGATGCATGCATAGTATCATTGGGGGGAGGGGACAGCTACTAGCGTAGGGGCTACATTTATTTTTACACACATTTTGGGCCGATAGTGACTCTTATGAGTGCCACCTTCTGCCCCGGGCCGATAGTGTCTCGGATGAGCGCTACTTGACGGCCACTCTTTATTACTTGCTTGCGTGAATCCGTTACAGCCCCTGCGTAGAACGTTGTCCTCAAAGTGCATATCACATAAGTGGTTAGGTACCATGTTGTGTTGTAGTTTATAGTATTTTTACTTATGCAATTACATGGCATGTTCTTCCTGTATCTTGTTACGTCCCTCTGAGGACCTGGTGATCTCTCCAGGTGTGTGTTTCGTGATTTCTTGCAGGTGCTCTAGCTAAGGCCATGACTTGCGCTCTATTCCGTCGTAATGATTGCTCTAGGACTCACCAATTGCTTCGCTCAATCAAATCAGTTATTTGTATATTTCTTTCTTATTTAAACTTGTTGGTAGTGGATATGTCTCCGCCCAACGTTTGTACAAATGACTATTTGATTGTATCATTAAAACTTTATATTTGTGGATGAGATTTAGTTTGAGCATGGCTTTCTATATTTTATAGCTTATGTATACATACGAGCCTTTCATTTACTCGTATGTATACAGCTGGCATGGTACGTATCTAGCCCCAAGTATTTTGGGACTGGGGTGTTACAAAAGGCTATAATCTATTCAACACAACAGTTTACATCGAGGCGACGGTGCTCAAGGCAACAATCGCTTTGACTCAAAGTCTCTACGATGCATCTTACATTCGATTCCTAACGAGTAGGAATTCACAAGCCAAATTTCCAACTTATCCGTCTCGCAACATCGAATATAAGTTCAATTCATGCAACTCAATTGCAAGGTGAATCCAAATCTAACGACATAACTCGTAAGTCATTCTCTTACCACTCGCGCTCATGCATAGCACGATTCTCAAAATTGCCTAGACTTATCGTCAACATGCACCATATTATATTTGTTATCGATGCAATTTCATATGCGATATCGCATGGGTCATCTTACGGTCTGCAACATTCAATTTGATTTGGCGGTCAAGTCTTCTAGGGTCAGCTGCTCCGAAATTACGCTCGATAATTGTGGATCATTAACGAAGGATAGTTTACTATGAACCATGCTATATCTTATTTCGGAGCTAAATCACGTTTCGACGATTTCTATGCGACTATCCAATTTTGGAAAAAACTATTTCTATCAGCGCAATTGATGCGCAACTATCCTCCGAGTAAAGTTATGCACTACCGTCGATGATTCTACAATTTACGAAGCATCTAATCGTATTGAGTTCGAGTCTATCTTATTTGTAGTCGACACACGAGATGCTATACGTATCGAACAATCGTCGATGACTTATATTCTCGTCTAGATCAATCACAAAGCACATGATCAACCAGTTCGTTCATTCTCGTATTGTTATTTACAAAATTTTGATAGCGCGAGACACACTCCAATTTGTATTCTCACATCGTGCTTACGTTTTCTTACGTATCGATCTCGATTTGTTGTATCAATTTTAATAGCGTAAGGATCAACTTTGATTCTGTTTCAACGTCAAAAACTTGCATTGCATACGTCCAAGTTCTCCACAAGCATTTTCGTATGTCTCGAATCGTTCCTCGATTCGTTGCATTCCGTTATGCTTTGATCGCGTAATCGAGTTACCGATTATCCAACATCGAATACTCGATTTATACGATCACGCCCTCTAAGTTTTTGCGTGTTTCAGTCGTACTCAAATGAGTTTCGTCGTAATGTAACCAACTATCTCTTAGGCACTATTTGTTCGCATCAACCAACTCTTCACTGAAGTCGCAAATCGTACAATCCGATTATAATTCGTCTCGCTTAACATTTCTATCGAGATCGCAAGTCGTGCGACTCGATTTCGATTCACCTCGCCCAAAATTTCTATCAAGATTGCAAGTCGTGCGATTCGATTCGCCTCGACCAACATTTCTATCGAGATCACAAGTCATGCGACTCATTTGTAAGTTCGAGTTTTCCTTTCCCGTCGATCCGATTATTGCTTCAAGGCATAATCGTTCCGCTATTCACGGTCGTCCGACCGACTTAGAATTTTTGTCCGACGTATCATTCATTGATACCAGTCTCGCCTTATCGTCCAAACCAATTTTCAAAGAACGCTTGCATCAACATACCGTCATACAAATTTTCAATCGAGTCTCGGTACTCTCTCGTCTGTTGCGGACAAACCTTCCACAATTCTCACAACGCGTCAATGTAATTCATCACACAAGTGGTATATCATATACCACTCAGAATTGAGTTATTCGTCGCATACGTGGTATGGCATATACCACTCGAAAATCAAGTCATTTCCCTCATATTATACTCAGTATGAACCAAAAATCTCTTTCGACTCACGATTTCTGCAGTGATCGTGCTTGATTATAACCGTAAATTTGATTAAATCAAATCCGACACAACTCGGTCAATGTTTTCATTTGCCAACACAAGTTTGGTGTGCAATCGAACGATTCGTTCTATCGATTTATAATTTCAGTTCTTTTTGTTGCATCTCGTGCAACGATTTATTCTCGATATCCGTTGCACTCCGTGCAGCAATTTTACTTTGACATGCATTTTATCACGTGCAACAATTTACTTCTGATATGCATTGTACATCGTGTAACGACTTATTTTCGATATTTATTGCACCTCGTGCAACGATTTATTTTCGACAACTGTTGTACCAATGTGTTGAACAAATTTCACATGGTCTCAAATGCGATTTGAGATATTATTGTTGCAACTTCTCAAATGGTTATCTTTGAGTTGATATTAACAATGAAAAAGAAAACAGAGTGTACAAAATAATTCTCTTTATTGATATTCAAACTGAAATTTATAAAGGTGTACGATAGCCCAATAATATATGCCAAATTGGCTACAACACTCAGGTTCTCTCTTGCCCATAAAGGATTTTACCGTTTCATACATCATGCCTTCTATATCTCGGCCGATTCAATCATGTTGCAAGTCCGGACGTCAATGCGAATCGTACGCTTCAAACGCTCTGACATTCCATGCCTTTACGCGATCAAGCAAAGCTTCGCTACGAGTAATCCATTTCTTGTACCCTGCATAAAAGCTGGTGGAGGATCAGTACGTTCATCCTCGTATGTACTGACGAAAAGACCAACTTTCTAAACCAAAATTTTAGTATTTATGTTCAACCATGCAACTTAGCTTATAATCTTGCTATATTCTCCTTAGGGTCGATTTTATTGCATATTCGAAAGCGTAAAGCGTGTTATCATGGCAAGTATATTATTCGAATTGAATCGGCAAGCAGGCAAGTAATTTCGTGTTTGTTTTGTGGCACGACTTCTTACCAGCATAGACGCACTCACCCTTGCACCGACGCAAGGTGAATATGCCCCATTCCTTCCCTGTCATGTTATAAGTGCATCTCTAAGCAGGATCTATATGCGGGACACATACGTGCCTGAACTTTCAACCCATCATTCCTTAAATATATGAAAAGGTCGTTGGCGTATTCGCGCCAAAATGGACTAAAGGCGTTTCTCTTTCTTTTTTCTCTTTTTTTTCTTTCTTTCTTTCTTTCTTTCTTTCTCTTTCTTTTCTTTCTTTCTTTTCTTTCTTTCTTTTCTTTCTCGAATTTGGGTAGCCCGGCGAAGAACTACCGCTTCATACCATCATTTTCGGCTTTTCACATTTTGCTAAGCGGTCACTAATCGTCTTACGGATGTGCGCTTATCAAAGATTATATTTCTCCTAGGCCGAATGGTCCCGATGCCCCAGTGCAGTCCGTTCGAAGGGAACGTTCCGTACACGAAAGATTATCATAATTATCTCAAGTCCATTCGACCATGCAACGCCCTATTATTCAAACAACCAAACATAGTCTTGAGCCCGAGACTCGGACTTTATCAAACAACCAAACATAGTCTTGAGTTCGAGACTCAGACTTTATTATCTCGTATTTCTTCCATTAACTTTCTATGTTCTTACATTTTATACTTTGTTTCAATGTTCGATGGCATCATGCCTCAACTCAATGTTCGTCAACCGAACGATCCGAAGGTCCCGAACACCTTTCGAGACATCATATCATATCCGACAGTTCAGTCACATTCATGCCATAACTGTATTCTTTCGCAACGAAGCCATCTTTTATGATCTCGTGCACGTAGGCACGTTTCAACCCATTTATCATCTTTTCCCTCGCGTCGTGCACTTGGTGCACGCATCGAAGCCGTATTTCTATGTTCTATGACTTAGTGTTCAATGTTCAATAGCGGCTCGTACAATTGATGTACGTTTCATTTTAATTATTCTAACTAGTATTCGATACACATTATGATTTATCTTCCGATTGGACCACGCTTGTGGCGTCGATAGGTTAACTTAGCATACAATGTTACATTCTTACTTAGGCATGAAGGAGTAAAAATAAGAATCAATCCTCCCACCTTGAGTCGGTACGCCTTGTCATTTTGCCGAGCCGATGCGGCTCGATTTCATAACTTCGTTGCACGACCAACTCTCCTGACTTAGCCATTCGAGTACTTCATGCTTCATTAAATTATACGTCCTATTTGGCTTACCGTGCTAACGCCTCAGTTCGTCGCAAGGCGACGATTAGTTTCGCGGACCCCTTTCTCAATAAGGAAAAATGTCGACCTCTAATATTTCAGCGTAAACGTATATCCTGCACTCGAAACCAACTAAAATCAATACTTACATCGATTCGGACTTGCCCCTTGGTCAATTCGATTCCTTAGAATCTTCGAGCCGACTCAACGTACTTATCCTTCGGGACAATGCAGCGCTTCACATCGTTTCAACTCGATGCATTCTTTGGGACAATGCAACTCTTCGCATCGACTTAGTTCGATGTGTTTCTCGGGACAAAGTAACTCTCGTATCGACTCACATCGAACATTTCATTCGGTCAACGCGACTCTTGAGTCAACGTCTCAGCGTAATGCGACGTGCGAAGCGGGGCATTATATGTACAATATGGTCCACTAAGTCTAGACTAGCTAGATATGGGAATGCAAACTAACGTTTGGGCTAATATGAACTAGTACACTCACAACAGTAGCTTATTACGAGACTATCAACTAACATAGCCTCACAACCGTAGATCATCAAAAGACTGTCGGTTAACATAAAGTCTCATACAACACAGCCTATGTGTCTAATAAATGCCCTCCCCACCCAGTGAGTCTATTAACCATGTCTATAGGTGATAGGTCAAATGAGAATCCTGTATATGTCATGTTCTAATTCCATATAACCAAAAGTCACTACTAAGTGTGATGACGTACAAGTCTAAATTGTACCTTAATAAGATGTGAATTGTGCTCGATCGAAAACACATCTTAAAATAAAGTCGTTGCAGTAGAAATAAGAAGAAAAATTGATAGACAATAGATATATAAAAATAATTCTCGTTATTGGTAATTTGTAGTGGAATACAAAGCTGATCTACGGCCAACTAAAATATGTCTACTTGGCTTACAATCATGAAACTAAAACAATGTTCCATATATTATGTATTTTATAAAAATATATAATATCCTTTAGGGAAAGCTTCAACTTGAACTAGAACTCCCCTCAAATTATCCAAGTGATTCTCAACACTGTAGGGCCAAAGGTGAGGGTCAACACATTGGAGAATGGATTGGTCAGCGATATCAACCCAACTCACAATAAATTAATACTATAATCGTGTGTGATGAGAATATGAAAAAAATTATGTAATCTTTTTACTTCCTCTAGGTCAGTTTACAATTTTTATTTTCATAAACATGGAGCATAAATATGTCAATAACACAGTGAATATTACCCAAAGCCAGCATCCTTCCCTAAACAAGGATTAGCATACCAAATTATAATTCTATTTTGTCTCCTCAAAAATAATGTTAGTCTAGGTATCACAAGATCGTCCCTGCGTCAACTGGTTAGGCATGTAAACAATTGACATTAGCATATAGTCTAACTATATGTGGTTCACTGGTGACATGCCATTTGGGACTACTTATTAGAAATTTTGATGATCATTTCAATGCATGTAGCAAGTTGAAGGTCCTATAATCAATGTGCTTGTACGTCAGTACCAATTATCCATTTTCCTCCTAGGTCGAATTGATTTTGTGGTTGCGACCGTTGCATGAATTAAATCTTAAGCATAAGTTGTCCACCATGCATGCATATGAAACTTAGCTATAAAACATAACATGCTCCATAATTGAAACTTGAAATAATCTTTGTACCAACACATTCTCATTGCATATATCACATCCCTCGAGCTGTAACTCGTAAACCACCTTCCTATCCCAAGGTTAATACAATTGGCGACTCGACGGCTGCAAAATATTATTGGCTGCTGAATGGCCCCAAATTATAACTAGCAACCCAACCGTCCAAGAATAATCCATTTTCATAGAACAACCAGTTCAATCTCTACTATACAAATTCTTTTTTTTTTCCAACAATAATTCGTTTATTCATCGCCGCTTACCGATAAACTGACATGAATTGTAGCACACATATAAACCTTTTTATCTTAGTTCTTTTATTAGAGGATCATTAATTTATAAGGACATAGCAACCAAGGCTAAGAAGAGTCTTTTATTAAGGAGTGGAGATAAAGGCAAGCATGATCAAAACCACTCACCTTTGACGAATTGTATTTCTATAAAATAATTCATTCGCATGAATCCAAGTCCAACTAGGTCATTCAAGCCAACACGCTAGCACAATGCCATCGTGCAGAGCAAAAAATTACATAATACACAACTCAAAAAAAGTTTATACCTCAAAACATAAAATAATAGACTCATCCCTCTACATCAATCGACTAATGAAGTGAATTTCTTACCCAATCCTGATACAAATTCTCATGTCGATTCCTCGAGTGAAAGACCACCAAAGAATGCGAATCAAAATAAAAAAACGATTATGAAACACCTTTCGTTTTCTATCTAATACTCGAACAAGTTCTTCAGCACACAACAATCCACAAAATCCACCAGTTGACATGGATCGTGCACATACTTCCAAATGTCAAGTGACATGGAGAATATCGTGCACTCTAGCCAATGCCAGTGAACGTGTGATCCGATAGGCTATAGATACAACTCTCTCGCAACGTCTAAGGGACTAGCACTCTCAACTCAACTTTTTGTTAGTACTAAATCGTATTATACTCTTCGCATGGGTGTTCATTAAGAAACACTTAATCACAAACTATAATGTCCTTCCAATTTAAGAATCGTTGTCACAACTCGTCCTTTCATGCTTATGCCGAATCCTTCAATTCATAGTCGCCCCAAAACACTCAAATATATGAAATCAATGAATTCCATAAATCCTCTTCTCATGTCCAACTTTTGAATACGTCTCCCATAAATTTGAATCTGGCGAGGACAGATCTAATGGTGCAGTCGGTTGTATTACAATTTGGCCTTTGCACTGCTTATACTGGTGTCCTTGGCATTTATATATATATATATATATATATATATATATATATATATATATATATATATATATGAAAAAAAGATTTTTTTTAGGCTAGACTGAAGCCCACCGTAGCCCGTAGCTAGATCCGCTACTGGTAAAGATGTGTATGGGATAAGGAGATGCAGATGGGGTTGGTCATGAAGAAGGTGAATAGGGGAGTGGAGAAAGGTCGATGTCGGGATGGGGAGTTGGGTTGCATGGAAATGGCAATACAACAAGTGAGCAGAAGGAGCTATGAAGGTTGGCAAGGTGCTTTAAGAGGAATATAAGATATGGTAGGGGTGAGTTTTAAAAAAGAGAAAGAGAGAGTGAGTTAGCTATTTTGAAACTTCATAGCATAGAAAATTAATTAGTATGTGAAATATTTGTTAGTCCGGGGACGTGAATTTAAGATGAAAAATGGATTTTGGTAAAACTTCGAGGAAGGTGCACGACTGAGATCCCAGAGGATTCAGAGAGAGACGAATTCAATTGTAACACTTCGAAGAAGGCACAAATGAATTTCGATTATAGCAGTGATAAAAGACCATAAAAAGTGTTACGACTGGGATAGAACGAGTTACAATTAAAGAAAAGATGAACAGACGAATAAAGAAGTCCTGCTGGGATGAAGGATCACCGAAGCTCAAAGATAGATTCGCCCCACACGAATAGCTTCCAGGAACCAGCAAGCTTGAAAAAATAACTTCGGAACACTCTGCTCTTCTGACTCCTCTGATAGTGAGAACTCTCTATCTATTACTCTCTTCTCTTCTCTCTGAAATTTAGAAAGGAACTTGTACCCCTGAGAGAGAAGAAAGAAACTGATATATATAGCCAGTCCAATAACCGCCTAGTATACGAAATATTCGGGACGTGTTAGAAATCATTTATGAATGTTTCGTAACTGTTTAGATTATGGACAGACACGATAGCGCGCCAACTACATACTTTTTGCATAACGTGCACAGTGTGCACAGCTCGTGAACTCGCACAAAATACGCACAGGCATGCTGCACGCACTGTACACAAACTGCCATGCCAACTGTCGCGCCATTGGACAGCGCCATCTGGCCGTGCCAACTAGTCGTGCCATGTGGCCGTGCGATCGAGTCGTGCCATCTGGCTGCACGAACGGACGTACGATCGACAGCACAGAGGCTCACACAACAAGCGCAACTAAAGCGCCCTATATGCCTAGTGACAATACTAACGTGCTAAGTACAAAGTGCGCCAACAAAATATCACATTACGCTTTATGAGCCCATAAGTCCGAGTCCGAGTCTGAGTTCGAGTCCGAGTCGCTAAGTCCCTACGGGGCTTAGCTCTAAAGTAATAAATTCCAAAAGCATAACAAAAAAGCATCAATGCTTCATTGTTGGAGTTAGCCTTCTTTCTACTAGAAAAATACCCCCACATGGCACCCATGTGCCTCTTCATACCCCATGTGCATCTCTCAATACAAGCAAAGCTATATATGGAGATACAATCCATTTGGCCTAGGTAATGTGGGACTATTTTCCAAGTTTCTAAGGCCAAACACTAAAGATCCCCCATATATCTTTATATATGGGTTTGATTGTTTCCCACAGTGACTGTCCATCATGCTTTATGATAGATGTTGCTGATGACTTGAATCTTTCTGCATGGGTTAAACAACAGTATGATACAATATGGACTAAGTCTTGAATTCTGTACCATAGCTGTAATTCTTTCCACTCACACAATGTAGTCACATTTGCTTTCGGCTGCACATTAAAGGCCATGTGCCAGCCTGATTTCAGTGTATGTATTTTGAGCATCTACAAGTTTATCCTTAAGAGATGGCCTGCTATCTATATTCATACTATCTAGGTGAGTTCTTTATTAAAGAGACATGGCATGAAGTCCTTGCGCTTCCATGCGGTGCTACGCCGCTATGACATGGCTTAAAACCGAGGTATTACCCCTATCGTAGTATCATACTATTGTAGCATGAGGTCACAAGCCTCTCTATAGTGCCAAACTACGTACCCAACATGAAGCCTTACCCTTCATTGCGGTGTTATGCCGCAACGATATGGCTTGCGTAGCCGAGGCTTTACCCCTACCTGGGTACCTCTTCTTGGCGTCGTGCCACAGTAACATGAGGACATTGTACCCTTTGTAGTTCTTTCTACAAATCTTTAATTTTATCATACAACATTAGGTTACTTGCCTATATGCGATGCTACGCCGCTGTGACTTTGCTCGCAAAGTCGAGGCATTACCCTTATCTGGGAACCTCATGGTGGAGTCACCCCACTATAGCATGGAGTTGTAACACTCCTTGTAATATTGTGCTACCGTGCTTCTTATAACGCAAAACAGGCCTTCACTCTGCCTGAGAACTCATTAAGACATTTAAGCCATCCTTACCACAGGATCTGTTCTATGTACAAAACATGTAGTAGACAACAGTGGTTATGGGTCCGTAACCTTTCTACGTCACAGAGGATATGTACCCACTGTTTCTAATTTTTTCTCAATTAGTAGTCCTCCCTTGAACCAAAAGCTAGATGCCTGGTAGATTTTTCTTTGAACTAAAAGCATAAAACTTTGTGATAGGATTAAAATAACACAACATCAGAATGCCTTCAAGTCCATTTTACTTGTTGTGTCTTCGACCAGCTGGCTCTTGAGGCCCTTTGTGAATAGATCCGCCAGGTTCTCCTGACTGCAAACATCAATCACGGTAATGATAACTCTCTTGATGAGATCGTGCACTTCCCTGTTGTAATCCCTCTTCCCAAAATTTTGAAAATATATTTTATTATTATTTATTTGACTTAAATAATGATTTCAAAAAAATTATAAATATTTTAATAAAATAATTATTATTATATAAGGCCTTAGTCATGGTTAAGTTTTGGAGTACAAGATGACCAAGAATTTTGGTATGGATAGTGTAGTCGCGTGCTTTGACTAGTATTTTAACTATGGGAGGGAAGACCGAGCCATAAGTGTGTCCCAACTAGAAAACCCAGACTAATTGTGTAATGACCCCTATAAATGATTTATTTAATTATTTATTAATACTATGATTTTTAGGAGACCTGGTTGTACGAATTTAGCCCAGACTTGACCCGAACTGAAACCAAACCCACATAGAGATATTATGTGCCCAAGGACGTCCATGTGGAGGTATAATGTATTGGTAATTTATTTCAATGATTTAGTACACGATTTTATAGATGAATGTTATATATATATATATATATATATATATATATATATATATATATATATGTTATAGCTGTTAAATGATATTTTAATTTGAAAATAGGATAATAATTTCCCGATAACAACTTTGAGGAATTTTGGGAATTTTAGGCTATATTGTACTTATAGGGATAAATACATAGATACGTGTATATTAATATTTATGAAGTTTGGGTAAATATACATAAATACCTATATATATCTTGGTTATAGATTTTAGTATCCTTGGAAGTTATATATATATATATATATATATATATATATATATATATATATATATATATATATATATATATATATATATATATATAACAAAAATATTTAGTTTTTATATGGAAATGTTTTCTAATCTTTTGAATATTACTTTTTTAAAAAGATTTAATTAGTGTCAAGGATTTATTTTAAAGGATTAGAAATATACTTATATATATATATATTATATATATATATATATATATATATATATATATATATATATATATATATATATATATATAAGAACTTTAGAAAAAGAAAAAGAAAAGAAAAAGAAAATAAAATAAATAATGAAAACTCACGAGTTACTGTTCTCGAATAAAACCTACACGGACCAGCACACAAACACCCGACCCCTTTTATATATAAGCACGAGAGAGAGGGAGAGAGAACACCAAACCCTAGCCCTAAATCCAGCACCACCTCGGCCCTGCTGTCTAGGCGACCGCTTGCGCCCAACATGCAATCACCGGCCGGCTAGCGCAGCACGCAGTGGCAGCAGCGACAACAACAGTAATAGCAACAGCAGCAGTTCCCGCAAGGTACAACACTTCATAGCCACATATCTCTCTTTACTCGATGAATTTTCGTTCTATCAAATCCTACGCGTAGCCTACCTGACCTACTTCGACACCCTTCAAATAGATTTAATTGTCATGTGCTAGATTTCCCAGAAAATTGACCCAAAGTCGATGGAAAAGTTTTGTTCATCAACAGAATAAGACATGTCATAGTACCCTGTTCGAAGGCAATTTCTTATCAATCCATCAAAATTTTTGCAAAACTATTTAAAATAGTCTTGAAGACCACCTAAACGACGTCGAAACCCAATTTTTAGTTTTAGTTTTTATTCAATAGGTAGGAAGAAAAAATTAGTTTGAAAAACAAAAAAAATAGTTTTCGAAAACAAAAAAATTTAGGAAAAATTTCTGATACGTCGTGCGCCTCGACAAATCGGGTGACGTGGTCACAAACCATGAGCATCAAAAGACGGGTATGGATGTTGTCGACGCATGGGGTTTAACAGAACTCGATTTTCCTGTGTGTGAGCGACAAAATTGAAGCGTATCCGTCAAGATACCCCGTATCAGCCCCTTTGTAAACTAGCTCATAACTTTGTACATGTTCGTTATCTCGAGACAAAACTTGTGCCAATAGGATTGTGTTATTTTTTTTGTCATGTATGCCAAGTTTGGTCCGATTCTAAGAAGGTCGACCAGAACGCTATTTTGGCGGGCCCATGACCCGATCCAACAGGCAAAATTGTGCACGGTCCATCAAAATCCAACTTTGGACATACGATTGGGTTCGTATCTTCAAATCAGACCTGTAGACATATAGTTTGATGACTATAGAGATCGTAGGTACTGGCACACTTTTCAGTGCAAAGTGGGTCCAACGACGGACATCGTTTTGACCCAAAATTATGATTTTGTCCTGTATCCAGAATTTGATTTTTGGGTAGGCATTTTTTGATATATATTTTATACCAAACATGTTCCTAATATTTATTTCAGAATCCGTAGACTATTGCGGGAGTTTGACTCTTGTAGCTCACTGAGTGGTTGGATGTTAGTGGTTTTGCATACTACCCCTAGCCAATTGGACTATACCGAATGTGATGGTATTATCGGTATCACCAGAAAAGGATCCTAGGCGAGTATATTTTTGATAGTTTTCATATTTGATCATCTCTATGATTCATGTATTTAGTAGTGTTTTACACTGTTGATTCTCGACACGATGGTTAAACGACGTGGTAGTTATGGATTCTTTACGTGTTGTTCATGACCAATATATTATCGTGTTCGTGACCTATTTGAATCCATGAGTACTAGTCGGGTGGAGAAATACATTATTAGACATATAAATATACTCAGAAATATCTCATGTGCCTATTCGTGTCTGATAGCAGTTGCACAATTCACGTGCGGGGTGTCAGATTTACCCCTAGTCGTTTACACGTTGAAAGTGTATTTCAACTCACTAGTTAGATGCAGTCGTGTCACATATTATTGTTCTTGTTTCAATCGTTTGTTACAGTTACTTTACTATCTTTATTACCATGCTCTCCTATTTTACTCACATGTTTCCTACCATAATTCTCTGTTTATCCACTCATCATGTACTTCAGTATTATTTACTGTTTTATAGATTTTGTTAAATTATTGGAACTGCTGTTAGAATATACTCATTCCATTCCTGACTGAAAACAAATATTTTTTAGATAATCGTCTGCTACATTATGCTTTGGAACGTTAGAGAAGACACGGGTATGTTGGAAGGCCAACCTAGAATACTAGTTAGATAGATTAGTTGTTTCGTTTTATTTTGTGAGACTTATAAATTTTTCAAATATAAATCTTGTAAATGTTGTAATTAATGTAGTAATATGAATGAGCAATAAAGTTTTATTTTATATAATTTTGAGCATTGTGGTCTAGACATCGTTCTACCGTCGATACTGCGGCATAAGTTGGCTTGCGCACGCACTCGCATTCAAAAAAATTGGGTACGGGTCGTGACATTTGTGCTTTAGCCGTACAGTTCTCTTTTTTCCGTTAAATAGGTCATTCAATGCTACCGCAGCAGTCGCCTGGTTGTTGCAATATATAGGTATCACCTGTATCTGTGCCCCAACTACTGAAAGATCATACATGAGCTTCTGAAGCCATTCTGCTTCTTCTGCTATAGAATCAAGTGTAAAGAACTCAGATTTTATTGAGAATCAAGAGAGCATAGTCTGCTTCTTCGACTTTCACGATATGGCAGCTCCACCCGTAGAGAAAATGAATCCTCATATGGATCTCTCGCTCTCCAACTCTGAGCACTGGCTTACATCACTGAAGCCTTCTACTACTGGCAGATATTCGTTGTAGTATATTGCATATATCTGAGTCTTCTTGAGATATCTCTTTACCCGTTTTACAGTTTTTCAGTGCTCAACACCTGGGTTGCTCGTGATTTGACTCAGCATTCCTACGATAAAAGCTATGTCAGGCCTAGTGGCAATAGTAGCATACATCAAACTTTCGATGATGCTTGCATACTCCAGCTACCTAACGCTTTCCCTTAAATTCGACTTCATCTTCAGGTCACACCTGTAAGGGGAATCAATCACTGGAAGTTCTTGATACCCGTAGCATGTGATCATCTTCTTAATATAATAAGACTGTGACAACGCCAGTCCATATCCGTCTGAATGATCTTGATGCCCAAGATCACATTAGCTTCCTCCAAGTCTTTCATAATGAACTTGGTCGAGATGAACTTCTTTGTCTCTGTGGCACAACCCATATCCGTACCTAGGATCAACATGTCATCCACGTAGAGAGAAACGATACACCTCTTCCATCAGCAAACTTCGTGTAAACAAACTTGTCCATTTCGTTGAACCTATAGCCATTTGACCTTATGACCTTGTCAAACTTCTCATGCCATATTTTGGGAGCCTAATTTAAACAGTACAAGGATTTTACCAACTTATAGACTTTGTCTTCAAGATCTTTGAGGACAAATTCTTTTGGTTGTTGCATATAAATCTCTTCGGTTAGCTCGCCATTCAGGAATGTTATCTTTACATCCATCTGATCTATCACCAACTTATGTATTGCTGCGAGAGCAATTAACATTCTGATGGTGTTAATCCGGACTACTGAAGCATACGTGTCGAAGTAGTCAATCCCCCTACTTCTGATAGAACCCCTTGACTACTAGTCTAGCCTTGAACATGTCAATATTTCAATCTGCTTTCATCTTCTTCTTCAAGATCCATTTGCATATGATTGTTTTCGCTCATTCAGGAAGACCAACCAACACCCAAGTGTTATTGGAGGTGACTGAATCAATTTTATTGTCTATCGCCTCTTTCCAAAAAATAGCGTCTCCGGTCTTCATCGTCTCATCATAGGTAAGCGGATCTGCTTTCACATGATAGGTGACAAAGTCATCTTTGAAGTCCTTCAGTCTCCTCACTCGCTTAGTTGACGACTCAGCGAGTTTTGGTTCAAGTGTTGTCTCTTCCACAACAACTTTTTCTTGAACTACGTTCTTATTAGAAATTTTAATTTCCTGTGCACCCTCATTATTCTCCGAAATATCTGTAAGAATAATGTTCTTATGCCTTGCAAATTTATCTTCAAAGTATTATACGTCGTAAGATTCAATGATTCGATTTGATTCTATATATCAAGAAATCTTCGAGCATCACTCTTCTCGGCATATCTCAAGAAGATCGTCTTCGTAGTCCTTGTTCAAAGCTTTTGAACCTTCAGATCTGGGAGCTTTATATATGCCAGACACCCCCACACTAGAATGATATTCAAGTTAGGTCTGACTTTGAAGCAGAGTTCATGAGGAGTGATGTCAGAAGTTGCATACGACACTATTCAGAATAAAAGTGGTCGTCAATGCAGCTTCTCCCCAATAGCAATTTGGAAGACCCGCAGTCAACAGCATTAACTTTATCATTTCTGTCAATGTTATGTTCTTTCTTTCTGATACTCTGTTACATTGAGGAGAATACAGTGCAGTAGTCTAGTTAATATTTCTATGTTCTTGCAGAACGATACAAATTAATGAGATCGATACTCTCTACCTCGGTTACTTCTTATTCTCTTGAGTTATTGTCCAGTTTGTCGTTCAGCCTCGGCCCTGAACTCTTTGAACTTCTTGAATGCTTCGTCTTTAGACTTCAGCAAGTAGACAAACATATATTTTAAGAATTCATCGATGAAGGTTATAAAATACTTCATCCCAACTTCTGTAGAGAATTGTTTGAAGTTACAGATATCGGAGTGTACTAACTCAAGAAGATCTGTTCTTCGATTAACCCGATGAAAGGGTTTTCTTGTGATCTTAGTCTGAGCACATACTTCATATTTCTCTACCTTACCTCCACATTTGAAGATAAGTCCTAAACTAGGTATTTTGTTTATTCTTTTACAATAAACATGTCCTAGTCCATTATACCACAACTCAAGAGTATAATCAGAATGAACGATTGCATTAATTTTATTAGACTGATTCACAAGTTGAAGTTTAAACTTCCTTTCGGTATAAAAGGCTTTTCCGAAGTATGTTTCTTTTATGGAAATCACCATCTGGCCAGCATTGATGTCCATCCTTAGGTCTGTGTTACAGAGTAGGCCTCTAGAGGTCAGATTCTTTACAATAGTAGGTACATGCTTCACTCCTTGAAGCGTCGAAGACTTCCCTGAAGTCAGCCTCAACACCGCCTCCCGATCCCTTGCACTTAAGCTTGTGCCTGGTTCGCCACCATAACATTTTCAGAAGTTGGTATGTATGTAGTGGACCATTCTTTGCTAGAGCAGACTTGGCAGGTGACACCATTATCTACCCACCTGTCAGAGTCAGCCCCTACCGCATTGACCTAAGCAATCATAGCAATTATATCAGAAACCATGGAAAATATACTAGGCTCACCTTGCTCTGATTGCTTGGGCTTGGATCTCTATTCACTTTTGTAGTGGCCCTTCTTGCCACAGTTGAAGCAAGTCACATTGGACTTTGGCTTCTGGTGCTTGAAAGAAGACCCCTTCACTTTCAGATTAGTGAGGTCCTTCTTTTTGTTGTGGAAAGCCTGCTTTCCCTTGGATTCCTTCATGTGGAGCAAATAGGCCTTAGCCATCTGTTTGGACAGAGCATCCACCTTCAGTTAAGCCCTCATCTGGTCCTCAACATAAATTTCTTACAGAAGATCTTCCAGACTGATCACCAATTTCTTTCTATGCATATTCGCATAAAATTTGCTCCAACTAGCGAAAAGCTTAGAGACGATCCCTCCAACAACGAACTTCTCATTGAGGGACATCTCCTCATCTTCCAATTTCTGATACAACTTCAGGAACTCCTTCACCTGAGGCAGTATCATCTTCTCGTCTTCAAAGAGCCATTTGTGATATTTTTCGACGATAAATATCTTGCTCATGTTCTTACCATCTTCATACAATTTCTCCAAAGATTTCCATCTCTCTCTGGCACTGTTCTTCTTTGAGTAAGATTCTGCCAAAGAGTCCTCCATTGCATTGAGGATCAGAGCCTACAGAGGCTATTTTTCCTCATCCATTTGGCATTTTTGCAGTAGCAGCAGCAAATGCGTTCGCAATCCAAGTTTTTGGAACCTTAGGTTCGTCCTTAGATAACATGTGGTCGACATCCACAAGTTGAAGATTGAGGCTAACCTTCCTCTTCCAGATTTGGAAGTGCTCTCCATCGAATTTCTCTAACTTGTTAAAGTTGGGATCGATTAGTGAAGCACGAGAGTTTTTCATCTTGTAAATCTAGCTTTGAGATTGTTAGTCCCAAGGCATGATTTTAAGATAAAAAATAGATTTTGGCAACACTTAGAGGAAGGTACACAACTGAGGTCTCGGAGAATTCAGAGAGAAACGAATTCAAATGTAACACTTCAAAGAAGGCACAAATAAATTTTGATTATAGCAGCAACGAAAGCCTACATAATGTTTCTGATTATATCAGAGAAGATCTCGTTCTTCCTCGTAAACGTGTTACGATTGGGATAAAACGAGTTACAATTGAAAAAAAAAGATGAACAGAGGAAAAAAGAAGTCCTGTTCAGGTGAAGGTTCACCGGAGCTCAAAGCTAGATGCGTCCCACACGAATAGCTTCCAGGAACAAGCAAGTTCGAAAAAGAACTTCGGAACACTCTGCTCTTCTGACTCCTCGGATAGTGCGAACTCTTTGTCTGTTTCTCTCTTCTCTGCTCTCTGAAATTTAGTAAGGAACTTGTACCCCTGAAAGAGAAGAAACTGATATATATAGACAGTCCAGTAACCGTCCAGTACACGAAACGTTCGGGAAGTGTTAGCAACCATTTTTGAACATTTCGTAACTATTCAGATCATGGACAGACATGAAAGCACGCCAACTGAACATTTCATGCACAACGCACACAGCTTGCAAACTCGCACAAAATACACACATCGCACGTTGTACACACTGCACGCAAACTACCGCACCAACTGCTGCGCCATCGGAAAGCGCCATCGGATGCGCCAACTGGTCGAGCCATCTGGCCGTGCGATCGGGCCGTGCCATCTGGCGGCACAATCAGGCCGCATGAATGGGCGCATGCTCGGCAGCGCAGAGGCTCACGCAATGAGCACAACTAAAGCGCACTATACGCCTAGCGACGATGTTGACGTGCTAAGTGCAAAGTGCGCCAGCAAAATGCCATATTATGTCTTATGAGCCTATAAGCCCGAGTCCGAGTTTGAGTCGCTAAGCCCATACAGGGCTTAGCTTTAAAGGAATAAATTCCAAGAGCATGACAAAAATCATTAATGCTTATTGTTGGAGTTAGCCTTCTTTCCACTAAAAAACACCCCCATATGGCACCCATGTGCCTCTCCACACCTCATGTGCATCTCTCAATACAAGCAAAGTTATATATGGAGATAAAATCATTTAGCCTATGTTAGCGTTGGGAGAGTAGCACGAGGCTGGCCCTATATGCCAGTTGACTGCACATGTTCTTAAACCACTCCCGGCACCAAACCATTATCCCAGCCTTGTTGGGGCCCATCTGCTATAAGAAGAGAATACTGAGTGCTGGCCCACATGTCGGGATCGCACCCAGATTATACCTAGTCCCATCCCAACCATCAGATACATTTAGGAAGATCTCAGTCGTCGATTTAAATTTGTTTATATATATATATATATATATATATATATATATATAGAGAGAGAGAGAGAGAGAGAGAGAGAGAGTGGTTTGTTAGGATTTTTTATTAGAAAGTTCTTGTGGTTTTTTTCATCTATGAATTCTGACATGTTGTAAGATGTTCCAAGCATGATTTTACCCCCCTTCTCGAAGTCCCCTTCAGATAGAATTTTGTACAAAACAACTTTGAGTTGTCTATTATTTGATTCCCATTTTATTTGATTTTAGATGAATTTTTATTATTTTATTTGCCCTTATTAAATTTTTGTGACACAATTTTGTGCGCATATTTTTCTAGAAATTTAGGAAGTTATCAGCCAACGATTTTGTTTATATATATATATATATATATATATATATATATATATATATATATATATATATATATATATAAATATAATTTTATATATATATATATATATATATATATATATATATATATATATATATATATATATATATATATATATATATATATATAAACAAAATCGTTGTAGGACGTTTCCAAGCATGATTTCACCCCCTTATCGAAGTCCCCTTTAGGTGAAACTTTGTTCAAAACATCTCTGAGTTGTCTAGTATTTGATTCCCATTTTTATTTCATTTTAGATGATTTTAGTTACATTATTTGACCTTTTTAAATTGATGTGACACAATTTTGTATGCATATTTTTCTAGGAATTTTAACTCCCAAATCGCAAGCAAAATATAGATCAGTAAATTCTTCCAGAACTGTAATAAACCTTAGTTTCAGTCATAAATTTTTCAGAAAATAATATGTTGTTTTTAGAAGAAAACTACCTAAATTAGTGCAGGATGAATTTGAAATGAGTATAATGGGAGAACTCTCCTTCTTCCTTGGATTACAAATCAAGTAAGGTCCCAAAGGCACTTTCATTAATCAAGCCAAATATACAAAGGATCTTCTCAAACGCTTCGAAATGGACTCATCCAAATCAATGAGGACTCCTATGGCCACAACGACAAAATATGATAATGATGAAAATGGTATCTCGGTCGACATTCGCAAGTATCGAAGTATGATCGCTAAACTACTTTACTTAACTACCAGCCGTCTAGATATTATGTTCAGTGTTTGTCTTTGTGCACGATATCAAGCGAATCCCAAATAATCCCCCTTATATGCCGTTAAACACATTTTTCGATATCTCAAAGGCACCATTAACATGGGACTTTGGTATCAGAAATCTTCATCCTTTGAGCTTATTGGCTAATCGGATGCTGATTTTGCCGGATGCAAGATTGACCGAAAAGGCACTAGCGGGACATGTCAATTCCTTGGAAAATCGTTAGTGTCGTGCTTTAGTAAGAAACAAAACTCTGTTGCTCTTTCCACCACTGAAGCCGAATACATTGCAGTTGGATATTGTTGCGCACAAATTCTTTGGATGACACAAACACTTATAGACTATGGCATTACTTCTAGCAGTACCTCCATCAAATGTGACAACACAAGTTCTATTAATCTCGCAAAAAATCCTATTCGTCACTCACTCATGAAGCACATTGAGATTAGACATCACTTTCTGTGAGACCATCAACAAAAGGGAGACGTTCATCTTGAGTTCATTGACACTATTTATCAACTTGCGGATATATTCACCAAGCCGTTACCCGAGGATCGTTTCATCTTTCTTTGCCAAGAATTGGGCATCCTAGATCTTGAGTCTTAGTATCCTCATCCGACGGAACACCAACTGCACTCTACGGAATACCGTCGGCATACCTACTTTCGCTCACAGAAGAGTTCTTCTATGCGACAAAACGGCATACCGAAGGAATGGTACGAAATTCCGTCGACATTCTGTCGGCGGCGGCAGCATTAATTTTTGGTTGATTTGGGCCCCACAAAATCTATTCCCTTCCCATCCTACATCTTTTTAAATTCCTCTCTTTAATTCTCCTCTATCCTTTCCTACTCACCTCTTTAATTACTCTTTTTGTCCTATCAAATCAACTCCTCCATCAATTATTTCTTTCCATCTTTTCACCTTCTCACATCCAATCACATCTCTTCCTCATTTATTACTTTCTATCCCATCACCTATTTCAAAACCACCTCTTCCTTACCCCTTCCTCTTCCATATGGTTATTTCCTCTTTATATCTTCTATCCTCCTCCTCTCTCCTCACCAACTCTTGTTTCTACCAACCTTCTCCACTTCTTGCATCTTATCACGACCCATTTCCGAATAATCGGACACGAGTCGGACACGCCCAGCCTTCGTCGTTAGACATGACGAAGTAAGCTGTACCAAGCTAGGGAAATCTATCCAGATAAATATAAATGTGTACAATCACAGCATCTAAAAACGTTTCCAGAATGATCACCATAATCCATGAATCCATATAACATAAATGTACTAGAGTCATCAGGAATGAAATGTACAATGAACACTAAAACAATATCTAGAAGTAAAGATAAACTGTCTAAACCTGAAGCCTCTAGCTAGGTCATGTGTCCATCCTGCTCAGCTAATATCCCGGGCTCTGGTCCATATGGTAGTATGATATCCTGCAAGTACGCTTGCAATATATCCAGTCAGGAATGGAGCAAAGTACAGTTCTAGATAATGAACAAGAACATCATGATATAAAAATGGGTACAGGAGAACATGAAATATAAAGCACAGTAAAAGAACATGAAAGTACAGGAATGTAAGTATATGAATGTAAAGTAGGTAAGCACGTTATGACATAAATTCTATTTGCAACTTAGAGGAGTAAAGTCATGAAGGCACAACAACAATTGGCAGTTTTAGTACAATTAAACCAGAATGATTTTAGGAAAATCAAAGTTATTTAGGCAAGATTAGGATCATAGGTTACATATGGCACGGTCAGGATATAAGTATGATTTATTAAAAGGAAACAAATGGCTTACCCATAAAATGAACGAAGAATTTGCCACGATTGATCGAGAGGATGTATAGAGTCTACCAAAAAAATGCTAGTGTCAAATCAAGTGAAAGTGCAAATATTTATGATTCAAATCATGTGAAAATGGAATATAATCGCTATGGTAGCCGAGAACATATGGCCATTTGCAGTCACTTTACTTAGAATTCCTACCCCGTCAGTATATATCTGACTGCAGTAGACTTTCAGCTCAGTGACCCAAATAATAATATGTCACCGAATACTCTGTCAACCTTATCCATTTTCCAACAATCATTGACGAAACAACCCAAGAGATCAAGGTATGAAGAATATGACAAAGTCTCGATAATACTCGAAAACCTATGAATGTCTGAAATCACTTCAACTTAGAGCTCCTGTCTCGCCAGTGCACTGCTGGCTGCAGTGAACCCTCAGTATCCGTAGTCCAGATAATGATTGCAGCGTGCAACTGCCACGCCCCAGTAGATCATCGAATAGTCTCTCAACCTTATCCATTGGAATTTCAAAAGGTTTAAGGAATCTAAATGAGTTTCAATAGTCCAAGTCACAATAAAGATGATATTATTTTTCTGTTAGAATACAAAGGTTTATTAGGTACTAAGAAGCAACAGGGGATCCAATCAAGGAGTAGCGAGTGCTAAAAAGGACGAACAAGGAGATTTAAATCCTGAATAGGGAACAAAGTTTCAAATAGTAATCGAAATCTCAAATGAACTTGGAATGGTAACAAGATTCCGCATATGGGGCGTAATCCTGGATAGGTAACAAAGTCTCAAAGGTGGCATAGAAGCAAGGTATCAGATAGAAGACAAAGTCTTGAAATAAGGACCAAAAACCTTGTACAGGAATCAAGTATAACAGAATCTCGAATAGGAAGCAAAGTTATGAAGAGTGAATGGAGGAGTATCAATCATCAATTAGGAAACAAGGTTTCAGATCGTGAATACGAAACAAGTAAGATCTCAATAAGGTTGAAACAATGCCACGAATAGAGAGCAATCCCGAATAAAATAAAAGCATGAATAAAAATAGAATCTCAAACAAAGAACTAGTCAAGGTCTCGAATAAATAAATAAAAATCTTTAAACAATGTCTCAATTAGGGACTGAATCTCGATCAAGCGTCAAACAAAAATGAAGGTTCAAACAATATTTTGATTGGGGACAAGGTTTCAAAATAAGATTTTGAGTAGGAATAAAATCTCGAATAACACAAAGTTGATGAGGGAACAAATTTTTAAATAGGAGCCAATCACTAGGAAGCAAAATCATGAAATATACAAATAGTATCGAATAGTTGATTTCAAACAATTATCGAATTGTGGATCGGAAACAAGTTTACCGAGTAGGAAGAAAATCTTCAAATAAGAAACGGGGTTACGGATAAGGGACAAATTCTAAAATAGGAATAAAATCTTAGAATAGGAAACAATTTTTCGAAATATCTACCGAATAGCAACCAAGGTTCTAGAATAGAAAATAAAGTCTAACAAATTTTAAATAGAAAACAAGGAAATTTTAGGTGCTAAGAGAAAAAATCCACAGAATTTTGAATTGTGAATCACGATCCACGGCCTTCTCAAATCATGAAGGAAAATCTTCTGTCTTCAAGTGTCTTCAGTATCCCTTCAACTTCTTCAGTTGTCCTGACGTAGAATGGTTCCTGCGGTAGTGCTCCATGCAGCTGCTGAGTCTGGAGAGGTGGGTTCCCTTGCTTTAGTCCCGGTGCGCTTCGTGCTCGTCGTTGGGCAGTGGAATCAATAATCTCTAGGCAATCCTTGACTTGATGGGCAGATGATCCATAGTGCAGGAATAGCCTCCGTCTCTTGTGGCACTCTTTGTGGTGATGTCCTAGGCGACGGCAAAAATTGTAAATGATCATCGACTGAATCTGAATCTTGATCTCCCGCTGAAGTAAAGGAACTCTGACAGTAATATAAGGTTGCTGGTTGCTGGCTGCTGAGATCTTGATGCTCCTCGATCATTGTGATCTGTGACTTGTTGGCAATCCTTTATTCAGTAAATGTGGGCTTGAATCTGCCTCTGATGATGCAACTGATGATGCACCATCTGTGTTGCGACGCTTTGCGGGTCCAGGCTAGTTGATGTCTTTGTTATAAGTCTTCATCTCTCTCCTGGCTTCAGCTTCTGGTCTCGTTGTATGTGCTAAGTGTTGGATCTCTTGGTTGGTGACTTCAATCAGAGGAGTTGGATCCTCGAAAACTTGGATGATCTTCAGTGGTGGCTCGATGTCCTCGATCTGCTTCTTGGTACAAAATATGCGCTCGGTGTTGAAAAAATCCAAAGATCCGAGAGTCTGGAAGTCAGAAGTCCTTCCTGGCTCGGAGAGTGCATCCAAAAGTCTGGCTTGAAAAGGATGGCATGCTGCATCTGGGTGTCAATGAACTCTTGAAACATCTCAGTCAACTGCGTACTACCCATGAGGATAGTAGGGCAATGGAAAGTAGTGGAAGCTCGAAACCCTCAAGTGTAGGTGGATCGATCGTTCCGGTGTCGCATGCTTTAAACTATCTGAAAAACAGAAAAATGTTAAAATGTCCTAATCCTAAAACAACAAGTGTTTATAGAATATCAATATACCTGATGTACCCGATTTTCTATGCTGTGATCAAGTTTCCCTAGTTTAAATCAAGTCCCCCAATAGTACTATAATACCTAGGTACTATTAGGATAGACCTGCATGGGCCACCAATAAAAATATGTCACGACCTGCTCCCGAATAATCGAACACGAGTCGGACATGCCCAGCCTTCGTCGTAGACACGATGAAGTAAGTTGTACCAAGCTAGGTAAATCTAACCAGATAAACATAAATATGTACAATCACAGCATCTAAAAATGTTCCCAGAACGATCACCATAATCCATGAATCCATATAACGTAAATGTACTAGAGTCATCAGGAATGAAACGTACTATGAACTCTAAAATAATATCTAGAAGTAAAGCTAAACAGTATAAACCTGAAGCCTCTAGCTAGGTCATGTCTCCGTCCTGCTCAGCTAATGTCCCGGGCTCTGTCCATATGGTAGTATGATATCCTGCAAGTACACCTGCAACATATCCAGTCAAGAGCGGAGCAAAGTACAGTTCTAGGTAATGAACAAGAACATCATGATATGAAAATGGATACAGAAGAACATGAACTATAAAGTACAGAAAAAACATGAAAGTACAGAAATGTAAGTACAAGAATGTAAAGTACAAGAATGAAACTATAATCATGAAGTACAAGACATGACAAGTGCACATGTTTGAAATACAACTAGCCCATGTGATCGGCTGGGGTGAGTACAAAAGCATGTACAGGAGTACATGAATATGGTACGGCTTAAGGCCCGCATGCACGATGCGAGGCATAAGCTATCTACATGAATATAGTAACCGGAATTTAGTCACATGGCTAGTGTATTTCCCCATCCGACACAAGCAAGTTCTAGAACAGGAATACATGAGTACAGGATATCGTGTCATAACGTGTCAAAGGAAAAGTACATGAAATGTAAATGCACAAGACCGTAGAAAAGTACTTGCCTTGCTCCGGGAAAGTACGGGTAATGAAAGGAGCTGGATGTCCTCCTGTTAATTAGGTACAAGTTGGTTAATATCTAAATAAGACATTTAGCTAACTAACTATTTTTCTAACCATATCTTGCTAGCCATCAACCTTAGCTAGTTATACATCTATAGACAAATCTTATATACATATAATTAGTGAGAAAATAATACACCATAGTTTAGATAAATATTAGAGTCTAGATAGAAGATACTTATATGATATACGCCAATCAACTATTACGCTAGATAGAAAATATTTACTAGCAATTCTCTGACTTTACTAGATAAGAAGAAGGTTTCTTACAAAGTATGCAAAATAGTCTAGGTTATACTATTTATTTAGAAGTGCTAGATAGATAGGATATTAATTAATCAAATTGGCAAGAACAACATATACGTAACAAATCCTTCCAATTTCCTCTTTACTGAACATAGCTAGTCATTAATTAAAAATGATTTAATACAAAAAAATAATATAAATAATTTACACATAAATTGTGACACAGAATACAATAGGGCCCGACTCAACATTCTACTTCTACTCCCTTTCTCATTTGAAAACAAAGAATCAAACACCAACCCAGGAAAAAACCCAACCTTGCTATACTCACAGCCACAGACCCAAACCAACTCCCTGACTTGGCCCAAAATATAGTCCAAAAATAATTCCCCTTCTTAAATACTAACAACCTACACATGAATGAAATAATACAAAGCAGCTTCCAAAATACACTTAAGTTATATTAGTTTAAATTACAAAACCAAGCTAACTGCTACTTCCTTTCACCCATACACCATAAATCAATACACAGAACTTAACCAAAACTTACATATACATTGACTTAACTTGACAGAACATATACATACACAAAGCCCAGTAGAGGAACCCGATCCAATCTATACTGAGTTCCCATCAATCCTCTATTCTCACCACCAGTCTCCTGCACACCACACCTAGTATCAGACACAACGCTGTTGTCCATAACTCTGCTGGACACTGCTAACGTTCCTCCTGAGCCATACAACCTGGCCAAGTACAAAATCAAGAGTTCACAACCATTCAAACTGAATGCTTATTCAAAATTAATGCCAGTCTAGCTCCATTCCTAGATCAATCTCCTGCACGCGACCCCGACACCGGCACACATCAGTTGGACACAACAAGCATTCCCATACACTCTGCTCACATTCCAGCCCTGCTATCAATCCTAGTGCAAAACTAGACGTTATCAAATCATTTAAGGAGAGTAAGATATTACCTGAGTATAGAGGAACCGTTCAGAGATGAGGACACAATCTCACACGGTCAGACACGATCTCTATGTGTCCAGTTCGGATACTAAGGCTCTTTGAGGCAACCGATCAAGCACCTGATGGGCAGAAGGAAACAGAGAAGTTCTCGTGTTATGTTTGAATTTATTGGGTTAAGAACAGAGATTACTTGGATCAACTGATTGAAAGCTTAGATTTTATTGTCTTCGTTTCGATCAAGATCAAAATTAAAATCAAATCAAACAAAGAATTAAATCCCATAGATTCACTTGCCTCGATTTCCAAAGGGGATCACTTGTCGGCGCTCGACACTCGAGCTCGTCACCGACGAACTGCTGCTTGCGTGTGGTCGTCCACGTCGCCTCGAGTTCCTACGAAGCAAGGCGATCTCGTAATGGAGAGCGACACAGTTCCAGCAGAGAACCCGATCGCCACCACCAGTTCACGGAGTGCCCGTCTTCCTACGGTGTAGTACCTTCGCTAATGATGCAGTCATGGCCGAGGTCGGAGAAGCTCATCGTTGGTTCATCGTCAACCTCACCCAGAAGAGGAATAGATCGATCAATCTGGATCAGTCTCGTCGCCGTCCGCAGTTGTCCACGGTGGAGGAGCCGCCATCGTCGGCGGCGGCGGCGGCGTCGACCAAGCTCAGGGAAGAAGGATCGAACAAAAAAATAAAATTGGAGGGAAAAAGAATAAAATAAACTCTGTTCTTAAACTTTTAATTATAACCGACAGTGCACTTTTGCGCTTAGCCTCCCCTCCCCCCCCCCCCCCCCCCCCCCCCCCCCCGCCTAAGAATATTACAAAATGACCCTTCCCTCTTAAGGCAAAGTTCATAAACCCCCTCTTCCTTTTTATTAATTATAGAAGTTGAAGAAAATCAGTTAGAAAATTTAAAAAAAATGAGTGGGGACCACTAAGTTGGTTATAACAAACTTTTAAATTTGAAATCCTGCTCTTAAGTCCATTCCCTCCAAAATAATTCATCATTCCAAATTGTTAAAATAAAAATTTATTATTATAGAAATTTAAATTTCTCAAAATTGGGAAGATGAGGTTACACATCTCCCTGTGGCCCATGCCAAATGTCCACGCTCTACCTGCTCCTCAAACCCTTTCATGTCGGTGCCTCTTCCAAATGGCGCCTACGACCGCAAGATCTTCAAATCAAGTGTTGCCGCTGACGCTTGGTTCCAGTACTTTGAACAACACCCTGTGTTTAAGGGCAAGCCGATCAACTGAAATATCTTCTTCGACTAGCTTTCTTTGTTCCAGACTACGGGACTATCCAATCTTCTGAGCTGTCAAGTTTTGGTCTACCCTGCTGCTGTTTGTCTCTTCTACTGCAATATTGTGCCTGACCTCTCCAACAACGCGATTCAGACTCTAGTCGACGATCACCATATCTAGCTTACCGCACACGATCTTGCCGACATTCGCCTTATTCTGAATCAAGGAGATGCTCTGCCTACTTTCGTCGGTCTGTTTTCTACTATCGAAGTCTCTTTTGACAAATTCTTTGGAATTATCTACAAGGGACCGGACCCTCCTACCATTCTGACTTTTCCAAACAACTGGAACCATTTTATTACGAGCTGCTTCGCATCGTCTGCCACACCCTATCTTCCAAGTCTGGAAACTACGATATCATCACCAATGATGCCCTGGTCTACATGTACTACCTCTATTTCCGGAAGACCTAGTCTTTTGTAAAGACTTTATTGAATGCCTTCTTATCCATTCACTCTACGGGGAGGCAAGCCCTCAATTACGGCATGTTTACCACGCTCATCCTTGAAGCCAAAGGTGTGGATCTCAGTCTTTGCCACACGGATGGTGCTCCTTCCTTCTTGGATGTCTCCCATACTGCATCCGAGCGACCCTCGCATTCCGTTCCTTCCTCTAGTTCTCATTCCGCTGAAGCACCCTCTGTTCCTCCTTCTTCTGGCCGATTTATGCCTCTGACACAGCATCACTTTGAAATGCGCATGGCTCAGGCAGAGGAGCAGATGCAGACCAACACCCGAGGCCTTGGAAACCTCATTCAAATTTTCTTCCATGACCAGTACTACTTCATTCAGTGGCCCTTCAGGGCCATAATGCTTTTCTTGTTGTCGATCTTCAGGATAGAAACTTTCAAGGCACTCGTTTCTTTGATCACAATGCCAATGAATTCATGTATCCCGACGACATTGATCCTTTTGGGCTTTTTACGGAAACTCGGGGGATGATGGCGATGATCCGGTCGATCATTAACTTTCGGTCTCTTTTGGTGATGGTCTAGTAGGCAGTGGTGTCCATGTCTAAGTGTGTCCTGTGAGGTCCTTCGGGGACTAGTATCTTCCTTGTTTAGTTGTTTGTCTATTTTTATGTGTCTTGTACGGTCCTTCGAGGACCTTATGGTTTCTTGTTAGATGGTTTACTCCCGGGAAGGGAGCTTCATGTTTGGTTTAGGTACTCCTAATAGGGATACCCGTTTTGGTAGTTATCTACTCTACAAGCATGTACTAAAATATTTCACCAAATACATGCATGCTTTGATTTATTCCTTATCCTCATAAATGTCATGCTATTTATGCTTTCATATATATTTACATATATTTATCCTCCATCTTTGATTAGGTGACAATGGAGAAGAAAATGTGTTGAGGGGGAGTAGTCTACCTACGGGGGAGACACGCTTTGAAAACACGATGATACCTTCCTTTTTTGTCAATTATCAAAATGGAAGAGATTGCTGGCATATTAATTTTGATAAATAAATGCCCTTTGTGTTTTAGATTTCTCTATCTTATCAGAAAACAGATATACCATCAAGCTTCCCAAAGGCTGCTACAAAAAGATCTGCTTATCGAAGCCACTCGTTAAGCCTAATGGGAGAACGTATGAATTACTTAAAGCAAGACTGAAGAGAAGCCATTGCATACTCAAAACCTACTCTCAAAAGATTTCAAGTTCCTAGAGTCTGTACAAGGTCTAGGAGATTTCATGTAAACACTTGAGGTGGATGACAAACCAAAAGACCTTCCTAAAGTTCATTCATAAATCACTCTCTTAGAAAATGGAACATCGATGGTATGCTGAATGGCACCGACAGTATACCGTTCTCTTCACAGAAAACATTTTGTAAAGATAATCGGCATACCGACAGTTTACCACTGCATACCGAAGTTATACCGATTCTCTTATTCAGAATTTGTTCTGTGACGAAAATCGACATACCGACGGTATACCAATTCGTACCGACGGTATACCAATTTCTTAATCAAAAATCTTTTTGTGACGAAAAGTGACATATCGACGGTATATCGTTTTTCTACTCAGAAGTAGTTCTATGACAAAAATCGGCATACTGACGGTATATCGGCTCGTTCTGACGGCATACCATTTTCTTACTCAGAATTAGTTCTGTGAAGAAAATCGGCATACCGATATGTACCGCCTGTATTCCATATGCTTTATATCTGATTTTTGAATGGACAGATCTTAGCATTAAATGCTCCAATGGCTAGATTTAATACTGTTACTGTTCAGAATGGTATATCGATGGAATGTCGCCGCATACCGATGGTATTCCGTCAGCCGAGAGTTTGGAGCATTAAATGACTTGCCCTCTTGGTTCTCTATTTAAGGTGGTTGCATCCTCTCTTTAAAGACATCCACTTGGGCCTTAAATTTTCTCAACAACCAAGAGCCTCACCATTACTACTATACCCAAAAGCTTTAATTTGTCATCCTACCAAAAGTACTAAAGTATTCAAGACTTGTATTCTTTGATCTTTAAAGTATTGGAGAAGATCAAAAGCCTTCTTTATTTTCTATTGAAGTTGACGAGCCTTCAGAGGAAAACTCGTGTGTTGAAGTTGACGAGCCTTCGGAGGAAAACTCGTGTGTAAGAAGTTGACGAGCTCTTCAGATCCAAACTCATGTTGACGAGTTCTTTGGATCCAAACTTGTGTGTAACTGTTTACTCAAATAGTAGATTAAAGACGGAGAGAGTTCCGGGTCTGGAGTGTCCCTTGGAAGGCTACCAGGATACATCGAGTGTTTGATTCTCTCTTTCTCTCTCTCTCTCTCTCTCTTCTATTATTATATAAATTGCTTAATTCTCTTGGTAATCATTTTATTATCCTATTCACCCCCCTAGGGTTCTACAATTGGTATCAGATCTTTGTCTCTTAATTTGGACTTACATTCTTAGAGAGATCCATGGCCACTAACCCTAGTACCAACTCATACCACAAAGAAGAACAATCCACAAATAGACCTCCTCTATTTGATGGAACTAACTAAAACTATTGGAAGATTAGGATGGATATTTATCTGAAATCCCTAGACAATGATCTAAGGGATTGTGTCGTCAATGGCATTCCTGTATCTACCATGGTTATTGAGGAAGTAGTCTCAGAAACCCTTAAAGATAGACTTATCGAGAATGATAAAAATATTTCTAGTCGGAATGCTAAAGCTATGAACGCTCTCTACTGTGCCCTTGATAGCAATGAGTTCAATAGGATTTCTACCTACAAGACCTCCAATGAAATCTGGAGAATCTTAGAAGTTACTCATGAGGGAACTTCTCAAGTGAAGGAATCCAAGATTAGTAGACTCATCCAGGAATATGAATCCTTTAAAATAAAACAAGATGAGTCTATTACTATTATGTTTACTCGATTTTGTGATATCATTAACCCTCTCTCTTCTATTGGCAAGGAATGTCTCACTCATGAGAAGGATAGAAAAATCTCAGAGGTTTAACAGAAGGATGGAATCCCAAAGCCACCGCCATTATTGAAGGGAATGATCTAACGACTATGTCCCTAGAAACACTCATGAGAAAGCTCATGACGCATGAACTTAACATGAAGGATCAAGAGGAGTCCTCCATTCAAGAGAAAGATAAGGAAAAGGCAAAGGAGAAGGAGAAATCTTTTGCTCTCAAGGCTACAGAGGTCATCTCAAAAGACAATTCCGATGATGATGAATCCGATGATGAAGAATTTGCCCTTACCGCCAAGCATTTCCAAAAATTTCTCAAGTTCAACAAAGTAAATCATGTAAGACGGGACAACGATGAAGAACTTGCCTGTTATAACTGCAAGAGAACCAGACACTTCAAGAGAGACTGTCCCATAGCAAGAAAAGAATCAAGCGGATACGAGAAGTCCCACAAAGGAAGCTCATCTTCCAGAAAATATTCCAACACTAGCATATGGTGTGAAAGTGATGCTAGCGACTCCAACAACGACAAAAAGTGCAAGCATAATACAAATGTTTGCCTCATGGCAAATGAGGTAACATATGACTGCCCTATGAATTATCTTTCTTACAATGACTTAGAAAATGCTATTCTTGAATTACATGATGAACACAAGGTCATAAGAGACAAGTATAAGAAATCTCTAAAAGAAATTGAAGCTTACAAACAAGAAATAGAAAGACTCTCTAACTCTATTCTTGATATAAAAATGAATTCTCCTTTTTCTGACACTGATGAGATAGAGTCTTTACGACTAACTCTACATGAGTCACAAGATGTCATCAAGAAAAAGGACATCGAAATTCAATCTCTCAAAGAAGTATACAAATTTGCTATGCACAAGACTCTTGTTGCTAACCAAAGAGAATATGCTACCTCTATTAAGTATAATGACCTTCTTGCAAATGGCAAGGAACATGTTGAGAGAAACCCTGCTCACACTAAGCCACAAGGGTATACTAACACTAGCCATATGCCTCACACTCACAAGAATGCAACACATAGGTTCGTTTCTAATCAAGTGCATGCATACACGAAAAGGACCTCTTAAGAAAAAGAATATTTCATATCATTCTTTCTGCTTTCATCATAGTACTCAGCACTCCTCATACACCTCATACACCTAGTCACTCACTGTCCTCTAGACCTATCATACCTATGGTATGTCACTATTGTGGCCTCTTTGGATATACTTCTTACTATTGTCAAATGAGAAAACATGTTGATATGATAATATTTAAATGGGTTCCTAAGACTAATAATCAAGGACCCAAACGTTCTTGGGTACCAAAGTTTTCATCTTCAACTTGTGTTGTAGGTGAACCCTTCTTTGCATGCTAAAATCAAGTGAATCCTTGATAGCGGTTGCTCATGGCACATGACCGGTGACGCTTCACTCTTCGCAATGCTATCAATGAAGAAAGAAGGACACGTATCCTTCGGCAACAACCTAAAGGGGTATATCATAGGAACGGTAACATTGGCTCCCCTCCTTATCCATGTATTAAAAATGTTTGCCTTGTTACAAATCTCAAACACAACCTTCTTAGCATTAGTCATCTTACGGATTATGGTTATGATATTAAGTTTGTTAAACACAAATACTTTATCACCGATAGAACTAGTGGATCTAATGTGTATGAAGGCATTAGAGAAAATAATATATATTATTTATCTTCTTGAGAGCACTAACAATGACAGATGCTTAGTAGCAAAAAACGATGAGAGTTGGCTTTGACATATGAGACTTGGACATGCTAACATGGATACCATCTCCCGACTCGCCACCAAGAAGCTAATAAGAGGACTTCCAAGCATCCCCTACAAAAAGGATATGGTATGTGAAGAATGTGAGAAAAGTAAGTTGACCAAATCTTCTTTCAAATCCATCAACTCAGTAAGCACTACTAGACCACTTCAGCTCATTCATATGGATTTATTCGAGCCTAGTAGATTAGCTAGTCTTGGTGGTAAACACTATGCATTTGTTTTAGTTGATGATTTCTCGAGATTTACTTGGGTCATATTTCTTGCAAACAAAAGTGATACATTTCGTAAATTTGTTGATTTTTGTAAACATGTTCAAAATAAAAAATGCATTATGATAACAAGATTAGAAGTGATCATGGGAAAGAATTTGATAATGCCGATTTTAAAAGATTGTGTCAAAAGAATGGTTTTGGTCATTGTAAGCCCCTGGATTTCAAAAAAATAGTTTTTTTATAATTTTCAATAGCATTTAATTTAAATACGTATTTTGCAGCATATTTCGTATTTTCTTGGTTTTCGTAATGCTTTAAAATTTTTCCTAACTTATAGATTTTTTCTTGGCCAGCATACCGTCGGTGTACCGGTGTATACCGACGGCATACCGTCCGGACAGATTTTCTACACTTTAGATATTTTCGGTTTCTGATATTTTCATGAATAGTGTTTCGGATATTTTCGTAAATAGTGTTTAGATATTTTCGTGAATAGTGTTTAGATATTTTCGTGAATAGTATTTAAGATATTTTTGTGAATAGTGTAGATGCACTCTATTATCCAATGGATAATTGGTTTTGTTTGAATGGCCATGATTGACTTAGATTTTGACATGGATCGCGATCTGACGGCTAAGATTAATTCCCTCCTCTATATATACCATTTCACTTTCTCTCTCTTCTTTCTTTTCATTCTCTTCAGTCTCTCTTCATTTCTTCTTCCCTTCTCTTCCCTTGGAGCTTGTTAGGAGCTTGGCCTTGAGGTCTAGAGTGTGGTTTCGTACCCCTCTTGGTGGTGGAGTAGAAGATTAGGCTTGGAGCTTAACCTAGGCAAGTGCATCTTGCTCAAAAGTGACATGACCATACTTTATTTTTGTTTTCCATGGAAACTAAAGTTTTATTGGCCTATAATATGCTTCTTTAAATTGTTAACATGTTTAGTATATAGCACTTTTGGTTTTGATCGACAGTATTGCGTAGATCTGAGTTTCTAGATATGATTTTCGAGTATTTTGAGATTTTGATCTATCAAATGTTTTGATTTGTGAAAACTAATACTTCCATGTTGTAGGAAATTCAATTCTATTCAATTTTGACTTTTGAAAGTCCGAATTTCGATTTAAAACGAAGTTTTTATGGCCGAAACAAGTTTTGAGTTCAAAAAATCAACTTTCTGCGACGGTTCGGAAAATCCGTCGGAAATCTGCGGAAATCCGTCGGAAAATCTGAACTTTCACCACAAAACTTGCTGTGACGGAACGGAAAATCCGCCGGTAATCCGCAGTAATCCGCCGGATAATCCGGTTAGGCTGTTTTGTATTTTTTCATGTATTTTAAGTGCTGTAAAAATTCTAGAAAAAATTGTATTTAAATACTATGTTAATTTAGCTAATTTATTATAATTTTTTCAGCATTTAATAAGTACTTTTGTTATTTTATAAAAATAGGAAAACAGAGCTCATTTTTAGGATACATATGTTTGTTGATTTTTTATAAATGTTTATGAAGGTTTATAAATTCCAGAAAAATTAGTATAAATTTCTATAATTAACAAGGATCATTTTGATACTTTATTTCATAGAAAAATTGAGCTTTTTGTCTATCTCAAAAATTATTGGAACATAATGCACAGTTTGATTTATTTATTGAATAGTTACGACTTACAATATTTTGTGTTGTTTTGAATTATTGTAGTATTGGACCACCTCCTACACTAGTGTAAATACCCTAGAAAGTTAGTTTGGATATAGTGTCGCCCCACATTGGACTTGGAATTGACCGGAGTTGATCAGTTGACCAAAGTCAACTATAAGTCAACCTCTGACCCAGTTTGTCTTAGTTTGCCCTAGTTGACCTAGACATTATAGTATGTCTTTTCACCCTGATTAGCTATTTTATTATCTCATCTTTAGGACCGTGGCTTCACTCCGAGCCTTGATTCATATTGATAGCAGGACCCCAGGCAAGTACATCTACAAACTCATTTACTGTCTTTTAATGCTAGAACATGTATTAACCCTATTAAAATACTGATCCTTGAGGTAGCAAGTTATGTCTTCACATGTTGTATTACTTTCAGTACCTGCCATGCTTATACTGCTCCCAGTATCTTCCACATATTTTTACTGTTCTTATATCTCTCACATGTTTAAATAACGGGTTAAGGGGAAACTGTTAGTATTGTACGTGAACATGACCCCCTTCTCCGTATGTATTTATCGCGCTCGGCGACATTCTATATGTAACCTTGCCGTAGGTTCTGATCTCACGTTTTTGTATGGATATACACCGATGCCGTTCGTGTACGTATGTGCATGCCAGAAAAACTTGATATGTGCCGCTGTACATCCTGATTACCTATTGACCGATTCACGTACATACTACAGTTTTAAACTTTTAAACTATATGTTGTCATTTCTAAAAAGAACCAATTAAACCATGATATGCCATATTCCCTATGTTACTATGATACTGTGATCCCAGTTGTACCATGAGGCCATGTTTTCCAGTATTTCCTGTTTTATAGACTTATCACACCATGTTTCTTGTTGTACATCTCTTTCATTATATGTTCAGTACTTTAGTTGTAGAGGTTGTACTTGCTCCCGTCCTGACAGGATAACGTTGTAGATATCCTTACTGAGGAGGAGTTGCTCTGCGACTCATATTATGGAGTTACTGCCGAGGACCCGGCTTTGCCATATGAGGATGTTCCTGCGGGAAGACTCGCCTAGTTTGCATAGTCACTTGGGATAATTAGTGTAGTCATGTATTAGACTACGTATTTTGTAACTGGACATGTATCCAGTTTTATATTTCAGACTTGTACTTGGACTTATTCATATATAAGATGACTTTTGTGTTTGGAGCATTTATGACTCTTCTTCACTTATAGAACTGTTAGCACATTTAGTCTTATCTTGTTATCTCTAGAACAGCTTACTGCGCTTTATCTTAAGCGTAGGCTGGACATGGCTCGGCCCGGCCCAACAATTTGGGTAACGGGTCGTGACATGTTTTTAGTGGTGGCCCATACAGGTCCTGACTAAATTGTTTGGTTACGTTATTGTACCAAGCATGCCTGCAATTAGGAACTTAAGGTAATTAGACAATATTAGGAAAGACGCTTAGAACACCTAGAGGAATGCTAGGATTGCAACATAGGAAATATATCGCATGTTTACTATTATAATTAGATTTTCTTGCATGTGATTGCTTACTTTAAATGAGTCCTTATAAGTACTTTTTATTTGTAATTTAGATGGTGCTTACTCGTTCATCCCAGTATGTTACCCCCGAGAACGGGGCCCTCCCCATCCAGTCAGCTAACCAGTTGACTGATACACCCCCACCTCCACCTACCATACTCTCTCACTCCACAAATCTACAAACCCAGATACTACAACCACCTTCTACATCACAGGCCCGGCAGGACCCAATACTTCCACCACCCCCTATCACTATACCTACCCAGGCTTCCGTCACACTCGACGGGAACCAGCTGCTCACTCTGATTCAGGGGTTCCTAACAACCCATCAGGAGCAGACTACCCTACTCCGCCAGAGCATGGAGCGTTCTGAGGAACGTACCGTGGTCCCACCACCTGTAGAGCCACGGCAGAGAGCGGAGACGATCAAAGACTTCATGGGTCTGAATCCCAAGGAGTTCTCAGGGACTGAGGGCATAGTAGTAGCAGATGACTGGCTAGATTCGGTAGAGAGGAAGCTCCTTGGAGTTAGGATGCCGGGTGACCTCCAGGTCGAGGCAGCGAGATTTCTGCTGATAGACTTGGCAGGAGTCTGGTTCCGGAATGAGCCGTTGTTTGCGAGAGGGAGAGCCACTTGGGATCAGTTCAAGACCCATTTCAAGAAGAAATTCTTCTCGACCACTGCTAGAGTAGCCATGGGGCTACGATTCCAGAACATCCAGCAGGGGAACCGTTCTGTTGATGAGTATGCGGCAGAGTTTAGTCGCCTGAGCCGTTTCGCTCCTAGTCTGGTTGCTGATCCAGAGGAGATGACCCGTAGGTTTTGCCATGGTCTAGTTCCAGACATTGGCATTCTTATAGTGGCAAACGGTACGACTGACTACTACCAGAGCCTAGAGTTGGCCCGGAGCATTGAGGAGCGTCTTCTGTCTAGCAAGAGGCCGGCTTCTGTACATCATAAGGGACCGTCCAAGCGTCAGGCTTTCCAGCAAAGAGCACTGACGCCGCCCCAGCAGACTTACCGTCCTCCTACATCACATCACCCGACCCCGCCAGTTAGAGCCCCGGGACCTCAGCAGCAGCAGAAGGGGTCTATGTGTTCATTCTGTAGAAGGGTAGGCCACGACGCTTTCGTTTGTAGGAAGAGGTTAGGGCAGTGTTTAGCTTGTGGGTCTGCCATCCATCAGATTTGGGACTGTCCAGTAGCCAAGGGACCCCAAGGGAAGGCTTATAGTCTAGCTCTTGAGCCGGAGCCGGAGCAGGTTTCGGGAGGTTAGTTTTGATCGTAGCCTTAGTCATTTGTTGCATTGCTTGCTATGTTAGAATGTTTGTAGAGTCTTCTATCCTTGTAAATTTTGAGGACGAAATTTTTCAAGGAGGGAAGATTTGTAAGCCTCTGGATTTCAAAAAAATAGTTTTTTTATAATTTTCAATAGCATTTAATTTAAATACGTATTTTGCAGCGTATTTTGTATTTTCTTGGTTTTCGTAATGCTTTAAAATTTTTTCTAACTTATAGATTTTTCCTTGGCCAGCATACCGCCGGTGTACCGGTGTATACCGACGGCATACCGCCCGGACAGATTTTTTACACTTTAGATATTTTCGGTTTCTGATATTTTCATGAATAGTGTTTCGGATATTTTCGTGAATAGTGTTTAGATATTTTCGTAAATAGTGTTTAGATATTTTCGTAAATAGTGTTTAAGATATTTTCGTGAATAGTGTAGATGCACTCTATTATCCAATGGATAATTGGTTTTGTTTGAATGGCCATGATTGACTTAGATTTTGACATGGATCGCGATCCGACGGCTAAGATTAATTTCCTCCTCTATATATACCATTTTACTTTCTCTCTCTTCTCACTTTTCATTCTCTTCACTCTCTCTTCATTTCTTCTTCCCTTCTCTTCCCTTGGAGCTTGTTAGGAGCTTGGCCTTGAGGTTTAGAGTGTGGTTTCGTACCCCTCTTGGTGGTGGAGTAGAAGATTAGGCTTGGAGCTTAACCTAGGCAAGTGCATCTTGCTCAAAAGTGACATGACCATACTTTATTTTTGTTTTCCATGGAAACTAAAGTTTTATTGGCCTATAATATGCTTCTTTAAATTGTTAACATGTTTAGTATATAGCACTTTTGGTTTTGATCGACAATATTGCGTAGATCTGAGTTTCTAGATATGATTTTCGAGTATTTTGAGATTTTGATCTATCAAATGTTTTGATTTTTTAAAACTAATACTTCCATGTTGTAGGAAATTCAATTCTATTCAATTTTGACTTTTGAAAGTTCGAATTTCGATTTAAAACGAAGTTTTTATGGCCGAAACAAGTTTTGAGTTCAAAAAATCAACTTTCTGCGACGGTTCGGAAAATCCGTCGGAAATCCGCGGAAATCCGTCGGAAAATCCGAACTTTCACCACAAAACTTGCTGTGACGGAACGGAAAATCCGCCGGTAATCCGCAGTAATCCGCCGGATAATCCGGTTAGGCTGTTTTGCATTTTTTTATGTATTTTAAGTGCTGTAAAAATTCTAGAAAAAATTATATTTAAATACTATGTTAATTTAGCTAATTTATTATAATTTTTTCAGCATTTAATAAGTACTTTTGGTATTTTATAAAAATAGGAAAACAGAGCTTATTTTTAGGATACATATGTTTGTTGATTTTTTTATAAATGTTTATGAAAGTTTATAAATTCCAGAAAAATTAGTATAAATTTCTATAATTAACAAGGATCATTTTGATACTTTATTTCATAAAAAATTGAGCTTTTTGTCTATCTCAAAAATTATTGGAACATAATGCACAGTTTGATTTATTTATTGAATAGTTACGACTTACAATATTTTGTGTTATTTTGAATTATTGTAGTATTGGACCACCCCCTACACTAGTGTAAATACCCTAGAAAGTTAGTTTGGATATAGTGTCGCCCCACATTGGACTTGGAATTGACCGGAGTTGATCAGTTGACCAAAGTCAACTATAAGTCAACCTCTGACCCAGTTTGTCTTAGTTTGCCCTAGTTGACCTAGACATTATAGTATGTCTTTTCACCCTGATTAGCTATTTTATTATCTCATCTTTAGGACCGTGGCTTCACTCCGAGCCTTGATTCATATTGATAGCAGGACCCCAGGCAAGTACATCTACAAACTCATTTACTGTCTTTTAATGCTAGAACATGTATTAACCCTATTAAAATACTGATCCTTGAGGTAGCAAGTTATGTCTTCACATGTTGTATTACTTTCAGTACCTGCCATGCTTATACTGCTCCCAGTATCTCCTACATATTTTTACTGTTTTTATATCTCTCACATGTTTAAATAACGGGTTAAGGAAAAACTGTTAGTATTGTACGTGAACATGACCCCCTTCTCCGTATGTATTTACCGTACTCGGCGACATTCTATATGTAACCTTGCCGTAGGTTCTGATCTCGCGTTTGTGTATGAATATACACCGATGCCGTTCGTGCACGTATGTGCATGCCAGAAAAACTTGATATGTGCCGCTGTACATCCTGATTACCTATTGACCGATTCACGTACATATTACAGTTTTAAACTTTTAAACTATATGTTGTCATTTCTAAAAAGAACCAATTAAACCATGATATGCCATATTCCCTATGTTACTATGATACTGTGATCCCAGTTGTACCATGAGGCCATGTTTTCCAGTATTTCCTGTTTTATAGACTTATCACACCATGTTTCTTGTTGTACATCTCTTTCATTATATGTTCAGTACTTTAGTTGTAGAGGTTGTACTTGCTCCCGTCCTGACAGGATAACGTTGTAGATATCCTTACTGAGGAGGAGTTGCTCTGTGACTCATATTATGGAGTTACTGCCGAGGACCCGGCTTTGCCATATGAGGATGTTCCTGCGGGGAGACTCGCCTAGTTTGCATAGTCACTTGGGATACTTAGTGTAGTCATGTATTAGACTACGTATTTTGTAACTGGACATGTATCCAGTTTTATATTTCAGACTTGTACTTGGACTTATTCATATATGAGATGACTTTTGTGTTTGGAGCATTTATGACTCTTCTTCACTTATAGAACTGTTAGCACATTTAGTCTTATCTTGTTATCTCTAGAACAGCTTACTGCACTTTATCTTAAGCGTAGGCTGGACATGGCTCGGCCCGGCCCAACAATTTGGGTAACGGGTCGTGACAGTCATGATTTTGCTTGTCCTAGAACTCCACAACAAAACGGAGTTGTGGAAAGAAAGAACAAAACCCTTAGCGATATGGCAAGGGTCATTTTAAACCAATATAAGCTTCCCTAATACGTTTGGGCGGAGGTCGTTAATACGGCATGTTATGTTATAAATAGAGTCTTGATTCGACCTATTTCTAAGAAAACTCCATATGAGCTTTGGTTTGACAAAATTCCCTCTATTGAATATTTTAAAGTTTTTGGATGCAAATATTTTATCTTGAACACCAAGGACAACCTAGGAAAATTTAGAGAAAAAGCCTATGAAGGTATCTTTCTTGGATATTCTATGTACATCAAAGGTTTTCGTGTCTTTAACAAAAGAAGTCTTGTTGTCGAAGAGTTAATAAATGTCTCCTTTGATGAACTTAACACTTTTACATCCTCCTCCTCCAATGATGTTGATGACATCTCTTTTGGTTTGGAGAACTCTTCTCTTGGAGATACTAGCACTTCCTCATCTAACAATGAAGTTGAGCCTACTCCACCCGAACGTTCTCCACCAATCGAACCTCCTTCCGAGGATCTTCGTAAGGAATAGAGATTTATCCCCCATCATCCAAAGGCGCTTATTATTGGTGACCCTTCCTCATGGGTTAGCACTAGATCCTCTACTCGAGATCTTTGTGCGAATGTGGCTTTCATTTCTCAAATAGGGCCTAAAAACATCAATGATGCATTTAATGATGAATTTTGGATGCTAGCAATGCAAGATGAGCTAAATCAATTTGAACGAAACAAGGTTTGGGAACGTGTTCCAAAACCCCATAACCATCCAATTATTGGGACTAAGTGGGTGTTTCGAAATAAACTCAATGAAGATGGTTTGGTTACTCGTAACAAAGCCCGATTGGTTGCTCAAGGCTATAACCTAGAGGAAGCCATTGACTACGATGAAACCTATGCTCCGGTTGCTCGTCTTGAATCCATTAGAATATTTTGTGCTTTTTCTTGTTTTAACGATTTCAAACTTTTTCAAATGGATGTCAAAAGTGCCTTCTTGAATGGTGTTATTAAAGAAGAAGTTTTTGTCAAGCAACCTCCCGATTTTGTAAACTTTCTATTTCCTAATCATGTCTTTAAATTACACAAAGTCCTTTATGGCCTTAAACAAGCTTCTCGTGCTTGGTATGAGCGTCTCAGCTCCTTTCTCATTTCTCACAACTTTTCTAAGAGAAAAGTTGCCACTACACTTTTTATTAAATCTCTTAATGGCACTCTTTTGTTAGTTCAAATTTATGTTGATGACATTATTTTTGGTTCCACTAACAATGCACTTTGTGTAGAATTTACCAAAGTAATACATGATGAATTTGAAATGAGTATGATGGGAGAACTCTCCTTCTTTCTTGGATTACAAATCAAAAAAGGTCCCAAAGGCACTTTCATCGATCAAGCCAAATATACAAAGGTTCTTCTCAAACGCTTCGAAATGGACTCATCCAAATCAATGAGGACTCCTATGGCCACAACGATAAAACTTGATAATGATGAAAATGGTATCTCAGTCGATATTCGTAAGTATCGAGGTATGATCTGTAGCCTACTTTATTTAACTGCCAGCCGTCCAGATATTATGTTCAATGTTTGTCATTGTGCACGATATCAAGCAAATCCCAAAGAATCCTACTTATGTGTCATTAAACACATTTTTTGATATCTCAAAGGCAACATTAACATGGGACTTTGGTATCCGAACTTCATCCTTTGAGCTTATTGGCTACTCCGATGCCGATTTTGTCGGATGCAAGATTGACCGAAAAAGCACTAACGGGACATGTCAATTACTTAGGAAATCGTTGGTTTCGTGGTTTAGTAAGAAACAAAACTGTTGCTCTTTCCACCACTGAAGCCGAATACATAGCGGTTGGATGTTATTGCATACAAATTCTTTGGATGACACAAACACTTATAGACTATGGCATTACTTCTAGCAGTACCTCCATCAAATGTGACAACACTAGTTCTATTAATCTCACGAAAAATCTGATTTGTCACTCACGCACAAAATATATTGAGATTAGACATCACTTTCTGCGTGACCATCAACAAAAGGGAGACGTTCATCTTGAGTTCATTGACACTACTTATCAACCTGCGAATATATTCACCAAGCTGTTACCCGAGGATCGTTCCATCTTTCTTTGCCAAGAATTGGACATCCTAGATCTTGAGTCTTAGGATCCTCATCCGACGGAACACCAACGGTACTCTACAGACTTTCGTCGGCATACCGACTTTCGCTCGCAGAAGAGTTCTTCTATGCGGCGAAACGGCATACCAATGGAATGGCATGGAATTCCGTTGGCGTTCCATCTGCGGCGACAACATTAATTTTCGGCTGCCTTGGGCCCCACAAAATCTATTCCCTTCCCATCCTACATCTTTTCAAATTCCTTTCTGTAATTCTCCTCTATCCTTTCCTACTCACCTCTTTAATTACTCTTCTCTTCCTATCAAATCAACTCCTCCATCATTTATTTCTTTCCATCTTTTCACCTTCCCACATCCAATCACATCTCTTCCTCATTTATTACTTTTTATCCCATCACCTATTTCAAAAACCACCTCTTTTCTATCCCTTCCTCTTCCATACGGTTACTTCCTCTTTATATCTCCTATCCTCCTCCTCTCTCCTCACCAACTCTTTTTTCTACCAACCTTCTCCACTTCTTGCATCTTCCTATGGCCTATGGCAAACGTCCATGCTCTACCTGCTCCTCAAACCCTTTCATGCCAGTGCCTCTCCCAAATGGCACCTATGACCGCAAGATCTTCAAATCAAGTGTTGTCGCTGACGCTTGGTTCCAGTACTTTGAACAACACCCTGTGTTCAAGGGCAAGCCGATCAACTGGAATATCTTCTCCGGCCAGCTTTCTCTGTTCCAGACTATGGCACTAACCAATCTTCTGAGCCGTCAAGTTCCGGTCTACCCTGCTATTGATCACCTCTTCTATTGCAATCTTGTGCCCGACCTCGCCAACAACGCGATTGAGACTCTAGCCAACGATCGCCACATCCGTCTCACCGCCCGCGATCTTACCGACATTCTCCTTATTCCGAATCCACTAATAGAATATGTCGAATTAGTGACGTTCCCAAACGTCGCTAAACCCAGTAAAAATGTTGCTAATTTATTTTAGCGACGTTTCTAGCGACGTTATATAAACGACGGAAAAAAGTGTGTCGCTAAATGTTGCTATGGCGACGTTAATTAGCGACGTTGTTAATGTCGCTGGTTAGCGACGTTATTTGAGACGTTTATGTGTGGTCGCTAATTAGCGACGCTATTTGCGACGTTAGTGTGTGGTCGCCGTTTAGCGACACTTTAGTGACATTTTGGCGACGATGTGGTGACATCATATTCGGTGCCATATCAACAATTTGGCGACGTTATTAGCGACGTTTTGTTGACACGTCAGTAATTTAGCAACGTTAATAAACATCGCTACACTGTAGCGACGTTTAAAAACGTCGCTAAATTAAAAAATACAGAATCCAGAATGCAAATGGAGCTGGAGCTTGAGCCAAAATACAGAATCCAAAATACAAAATATAGAATCCAATCCCTGGGTTTGCCGACCCCTTCGGTGGAACACTCAACACCGGCACGCACAATACAATCCAGAATAGACAAAATATAAAGAACAAATAATATCCTAAACGAATAGTATAATGTACAAATATAAAGAACAAAGTCCAATATCCTCAAATACGTACAAAGTAAAAATATAAAGTCCTCAGTCTGAGAATAAAAAAACAAAACTACTGATCGCCTTGAGCTGAAGCTGGAGGAGGAGTGCCACCAGATGACTGTTGTCGAAATTCCAGGATCGTCTGATACTCCTCCAGTGAAAACAGGTTGACGAGCATGTCCTCCCGTGCACCGCCAGATGTAGACGATGCTCCCGGCGTACCAGCAGACAGTCGCTCCGTAGCCATCTCGCAGAACTATTGCATCTGCTCGACCAACCGTTGTGTAGTCTCCGGCGTAGCACGGGTCATCTGTCGCAGCACCTCAGTCGTCTCCTCAAGTCTCTCAAACTATGAGATGAGCGCATAATCATTCGTATGCGGCTGCGAAAGCGACTGCAATGCCACCATCCTCTGCAGCATCTCATCATGTAGAGCTGCGATCTGCGCATCGACACTCTGTTGGTGGAGGAGTGACTCCTCAGTCTGTACGGGGCCGGGCACACTAGTGGCGGTTGTAGAGGCCTGTGACGCAATGAAGGCACCATAGGAGCCCGTACCATAGTACGTACCCCTGTGCATGCTACCAACGGCCCTCATCCACAGCTCGTCATCTGACTGAGCTGCGGTGGCCAGGGGCTACTGGGAAGTGCTAGCACCAGCTCCCTCTGACCGTGTCGGTCCGGCCTCCCTAAGCCTAAAAAAATTGGCCTAGAAATAACATATATATGAATTCTCTACATAACTAAAAAATAATATTAATGAACTAGCATTAAGTAAAACTTCAAAAACTCGGCCTAGAAATAACATCTATATAAATTCTCTACGTAACTAAAAATTAATATTAATGAACTAGCATTAAATAAAACTTACGTAGGTATCCCGGGCCTTGTCGTCAACGAACAACTCCCCCTTCGTGTGCGTGGCGAGAAACAAGGTCACCATATTCGGGTCCTCTCCCAATTCAACATGTTATAAAATTGTTATATGATTTGTCAGTTAAGTTGAAAGAAATATATTACTATAAAGTATTAATTATAGGTATACGGCGAGATATGTACCATATGAGTAAAGAAATCCATGATGGACCGCGACCCACCACACCACTGCGACCCCGTCTGTCGTGCTCTTTTAGACTTTGCGGACTTCTTCTTGTAGGTTCCCTCATCGAATCTCCTCTTCATTGCCGTCCAGTCGGCAGCAGAGATCCAACCCTGAATAGGCTCTCCCCGGCGCTCGCGATCCTTTTGGTCGAGTATCGCATCCCTAATGAGCTTGCTGGCGACGCTAGAAAAAATAGACTCGACAGCAACGGCGCGGTGGAGAGGAAAGAAGTAAGTCCACTGAAAAAATCATAGTAGTACGTAAGTTATAACATAACATACTAAATGTTAAAAGGAAATAAACTTTTACGTACCGAGAAGTGCTCAAACCAGAAGGCCCCCTTGTCGGCCGGGACATCCCTCCAGTTGATCCAGGGCCTCCCGTAGTTCTGCTGCAGGAATGTACCCAGCGACCGGTGTACGGAGGAGGGATAATACCTGTAAAATAGAAATTAAAATTTATTAAATAAGTTTATAATAAATTTAAACAAATTAAATATAACAAATTAACTTACCGCTTGGTCCAAGTACAGGTCCAAATCTCCAACCTCAGATCTCCTCCGGGCGACACGGAGGATCTGTCTCAAATGGGAGCTGCAGCCTGCCCCTACCCCTCCTCCTGTCCCTACCCCTGCACCTGTCCGCAGCCTTCCCCTCGGCCTCAGCCTCGCCCTCGGCGTGGGCCTCGCCATCGTCCTCGCCCTCGGTGTGGGCCTCGGCCTCGGCCTGCTCCTCAGTAGTGGGGTCGGCCTCTGGAATACTCGATGGTACTAGCTGCGTAGAAGAAGAAGGCCCTAGCCTAGAACTGCTAAAGCCGGGTATGGAGCCACTGCAGACGACTAGACGGCTAGTGTATACTGGAGTGCGGGGGTATGAGGAGGAGTCGGTAGGAGGAGTGGTAGATGGAGACTGTCGGCCTTGTCGACTCCCACCAGCACCGGAACCAAAGGATCCACGTCGAGCCATATTTGAAAAAATATAGAAGTAAACCATACTACATCTGAAAAAAAATAAAAGTAAACCATACTACATCTAAAAAAACAAAATTAAACCATATTACATCTAAAAATTAAACATATTCAATCCTCTTCTGAAAATTTATCTTGTTCCTCTTCCTATTCCTCTTCCTCTTTCTCTTCACTTCTTCCAATTGATGAAACATGTCATGAGGAACTTTCGTTGAGTCCACAACGATAATATTTTTAATAAGAGGTAGTTTGTCTTCCTGATAAGCTATCTCGTCGACATTGAAGGTATTCTGAGCTTTAGTCTTACAGACTGCCCACCAATCTGATCTTCCGGCTCCTCGTTTTGGATAGCTGGTAAAGTAAACTAGCTAAGCCTGGCTTGCTAGAACAAACGGCTCATAAGCTTGATATCGACGGCGATAATTTATGTCAACAAGACCATGTTTGTCAACTCTCCAACCTCGACCTTGGATCGGATCGAACCAGTCACATCTGAACAAGATGATCTTATAAGGTTTTATAGCATAATTGTATGTCAGGTCCACAATCTCCCGTAAGACGCCAAAGAAGTCATTGCCTGGGTCGATGTCTTTGTTGTTTGAAGATTTTATGCACAAACAGCTATTCTTCGTAGAATCTAAATCCAAGAAGTCATCTCTTATTTAAGCATTTGTTGACTTGAACCTGAAGCCATTTACGCAGTAACTTGGCCAGGTCTTCACTTGATAAATTGGTCCCTTGGCTAGAATTTTAATATACTCATTCTCAAGGATTGCCTCCGGACGATCAACCTAAATACCAAATAAATGATGCTAACTTAATTATTCTGTGCAAGTATATACGTACAAAAAAAGTAAATTGTGAAGATATCCGTATATATGCTCTCAACCAAAAAAGAAAATGAAGTCTCATTTGTTGTTCTACTTCCTCCTCGGTTGAGTACGGATTGTTGGACGTTACCGCATCCTTAAACATGCTGAAAAGCAAAGAAGCATAGGTATATTAATTATATTGAGAAGCAACGAAGCACGCGAAATAATTTTACTTACCCCTCTAGCTTGTCCACTTCTTCCTCGTCGCAGTTGAGCAATACATATAACATTGCAGCGCTAACCTCGTCGTCATTTAGATATCTTTTTTATTTTACCAGATGGTTTTTCGTAAGCAGTAAATACTTTCAGCTTTGCCTCATTACCAACTTCATAGTCGTCGTCATTTCTGGGAGCTCTTGTTCTGTTTGTAGCAATATGAGGCTGAAAATAAATGGAACAGAAGTTTAAAATCTCCTCAAGGATATATGCTTCACAAATAGAACCCTTCACCTGTGCCTTATTTTTCACCTTCAACTGTCGCTCGAATGGGTACATCCAACGATAACTGACAGGTCCAGCAACAAGAGCCTCATGGATAAGATGAATCGCCAAATGCTACATTGAGTCGAAGAATGCAGGAGAAAAAAATCTCTCAAGTTTGTAAAGTGTTACCACAATGTCCTTCTCTTGCTTCTCTAAATGATCGACGAGCAACTTGTAAGAACAAAGATCTCTGAAGAATATGCTAAGCTCTGTTAATGGATCCCATACTACCGGCAGTAATAATTCCCGAAATGCAACAGGAATTAACCTCTCCATGAATACGTGGCAATCGTGGCTCTTCATTCCTGTCAGTTTATACTCATTTATGTCGACACATCTTCTTAGATTGGAGACGTATCCGTCCGAAAATTTCAAGTCCTGGATCCATCTACAAAGTCTCACTTTGTCATTCTTGTCCAGCGAGTAGATTGCCTTAGGTCACAAAAGCTTTCCCTTTCCATTGTCTATCATGTGCAATGTAGGGCGTCTACATATTTCGGCTAAGTCCAATCTAGCCTTCTGATTGTCTTTTGTCTTTTTCTTGACGTCCATTACAGTATTAATTATGTTATCAAATACGTTCTTCTTTATATGCATGACGTCAAGGTTATGTCTAATCAGATTTGTGCTCCAATATGGCTGTCACGACCCGCACCCGTTTTTTTCTATATGGATACGAGACGTGTCCAAGCCAGCCTACGTCGCAGTATCGGCGGTAGAACGTTGTCACGGCCATGAAGATCAAAATCACAAATAATGCTCCTTCACAAAAATTAATTTAACTTACAATGATCACAAGTTTTACATTTACAGAAAATATAAACTTGTACAAATATTGGAATGACTACAACTCCGCTATCTAGCTAGTTTCTAGGCTTTTGTCTACAAGTACCCCCGTAACTCCCATGTTAAGTGAATCCACTGTTAACCTGAAAAATGTTGGTTTCCAGTCAGGAATGGAACGAGCACAATTCACTGAATACCATTTCAAATAAAGAAAATGACTATAAAATAAAGGTTAGACATCAATCATGAGTTTTGAAAATAAAAAGTAAATACGAAAAACCAATAGCAATAAATAAACACAAAATACTTTCCCCAACTGTTACAAGTACCTTTGATATGTGATCAGTCTGGGACACTACACCGCACGGTCTACGAGGTCTACTTGCAGGAAAATAAACACGGTCTACAATGTCTACTTGCAGAAAAATAAATACGGTCTACGAGATCTACTGCATAAAAATAAATACGGTCTACGAGATCTACTGCATGAAAATAAACACGGTCTACGAGATCTACTGCATAAAAATAAACACGGTCTACGAGATCTACTGCATGAAAATAAACACGGTCTACATGATCTACTGCATGAAAATAAACACGGTCTACGAGATCTACTGCATGAAAATAAACACGGTCTACGAGATCTACTGTATGAAAATAAACACGGTCTATGGTCGGATCACACATCCTTGGTACTTCTCATTCCCGACTCAACAATTTATAATAGAGTATAAAATCACATAACTAATGACTAATCAATGAAATATAGTAAAGATCAATATTGAAATGCAGACAATAAATTGTACTCGCCAGTGGTCCTCTGCTGGTGAAACCGACAATCTGAACCACTCAATGTGCCGCAGTAGTCAAAAACCCGTACAACAGTCCCCGAAAGCTGAAATAAACATTATCAATATTATTAGAATAGTCAAAATAGCTAGGATCGCCTGTCCTTAAGTCTAATTCTGGACACAGGAGAAAAACAGTAATTTCAGGCTAAAACGGTATCCGTCGTTGGACCCGCTTTGCACCGAAAAGCGTGCCAGAGTCATCGGTCTCTAAAGTCGTCAAACTACATGTCTACGGATCCGGTTTTCCGATACGAACCCAACCGTATGTCCAAAGTTGGATTCCGGCAGGCCGTGCACAAAATCGCCCGTTGAGTGGGACCGTGGGGCCCGCAAAACGACGTACGATTCAACTGTCTCAGAATTGGATCAAACTGGGCATACAGGACTAGAAAAACGATACGGTCTTGTTGGCATAAGTTTCATCTCGATCTGACGAACGTGCACAAAGTAATTGAGAAATTTACAAAGTTCACGATACGGTGAATTTCGACGGATACGCATCAAATTCGTCGCGCACATGCGACCAATTTGAATTCCGTCAAAGCCCACACGACCACGAAGCCTTTACGTAGCTTTTGATGCTTGCGGTTCGCGACCACGTCGCCCGGAATGGTGCAACGCACGTCGTATCGAACAAATTTCTAGTTTTTAAAACAGGTTTTTGGGAAACTTTGGGATTCAATTTCTCTGCGAGTAGTCGATGAATTCAAATTCCGTAAGAAGGAATTCGAAGCCCTAAATGTTGTCTATAAACCTATTCAAAAGGATTTCGAAATCGATCACTGTTTTGCAAGAAATCGGGACTCAAACTGGGGACTTTGGGACAGTCTCTATATTCAGAATTTCGAGATTTTTCTCGATCTTTGGATCGAATTTTCGAAGAATCTAGCGAATGACGATGGAATCTATTTGAAGGGAAAAATAGTGGTATAAGTTAGCTACGTACCGGTACAAGCGGTTCGAGGATCGATGAAGCGAGGTGGCGAGGAACCTGCCACGAAGTCAGCCCCGCAGCGGTGCTGCTGCTGTGCGCTGGGTGCTTTCCCTTATCGCGCGCGCGGCCGTGGCGCGGTGGCGGTGCCTCACGGTGGTGCCTCGCGGCTGTCGGGCCGCCCAGGTCGTCGGGGAGGGGTGCCGTGGGTTTCGAGCGCGAGTCGAGACATAAAAGTTAGGGTTTCGTACGTGTAATCCTCTGTTTTGATCTCTCGGTTTAAATACACTTCGCGTGTATATCACGCTTGGGTGCTGGGGGTTTGGTTTAGGGTCTCGGGCTGGGCCGCTGCCATGGGGTTGGCTTTTGCAATTGGATCGGGGCTTATTACACAGCTGAGGGAGATCCTGGCCAGGAGTAATAGTAAAGCTCGGGTCTGTTGGGGGCTCAGTTGGGTCGGGCCCTGGGTGGCTGGCTATGGGCCTGGCCCTGCTGCTAGGGTACGCTGAGCTGGGATTCCCTCCTAGTTATTTAGCAATAATCTATATACATATATATATATATTTCTACATTTACACACAATACTTATTTATATATATATTCCTACACATATATAATATATAATATTTATTTATATATATACACAAACACACACATATATAATATATATAAATATACGTACACATTTATTTAATATATATTTATTCATACTCACATATAGTTATATACACCTGTATATATACATGCATATATATACAATATTTGTATAATTCCAAGGAACTATTTTATATAATTCCAATACACCTATATATATATATACACTATATATATATATATATATATATATATATATATATATATATATATATATATATATATATATATATATATATATATATATATTTTAATATATATATATATATATATATATATATATATATATATATATATATATATATATATATATATATATATATATATATATATAATATACACATTCCTATTTATACGCGTATGCTTATATAATCCTATATATACATATTAACCCATGCACATTTATTTGACCATGGAATAATATAACCAATTAATAATAAATAATATTGTATAATAATATCCTTGATATAATAATAATAATAATAATAATAATAATAATAATAATAATAATAATAATAATAATAATAATAATAATAATAATAATAATAATAATAACAACAACAACGAAATTCAACAATCCAATAATGGTGTATATACCATTATGCACCGTCCATTAATCCCAAAAATGTACAGGGACCTATTTTATGCAAATATCATTGAATATCAAATAATAATGATATTTATAATATTATAAATATGAATACTAGAAAATATTCCTTAAATAATTAACACGGAAACCCACACACTCATACCAAAATACGTCAACACGAATGTCATTGAACGTACCGCATGACTACATGGGCTTGAGCTCAGTTCGGGTCCAGTCCGGGCTGGTTTGGTACAACCGGGTCTCCTAATATCAAATAATATTAAATATAAATAATTAAACTATTTATAATGGTCATGCCACAACTTAGCCTAGTTTTTCTAGTTAGGGCATCACTATGGCTCGGCCTTCCTTGGCATGGCTAATACACTAGTCAAAGCACGTCACTACACTATCCGTACCATGATTTCTTATCACCTTGGACTCAATTCCTAACAATGACTAAAATCATCTACCGTAATACTAAATTAAATAATTATTTACAAAAATCTAAAATTACCATTTAAATCAAATAAATAAAAATAAAAATATTTCAAAATTTCGGAAAGGGGAGCTACAAATCTACCCACCTTAAAAATAATTTCGTCCTCGAAATTCTAACTCATTAACATGCTTAAAATTCAAAAAAAAAATAAATCCAGTACTTCTTTAATCTCTTCAAATTTAATTTCTCTGAAATAATTTATATCATCCTCCTAGCCATTTTGTAACTACAAATCCTTGAGGACTTCTACCCACCTTTGGTCACACTACTCCTCAAACTAAAATCTTAAAACCTTCTAACTGGTTGCTAACAATCCTACCAAGAAATATCTAGGAGTATAGTATCTATAATCCTCTCCTACCTATCAAGCAATCCAAAATTTAACAAGCACAAATTTACACCAGTAGCTAAGAAATATATTGATAAATTCTAAATAGTATACCCATTCGTAGCTCTAAAATAGGAAGGACGGGAAGGTAAGGAAGAATAATCGAGAGCAACTACACAGATTCAAGAGCGGTAGAGAGTTTCCAATGATACAGGTAGAAAGAAAGTTTTACGGACCATTGAGTTATTTGCTAGATTGGGCTACTCTAGTCTAGTTATTACTGCTAAATCGAAGAATCCTTCATTTCTTAGAGGGTCTTACAATCCATGTAATACGAAAATTCCGTTCTCAAAATTAATCTAAACAAGGTTCCAAAATAGACAGAATTGGAGAAATCAAGATTGTGATCTTTTCCGTGGTTATTTAAACACACAAGCAAGAGATAAAATACAATACAAGATCGTATCACAACTTCTAGGTAGATGGAATAAGGGTTACAAATGACTTCACACTCTAAGAGGTGAAGATTTTATAATAGGTATAAGGACCTATTTCAAATGGTTCGGCTTAATCGTCGAATATAGGGGTATGCATGGATGGGTTCTTACTGGGCATTAATGGATTTCCTAATTGGACATCAATAGTTGGTTGTATGAACCTTGGATTTCAATCTATAATGATTGAACAAGGTCTCAATGATAAAACTTTTCCTACTAGATTAGGGTATCCTATAATAGGTTTCTACTCAAGTGATTGAGCTAGTTGCTAGTCAGGTTAGTTAGCTAGGTCCCTAGAGCTCAAAATACGTCTTCCGTGACTTTTGTGTTTAAGTAGCATGAAAAAGACACAATTGAGCAGCACACTAGTGACATGTGCGTAGTGGGCGTCGAGTAGATCACAACCATATACTGGACCGAAAGGTATGAGTCGAGGTTGAGTCTCTAATTGTAGTCGATAAGTTTATCGGTACTATGGTAAAGGTTACAGCTAGTCCTTTTTACCTGAAAGTCGTACCATAAAAATATAGTACAAGGGGATGTGTTTGAGTGGGACATGATATACCTAGATGAAGGTGGACTCGTCTATATCTTACATATAAATTTTTTTGGAAGGTAACAGCTGGTCTTGTGCTCCGAATACTAATGGCACGGCCGGGGACACAAAATGATCTAAATGGAAAGTGGGAGTCCATGGGGCACTAATTGTCATCCTAGAGGAATCATTCTAATCAATCGATAATCCTTGTATATCCTAAAAATTTTAGAAGACTTACAGTCTACCAACCTTAGAAGTTAGGACATGGTCTTAGGAATGATGAGGTTAGAAGAATTTCCAAAAGTCAGGATACTGTACCCCGACTCTAGTTAATAAAGAATAAGGCACCACTACCAAATTACAGTACTTTAGCGACGGCCATTTAGCGACGGACATTTTCTGTCGCTATCACCGTCGGATCCCCGACGAATTTGTGACGGAATACCGATGGAAAGCAGTGGACAATTTTTTTTATTTTTTTATGTCCATATCCGTCGCTATGCCGTCGATAGGTAGTCGTCCATGTAGCGACGGTTTTATATCCGTCGCTAGAACGTCGGACATTTTGGCGGCAAAAGCCTAAAATATTGGCGCAAGATTTACTGACGACTTAGCGACGGAATAATCCGTCGCTACTCGCGCGAGATTTACTGACGCATTAGCGACGGAATAATCCGTCGCTACTTCGTCGCTAAATTTACGTTCCAGACTTAAGTTGAAACGACGGGGGGAATTTTTTATTCCCCCCAAATTTCACTCTCTCTCCTCTCTCTCTCTCTCTCCCGCGGTGATCGATCGGCGACCCCCTCTCCTCTCTCTCCCGCGGCGGTGATCGGCGACCCCCTCTCCTCTCTCTCTCCCAAAGGTATTCCCCTCTCCCTCTCCCTCTCTCTCTCTCTCTCTCTCTTTCTCGCTCTCTCTCTTTCGTACGTGCGTACGGTGGTCGTGGGTGCAGCGGGCCGGGGGCGTCGGGGGCTGCGGGGGCGGCGTCGATTGCGGGGGGGCGGCGGTGGCGGCGGTGGCGGGGGGTGTGGAGGGGGCGGTGGGAGGGGGCGGGAAGCGTTGGAGGGATGGGGGCGCGCGGGGGCTGGCCGCGGGGTGCGGGGGGTTGCGGAGGGGGGCTGGCCGTGCGCGGGGGGCGGGGGGTGTGGAGGGGGCGATGGGATCGAGGGGGCGGGCAGCGTTGGGGGGGGTATGATGGGTGCGGGGGCTGGCCGCGGGGTGCCGGGGGGGGTATGTGTGGAGGGGGGCTGGCCGCGGGTGGCGGAGGGTGTGGAGGGGCGGCGGTGGAAGGGGGCGGGGGTGTGGAGGGGGCGGTGGGAGGGGGCGGGCAGCTGCCTCCTCCTCTCCTACAGACACACACACACACGGACAAACACACACACACGGACACACACACACGGACACACACACACACACGGACACACAGACACACGGACACACAAACTGAGAATTAGTACATTGTTTGTGTTTACTGATTTAAGGATGATTAAATCATTAGGTTTAATCCTATGTCATGTCTGGGTTTAAGTTATATGTTATGATTCATGTTGGCATGGGGATTTTGGTTTTTGAATTTGAGCTGTTACATTCTTTTACATTCTGTTACATATACTTACCAGATGGCACCCATGACCCGAGGAGCAGCACGTCGTTTGAAGAAAACAGTGAATACTGAGGTGGCTCCTCCTACAGTTGAGGAGGAAGTGGCACCGGTTGCTAGTGAGACCGGGAGTTCCAGCACCGGTAGCTAGTAATGCCGAAAGTGCTTTTGATGCAGTCCTGGCAAGGGACGACGCCTCTCCTCGCACCAAAAATCTCACTTTTCGGAGGTGGTTGCGTGAAAGTATCACTGAGCGTTTGTGTGAGCAGCGTGGCAAGCATTAGCTATTAGTACTTATTTGTATTGGACTATTTTTATTGGGTTGTTTTTGTTTTAGACTATTTGTATTGGACTACATATATGAATTAGAACTGTGTCAATATCTGGATTATATTGGACTACGACACCGCGGTAACATAGTTCCTGCAGCCATTCGACTGGCGAGGCAGAAACTATGTATCCGTAGATAAAGTGGACTGTCCTTCGACCCTCATCCCTCGGCAATGATGATATGACAACCAACCGGAGAGGATACTCCGAGAGATCCATCTAGGTAGGACGTATACTCTGAGAGATCACCCTTACAGAAATGATATCAGTAGTGGGATCGAATGTTGGAGAAGATATTATCACAGTATACGTCCTCTCCTCCACGATGGCTCTAGACCCATCTGCTCGTCCCTGCTTCCATTCTTCTTATTTGACTCTCTCAGCCACGCATTATATATTGGTTTGGTTTATGCATATTTTTTCAGCTCCATTTGTATTAGTCCCTGCAGCCATTCGACTGGCGAGGCAGAAACTATGTAGCCGTAGATAAAGTTGCTTGTCCTCCGACCCTCATCCTTCGACAATGATGATACGACAACCTATCACTATATCTTATATAGTAGTAGATGATGTCTTAGTATTACATTAGTGAGTTCATCTTGATTCTGTTACGTCCTTCAGATACTATATACGATAAGAACATAGATGATTCACACTAGTGTATGCTAGAATGAATCTTGACTTGTGTTCTGAGCCATCCGTTCTGATCAAGCATCTTCCTTCTCCTCTCCTCCACCATGGCTCTGAACCAATCTGCTCCTCCCTATTTCCCTTCTTCTTATTTGACTCTCTCAGCCACATATGACATTCAGCTCAAGTGTAGAGTCGGGGGAGAAGAAGTGGGCAGGAAGATGAGGGGGAAGCAGCACAGCCTGCAGCATGACCCGAAGGAAGTACAGAGATTTTCTTCAACAGGCGTAGGAGAAATAGTCCTCCTACGGCTGTTGAAGAAAACCTATGTACTTCCTCCGGGTCATGCCGCCGGCTGTGCTGCTTCCCCCTCATCTTTCTGCCCACTTCTTCTCCCCCGACTCTACACTTGAGCTGGATGTCATATGTGGCTGAGAGAGTTAAATAAGAAGAAGGGAAGTAGGGAGGAGCAGATTGGTTCAGAGTCATGGTGGAGGAGAGGAGAAGGAAGATGCTTGATCAGAACGGATGGCTCAGAACACAAGCCAAGATTTATTCTAGCATACATTAGTGTGAATCATCTATGTTCTTATCGTATATAGTATCTGAAGGACGTAACAGAATCAAGATGAACTCACTAATGTATGCTAGAATGAATCTTTGGTTGTGTTCTGAGCCATTCGTTCCGATACTTGGCAATTAAGTCATTCGACTGGGGAGGCAGCAACTATATATAAGGCTACTTGCATGTTCTTCCAACTTTAAATTACAAGATTACTACATTTGGTTACATAAATCACTAACCTCATCGTGGCCAATGTTTACAGTCTTGGTCTCAACTGTCTTCGATTCTATGATCCCATGCTTTCGAAAAATAGACAACGCAGACTCCATGGAATAGAATGGCCTTACATGCAAATCGTCTGTGATTATGTATCCTTTCCCTCCTTTCACAAATACGCCATCCTTGTTGCCTCCATCTGCAACCCCCTCCCACGCAATATCCTCATCCATTGCCTTACCACAGGGACATCGAGCGCCAATAACCGAACTATACAGACGGTGAGCCTTGGTGTAGCACTCAAATGTGGGGCATCCGTAAATTCGTCGAGGTTTTAAATCATCGACTTTGAGTTTTAAACCCTCACGTAGCCTTTCTGCTTCACTTCTAGGGTCGAGCAGCATCTTCTTGCAAGCTTCGGTCTCCAGATACTTAGTGTCAAGATTCTGGACGCTTTCGTAGAGCATGTCAACGCATCCTAGCGTTAATTTCCTGTCGATTAAATTGGCACTAGGATGCGTTGACATGCTCTACGAAAGCGTCCAGAATCTTGACACTAAGTATCTGGAGACCGAAGCTTGCAAGAAGATGCTGCTCGACCCTAGAAGTGAAGCAGAAAGGCTACGTGAGGGTTTAAAACTCAATGTCGATGATTTAAAAACTCGGTAAATTTACGGGTGCCCCACATTTGAGTGCTACACCAAGACCCACCGTGATGAGGTTAGTGATTTATTTAACCTAAGACATGGGATCATAGAATTGAAGACAGTTGAGACCAAGACTGTAAACATTATGTGAGTTCATGTAGAATGAATTTTGGGTTGTGTTCTGAGCTATTCGTTCCCATACTTGACAATTAAGCATGTGAAATAGAACTGATTATGTTTAGTTTGGCTTACGATACAGATTTTCACATCCAAATTGAAATTCAAGTACAATTGTTACTAAACCTTCCACGATACTAATTCGAAATAGTCTATACTAATCCAGCACGTCCTTATAGTTCTCCTACGTATGTTGAAGAAAACCTCTGTACTTTCTCCGGTTGGGTTGTCTTCTGAGCCATCCGTTCTCACACTTAAAATACAGGGATTGGATTCTGTGTTTCGTATTTTCGGCAAACCCAGGGATTGGATTCTGTATTTTGTTTTTTGGTTTCTGTATTTTGTTTCCAGCTCCATTTGCATTAATCTACGGTACGACATGGTGATCAGGACATATATAGTCCCTGCAGCCATTCGACTGGCGAGGCAAAAACTATGTAGCCGTAGATAAGTTGACTGTCCTCCGACCCTCATCCCTCGGCAATGATGATACGACAACCAACCGGAGAGGATACTCCGAGAGATCCATCTGGGTAGGACGTATACTCTGAGAGATCATCCTTACAGAAATGATATCAGTAGTGGTATCGAATGTTGGAGAAGATATTATCACAGTATACGTCCTCTCCTCCACGATGGCTCTAGACCCATCTGCTCGTCCCTGCTTCCATTCTTCTTATTTGACTCTCTCAGCCACACATGATATCCAGCTCAAGTGTAGAGTAGGCGGAAAAGAAGGGGACAGGAATAGAAGGGGGAAGCAGCACACCGGCGGCATGACTCGGAGGAAGTATAGAGGTTTTCTTCAACATACGTAGGAGAACTATAAGGATATATCTTTTCACAATATGTCATCTTGTCAAAGACCCTTAATGTGACAACCATGTTACCGCGGTGTCGGAAGACTAACATGTCATAATTTTCTAAGCCGTGTGTTTTGACATAATCATCCCAACTCTTTCCTCCTGTGTCGTAATCTCGCATTATTACATAGAACTGAAATCTGGTTGGGAGGATTATGTCAAAATACACGGCTTATAAAATTATGACATGTTAGTCTTCTGACACCGCGGTAACATGGTTGTCACATTTAGGGTCTTTGACAAGGTAATATGTTGTGTTTACATATATCCTTATAGTTCTCCTACGTATGTTGAAGAAAACCTCTGTACTTCCTCTGGGTCATGCCGCCGGTGTGCTGCTTCCCCCTCCTATTCCTGTCCCCTTCTTTTCCGCCTACTCTACACTTGAGCTGGATATCATGTGTGGCTGAAAGAGTCAAACAAGAAGAATGGAAGCAGGGACGAGCAGATGGGTCTAGAGCCATCGTGGAGGAGAGGACGTATACTGTGATAATATCTTCTCCAACATTCGATACCACTACTGATATCATTTCTGTAAGGGTGATGTCTCAGAGTATACGTCCTACTCAGATGTATCTCTTGGAGTATCCTCTCCGGTTTGGTTGTCTTCTGAGCCATCCGTTCTCACACTTAAAATACAGGGATTGGATTCTGTGTTTTGTATTTTCGGCGAACCCAGCGATTGGATTCTGTATTTGTTTTTTGGTTTCTGTATTTTGTTTCCAGCTCCATTTGCATTAATCTACGGTACGACATGATGATCAGGACATATATAGTCCCTGCAGCCATTCGACTGGCGAGGCAGAAACTATGTAGCCGTAGATAAGTTGACTGTCCTCCGACCCTCATCCCTCGGCAATGATGATACGACAACCTATCACTATATCTTATATAGTAGTAGATGATGTCTTAGTATTACATTATGTGAGTTCATCTTGATTCTGTTACGTTCTTCAAATACTATATACGATAAGATTATATACTACACCATATGTACAGAACATAGATGATTCACACTAATGTATGCTAGAATGAATTTTGGGTTGTGTATTCTGAGCCATCCGTTCTCACACTTGAAGATAAATTTTCAGTATAACGACGGATATTAGGTTACTCTTCAGTATAATTGATGTCTTTTCTTGGATAATTGGTGTGCATTAAATTCGTATGTGCATATTTCGTCTATGTAATTTTTGGATATATACCTACGCTGGGTTATAAGCGATGATCTGATATACAAAAGAGGTGCTGCCGAAATTTTTGTAGACATTTGGATACATTGTATGTTCGGATATTTTTTTTATGTTTGGATAATTTAATGTTGGATATTGGATATATTGTGTTGGTAATATTTTGTTGGATATTGGATACGTTGGATATTGGTGTCGGATATGGATATTTTGCATATGGATATATGGTGTTGGATATTGGATACGTTGGATATTCGTGTTGGATATGGATATATGGTGTTGTATATGGATATTTTGCATGTTTGATATTGTGTTGGATGTGTTGTACAAACAAGAAAGAGTCTGTTTGCAGTATTTTTTTTTCAAAAATTAGAAGTTAGCGACGGACTGGCGACTACTGAGCGACGGATAGTCCGTTGCTATCTGGAAAAACTGAGTTTAGCGACGAAGTGGCGACGGAAAAACCGTCGCTACCTGGAGCATTTCAATAAAGCGACGGATTGGCGACGTAATATCCGTCGCTATCTGTAGGATTTTACATTGAGCGACGGTTTAGCGACGGAATGTCCGTCGACCTAGTTCTGTTTGATGTCCATAAATTTTGCTGTTAGCGACGGTTGTTTTGTCGCTAATACGCTTTTACCGACAAATCTACGACGGATTAGCGACGGATATTGCGTATCAGAAAATCACTGATACGATTTTGCCGACTCTTTAGCGACGGAGTATTCCGTCGCTAAACCTATATCCTGATACATGTTTTGACGAAAGCTAGTCGGTAATCCGTCGCTATATATATTTAAATGAGCCGGCGGTATTCCGTCGCTAAGTCGTCGCTGAGCGACGGAGTAGCGACGGATATGTTTTAGCGACGAGGTTATTCCCGACGGCTGTTTTACCAAAATATCCGTCGGTAATCCGTCGGTATTTATTTTTGGCGACGGAATACCGACGGATAAGGCCGTCGGTAAATCCATGTATTTTGGTAGTGCACGGCGCAACGAATTTCGGTTGATATAAGTCAAATCAAGAATCGTTCCTCAATAAATAGAAAACGAGTGAGTACAATGGCACATGGACGATAAAATAGAATGACCTACTCGTCCACAGTATACAAGAGTTGTCGATTGGGTAACCACTCTAAGGCACAACATATGAAATGATTTTCTAACAACTGAGTCACAAATTTCCATTAGGGTCAAACCTGCCAGACTATTGTCACCAGGTTTCTAGTTAAACCAAGCTTCAAACAAATGATTAGAGGCTCACAATATTTGGTTCCTTGAGAATAGATAGTCTTCTAGGTTGGCATTCTGACCAATGGTAAATCCTAATCATTCTCAAATTCAGATGGCTAGGGGTTCCAATAGTAGTTTGAGGGTCGGGAGGAGAATGAGTAACTCAAGGCAAGGTTCTAGTCACATGACTGACCGATGGTAGCTACACTTGTGTATACAACTATCGTAGCCATGGGGAAAATGCTGTATCTATCTATAAATTATGAACATTCGTCTTTCCAATTAGTGAAAGACAAAAGCAATATGGAGTTCAGGAAAGATGTCATCGAATACAATTATGTGATTCAAGGGTGAATGTATAATTCAAAAGGAATTGTCAAAGCAGCCGCGGATGAGATCCTAGATACCTATATATCTCCATCCACGTAGTGTAATTAAACGAAGAGCAAACCAAATGCATCATGGTTGATCAGACCATAACACACTGATTCTGATTAGACAATAAGTTAGTAGGCGTTCCCACTAAACATATGCCTCAAATCAAGCTCGAGAACAGAGTGAGCTTGAAAAACTAAGCTGTAACAGCAGCGTTTGTTAAGATAGTCGAATACAATTATGCGAGATTTTTGAAAGAAAGCACAAGTAGTTCGAGTTTTGTGAGAATCAAACTTCACCCGGTGTTCTTGCTTATACAGTCTTCCTACTATCTTCTTATCCACAAGAACTTGGTCGACTAATGGGTTATGGACCTCTATATTTTATATTTCAGGTAAACCTATTAGCGTCAATCAATTTTTTCGTCAGTAGGTTACATGGACCACGGAATGCTAGATCGGGAGACGTGCTACCCAACTTATAAAACTTCCACTAATATTGGCTTCGGGTCTCATGGGAAATACATGGCGTTGTCCTATCCTCTATAGTATCCTAACTGGTAATCATGTCTGAAGTCATTTCACCGAGAATTATGCCTCGTCCGTATACTCGGGCGATGGTAAACTCTTGGTTTCGTAACTCAAATATGATACAAATCGAACATTACTTAACCCTATCCAATATTGATTCAAGCTACGATCAAAGAGGACCAATAGCCATAGTTTTAGCAATATTCTATGACCTATATTTTTTAAACTAATTTCAACTCTAGGGGTCGTGTCTCGCCAGTGCGCTGCTGGCTGCAGTGAATCCATAGTCTCCAAAATTTAAATAAATGGCGACAGTGCGCTGCTGTCCTGCCAGTATGAGTTAACTAACATTCTCGTAACTATATCTGTAAATAAATCCCCGAGCTTCTAGAGATTCAAACAAGTTGATTATGAAATAAGGCATAAATATTTTCCCTATCAACCCTTAAAATAAAAGATTGAGCGGGGAGAAAATAACTGAAGACAAAAGGAATACAACATTCTAGTATCTATTTCGTGTGTATCCAAACTATGGGGGAAAACTTTGAACTGAAACTAACTCGAGGTCCGCACATGGGTAACATAATCAAAATTTTATAAATTAATCATTCTTAGGGCAAAATAGGAACTAAATAGGCAATTTGGACTAAGATATGAGGATGATATCTAAAGAGGCAAAGAGAAAAATTGTACAATTTATCAAGGTTAGATCATTATCCTTATAAAGTCCTGTCTCACCAAGCGAATAGTCTATCCACATTGGATCATATCATCCTATCAAGAGGTAATAATGTACCTATGGGGATCTGACAACTATCAAGAATTAATAATTCTTCGTCTATATTGCATGGCCTAGACTACCCATCGGTCAATTTGTACAAGGGACTCCTAGTCCTTGTCATTCTTTTAAATTAAATTAATTTCTAATTCATGAATGAGCATTTCTAGTCGCAGGCTCGCAATAGTACGACTAACTTAAGTACCATCACGAGTTCGCATGATTTGCGAAAACAGACCTGCATGGGCCACCACAAAAACTTGTCATGATCCGCACCCGTTTTTTTTTCTATACGGATACGAGACGTGTCCAAGCCAGCCTACGCCGCAGTATCGGCGGTAGAACGCTGTCACGGCCATGAAGATCAAAATCACAAATAATTCTCCTTCACAAAAATTAATTTAACTTGCAATGATCACAAGTTTTACATTTGCAGAAAATATAAACTTGTATAAATATTGGAATGATTACAACTCCGCTATCTAGCTAGTTTCTAGGCTTTGGTCTGCAAGTACCCCCGTAACTCCCATGCTAAGTGAATCCACGGCTAACCTGAAAAATGTTGATTTCCAGTCAGGAATGGAACGAGCACAATTCACTGAATGCCATTTCAAATAAAAAAATAACTATAAAATAAAGGTTAGATATCAATCATGAGTTTTGAAAATAAACAGTAAATACGGAAAACCAATAGCAATAAATAGACACAAAATACTTTCCCCAACTGTTAGAAGTACCTTTGATATGTGATCAGTCTGGGACACTACACCGCACGGTCTACGAGGTCTACTTGCAGGAAAATAAACACGGTCTACAATGTCTACTTGCAGAAAAATAAACACGGTCTACGAGATCTACTGCATGAAAATAAATACGGTCTACGAGATCTACTGCATAAAAATAAACACGGTCTACGAGATATACTGCATGAAAATAAACACGGTCTACGAGATCTACTGTATGAAAATAAACTCGGTCTACGAGATCTACTGCATGAAAATAAACACGGTCTACAAGATCTACTGCATGAAAATAAACACGGTCTATTGTCGGATCACACATCCTTGGTACTTCTCATTCCCGACTCAACAATTTATAATAGAGTATAAAATTACATAACCAATGACTAATCAATGAAATATAGTAAATATCAATATCGAAATGTAGACAATAAACTGTACTCATATGTGGTCCTCTGCTGGTGAAACCGACAATCTGAACTACTCAATGTGCCACAATAGTCAAAAACCCGTACAACAGTCCCCGAAAGCTGAAATAAACATTACCAATATTCTTAGAATAGTCAAAATAGCTAGTATCGCCTGTCCTTAAGTCTAATTCTGGACACAGGAGCAAAACGGTAATTTCGGGCTAAAACGGTGTCCGTCGTTGGACCCACTTTGTACCGAAAAGCATGCCAGAGTCATCGGTCTCTAAAGTCGTCAAACTACATGTCTACGGATCTGGTTTTCCGATACGAACCCAATCGTATGTCCAAAGTTGGATTTCCGCAGGCCGTGCACAAAATCGCCCGTTGAGTGGGACAGTTGGGCCCGCAAAATGATATACGATTCAACTGTCTCAGAATTGGACCAAACTGGGCATACAGGACCAGAAAAATGATACGGTCTTGTTGGCATAAGTTTCATCTCGATCTGACGAACATGCACAAAGTAATTGAGAAATTTGCAAAGTGTACGATACGGTGAATTTCGACGGATATGCATCAAATTCGTCGCGCACACGCGACCAATTTGAATTCCGTCAAAGCCCACACGACCACGAAGTCGTTATGCAGCTTTTGATGCTTGCGGTTCGCGATCACGTCGCCCGGAATGGCAGAACGCACGTCGTATCGAACAAATATCTAGTTTTTAAAACAGGTTTTTGGGAAACTTTGGGATTCGATTTCTCGACGAGTAGTCGATGAATTCAAATTTCGTAAGAAGGGATTCGAAGCCCTACATGTTGTCTATAAACCTATTCAAAAGTATTTCAAAATCGATCACTATTTTGCAAGAAATCGGAACTCAAACTGGGGACTTTGGGACAGTCTCTATATTCAGAATTTCGAGATTTTTCTCGATCTTTGGATCGAATTTTCGAAGAATCTAGCGCATGACGATGGAATCTATTTGAAGGGAAAAATAGTGGTATAAGTTAGCTACGTACCGGTGCAAGCGGTTCGAGGATCGATGAAGCGAGGTGGCGAGGAACCTGCCACGAAGTCAGCCCCGCAGCGGTGCTGCTGCTGTGCGCTGGGGGTTTGGTTTAGGGTCTCGGGCTGGGCCATTGCCATGGGGTTGGCTTTTGCAATTGGATCGGGGCTTATTGCAGAGCTGAGGGGGATCCTGGCCTAGAGTAGCAATAAAGCTCGGGTCTGTTGGGGCTCAGTTGGGCCGGGCCCTGGGTGGCTGGCTATGGGCCTGGCCCGGCTGCTAGGGTATGCTGGGCTGGGATTCCCTTCTAGTTATTTAGCAATAATCTATATACATATATATTTCTACATTTACACATATATATATATATATATATATATAAGTATATATATATATATATATATATATATATATATATATATATATATATATATATATATATATAGGAACCGGATCAATGGCCCCGCCCGCGGAGCCCCGTCGAAGCCCCGCCCCCCCCGCACCATCGGATCGCGCGGGGCTCGCGTGGGGCCCGCGCGATCCAACGGCTAAGGATCGCGGGGGCTTCGGTGGGGCTCCGCGGACGGGGCTCCCGATCCGCTCCCATATATATATATATATATATATATATATATATATATATATATATATATATATATATATATATATATATATATAATAATATTTATTTATATATATACACAAACACCCACATATATAATATATATAAATATACGTACACATTTATTTAATATATATTTATTCATACTCACATATAGTTATATACACCTGTATATATACATGCATATATATACAATATTTGTATAATTCCTAGGAACTATTTTATATAATTCCAATACACCTATATATATATATATATACACTATATATATATATAATATACACATTCCCATTTATACACGTATGCTTATATAATCCTATATATACATATTAACCCATGCACATTTATTTGAGCATGGAATAATATAACCAATTAATAATAAATAATATTGTATAATAATATCCTTGATATAATAATAATAATAATAATAATAATAATAATAATAATAATAATAATAACAAAATTCAACAATCCAATAATGGTGTATATACCATTATGCACCGTCCATTAATCCCAAAAATGTACAGGGACCTATTTTATACAAATATCATTGAATATCAAATAATAATGATATTTATAATATTATAAATATGAATACTAGAAAATATTCCTTAAATAATTAACACGGAAACCCACACACTCATACCAAAATATGTCAACACGAATGTCATTGAACGTACCGCATGACTACATGGGCTTGAGCTCAGTTTGGGTCCAGTCCGGGCTGGTTTGGTACAACCGGGTCTCCTAATATCAAATAATATTAAATATAAATAATTAAACTATTTATAATGGTCATGCCACAACTTAGCCCGGTTTTTCTAGTTAGGGCATCACTATGGCTCGGCCTTCCTTGGCATGGCTAATACACTTGTCAAAGCACGTCACTGCACTATTCGTGCCATGATTTCTTATCACCTTGTACTCAATTCCTAACAATGGCTAAAATCATCTACCGTAATACTAAATTAAATATTTATTTACAAAAATCTAAAATTACCATTTAAATCAAATAAATAAAAATAAAAATATTTTAAAATTCAGGGAAGGGGAGCTACAATGGCAGATCCCAAAATATACTCCTTTTGGTCTAGTTATGATCTTCGCCAAATCCCTCGCAACGGTTGCTCGTTGTAGGGTCTTCAATAGCACTTGTAATTTCTTTTACTGGCTTCCATGTGTCCTCGTCGGACCATATTGGTGGTGGATCGCCCTTCTCCATAGCTCCGAAACGGAAAGCAGTTCTGTTCCTATGGTACGAATGGTCTTTCGCCAAGAACTGCCAGCGCAAATCAAAGAAGCATGGCTTTCCTCTGTGTCTCAAATGAAAAGCCTTAGTGCAGTCCATACAATACGGACATGAAAGCCGACCATGAGTGCTCTATCCAGATAACATTCTATAAGCCAGAAAGTCGTTGATTGTCCACATTAGTGCTGCCCGCATCTAAAAATTCTATTTTTTCGAAGCATCATATATGTATGCCCCTGTTTTCCATGGCTGCTTCAGCTCATCTATCAACGGCTGTAAGTACACGTCGATGTTCCTCTTCGGGTTACTCGATCGAAGTGCTTCCATGCTTCTCTATCAGATGGGTGATCCAATACTCCTTCGGTCTGTTATCGCTTATGCCAACTCATATTTTTGACAGTCTCTTTCACCATGAACAACCTCTCCAACCGCGGCATCAACGGCAAGTAGTGCATTGAAGCAGTCGGTCTTCTACACTTGCCTGCAGCAGTTGGCTTGTAGAGATCAGTACCACAGAATCCGCACACTTCTGCATCCTTGTGATCTTTGTAGTAAAGCATGCATCCGTTCTGACAGCAATCGATCTTTTCGTATCCTATCTAGAGGGATCTCACCATCCTCTTAGAGCGGTAGAAGTCTTTCGGTAACTTGGCACCCTCCGGCAAGATATCTGTAATCAACCCGAGCACTCTATTGTAGCATTCTTGCGACATGTTAAAGTCAGACTTTATGTTTAAGAGCCGAGTGATCACATCTAACGGTGAATGGTCCTCACAGCCAGGGTACAAAGGAGTCTTTGCATTCTCCAGCAACTCCATGAACTTTGCGGCATTGGCATTCGGTGCCTCCTCAGCTGCGTCACAATTGTATGGATCGAAACTAGGCCCCGCAGCGTCGAAGACCATGTTCAAGTACTCGTTGTCGATACCAGTTCGGTTGTGGATATTCATATAAGGCTCCACATAAGGCTCCATATAAGGCTTCGCTTGGAATGCTAAAGGTACAAGCTCTCTGTGTGCGGTCCATTGGTAGTAATTCGAAAGGAAATCCTTTGTGTATAAGTGATACGTCATATCCAATTCTGGTTGAAACTTCATGTTTTAGCATTTTGCACACAGACACTTAATGTCCATGCCGTCCATCGATTGAGGAAACAACTTCACGAATTGGAGGAATTGTTCTACTCCGGCGATGTATTCATCTCGTACACCACACCTGTCATCTCGAATGCGGTTGTACATCCACGAACGGTCTAGCAGATACATGGATATAGCCATTTCTAGATATCTGCAAATATGAATAAACTTCAAAACTGAAACAAATATACTACATACTACATACATACATATATACTGCGAGCCCCCTCGGGCCCTACCCCGAGCAGCAGACCCCCCAACCCCACGAGCAGCAAGAAGGTTCTAACCCGACGTATGGCCGTGACTCGGGACCATTCCTATGAGTATCGGGATCAAGAAAAATAGACGACGACATTAACCAACCTATAAAACTACTTGTTATAAATATCGGCACTATCGGTGGTTTCGAATCGGAGTATCAGATTTTTCGGGGTCGGGAAAAAAAATAATTATTACTAAATTATTAGATTTTTTGGCACTATCGGGGCCCCTGACTCAGACCCCCTACCTCCCTCCCCCGCCACCCCTCCCCCTTACACCACCCCTAACCCTAACCCGAACCCTATCCCTAACCCCTCCTCACCAACCTCCCCTCCCCCTCTGCAGCCCCCCTCACCCCCTGCTACCCTCCCCCACCAACAACCCCTAATCCTAACCCGAACCCTAACCATAACCCTCCCCTCCCCCAGCCCCCTCCTCACCCCCAGCCGCCCTCACCTCCCCCCCACACACCCACCCCTAACCCGAACCATAACCCTCCTCTCCCCCCAGCTCCCCTCCTCACCCCCAGTCGCCCTCACCCCCCTGTCCCACCCCCCAGCCACCCTCCACTCACCACCCAACCACCTGCATCCCCCCTGCCCCTCACCCCCCATTGGACCATTCCTCACCCCCTAACCACCCGCACCCCCTGCCCCTTCCCCCGAGCCACCCGTAACCCCCCAACCACCAACAACCAAAATAGAAAGAGATAAGGGGGAAGTCACGTACCGGAGAGGGAGGAGAGTCGTTAGAGAGAGTGAGAGCGCCGGAGGGGGGTAGAAGATAGAGTGAGAGAGTATAAAATAGGAAAAAATGAATCGGGGGGAATTTAATTAGAATTTAGCGACGTTCATCCTAACGTCGCTAAATTAGTCGTTATTAGCGATGTCATAGCGACGTTTTGTGACGACTAGCTCATGTAAATAATATACGTCATTGTCACGTTGCTATGTTCGTCGCTAGTAGCGACTGTTAGCGACGTTTCACGTAAACGTCGCTAATGTGGAAAATTTAGCAATGTTATGCGAACGTCGCTAAATTTATGTCGCTAATGGAACAGATTTTAGTAGTAATCGAGGAGATGCTCTGCCTACTTTCGCCGGTCTGTTTCCTACTATCGAAGTCTCTTTTGACGCATTTTGTGGCATTATCTGCAAGGGATCGAACCCTCCTGCCATTCCGACTTTTTCCAACCAACTGGAACTATTTTATTATGAGCTGCATCGCATCTTCTGCCACACCCTGTCTCCCAAGTCTGGCAACTATGATGCCATCACCAATGGTGCCTTGGTTTGCATGTACTACCTTTATTCCCAGAAGACCTGGTCTTTTGCAAAGACTTTGCTGAATGCCTTCTCATCCATTCACTCTGCGGGGATGCAATCCCTCAATTACGGCATGTTTATCACGCTCATCCTTGAAGCCAAAGATGTGGATCTCAATCTTTGCCACACGGATGGTGCTCCTTCCTTCCTGCCTGTCTTCCGTACTGCATCCGGGCGACCCTCTCGTTCCTTTCCTTCCTCTAGTTCTCATCCCGCTGAAGCACCCTCTGCTCCTTCTTCTTCTGGTCGATTTATGTCTCTGACACAGCAGCACTTTGACATGCGCATGGCTCAGGCAGAGGAGCAGATGCAGACCAACACCCGAGGCCTGGAAACCTCATTCACAATCGCTTCCATGACCCGTGCTACTTCATTCAGCGGACTCTTCAGGACCATAATACTTTTCTTAATGTCGATCTTCAGGATCGAAACTTTCAAGGCACTCATTTCTCTGATCCCAATGCCTACGGATTCATGTATCCCGATGACATTGATCCTTTTGGAGCTTTTCAAGGGAGGCTGGGGGATGATGGCAATGATCCGGTCGATCAGTAACTTTCGGTCTCTTTTGGTGATAGTTTAGTAGGCAGTGGTGTCCACGTCTAAGTGTGTCCTGTGAGGTCCTTCAGGGACCAGTATCTTCCTTGTTTAGTTGTTTGTCTGTTTTATGTGTCTTGTGCGGTCCTTCGAGGACCTTATGGTTGCTTGTTAGATGGTTTACTCCCGGTAAGGGAGCTTTATGTTTGGTTTAGGTACTCCCAATAGGGATACCTATTTTAGTAGTTATCTACTCTACAAGCATGTACTAAAATCTTTCATCAAATATATACATGCTTTGATTTATTCCTTGTCCTCATAAATGTCCTGCTATTTCTGCTTTCATATATATTTACATATATTTATCATCTATCTTTGATTAAGTGACAAAGGGAGGAAAATGTGTTAAGGGGGAGTAGTCTACCTACGGGGGAGACACTCTTTGAAAACATGATGCTACCTTCCTTTTTGTCAATTATCAAAATGGAAGAGATTGTTGGTACATTGATTTTGATAAATAACTACCCTTCGTGTTTTAGTTTTCTCTATCTTCTCAGCAAACAGATATACCATCAAACTTTCCAAAGGCTGCTACAAAAAGATCTGCTTATCAAAGCCACTCGTTAAGCCTAATGGGAGAATGTATGAGGTACTTAAAGCAAAACTGAAGAAAAGCCACTGCATACTCAAAACCTGCTCTCAAAAGATTTCAAGTTCCTAGAGTCTGTACAAGGTCTAGGAGATTTCATGTAAACACTTAAGGTTGATGACAAACCAAAAGACCTTCCTAAAAGTTTATTCATAAATCACTCTCTTAGAAAACGGAACACCGACGGTATACTGACTGGCACCGACGGTATACCGTTCTCTACATAAAAAAATATTCTGTGAAGATAATCGGCATACCGACGGTTTACCGCTGCATACCGAAGGTATACCGATTCTCTTGTTCAGAATTTGTTCTGTGACGAAAATCGGCATACCGGCGATATACCGATTCGTACCGACGGTATACCGATTTCGTACTCAGAAATTTCTCTGTGACGAAAAGCGGCATACCGACGGTATATCGACTAGTACCGATAATATAGCTTTTTTTACTCAGAAATAGTTATGTGACAAAAATCGGCATACCGACGGCATACCGGCTCGTTCCGACGGCATATCATTTTCTTACTCAAAATTAGTTCTGTGAAGAAAATGGCATACAGACGGATATCGGTCTGTACCGCCTGTATTTCGTATGCTTTATATTTGATTTTTGAATGGACAGATCTTAGCATAAAATGCTCCAACGGCTAGATTTATACGTTACTGTTCAAACGGTTATACCGACGGAATGTAGCCGCATACGATGGTATTCCGTCAGCTGAGAGTTTGGAGCATTAAATGACTTGCTCTCTTGGTTCTCTATTTAAGGTGGTTGTGTCCTCTCTTTAAAGACTTCCATGTGAGCCTTAAATTTTCTCAACAACCAAGAGCCTCACATTTACTTACCCAAAAGCTTTAATTTTCATCGTACCAAAAGTGCTAGAGTATTCAGAGTTGTATTTTTCGATCTTCAAAGTGTTGGAGAAGATCAAAAGCCTTCTTTCTTTTCTATTAAAGTTGACGATCCTTCGTAGGAAAAATGTGTAGAAGTTGACGAGCTCTTC
>JANAVB010007399.1:36171510-36201510 GCA_029216955.1 Iris pallida
CTCGCAACATTTGGTTCTTGAGAATAGATAGTCTCCTAGGTCACATTTTGACTAAGGGTAAACCCTAACGTTCTCAAATTCAATGGCTAGGGTCCCAATAGTAGTTTGGGGGTCGAGAGGATAACGATAACTCAACACATGACTGGCCGATGGTAGCTACACTTGTGTATACCATTATCAGCCATGGGGATTACTCATATCTCTACCATTACAGCTTTCGTCTTCCATTCAGTGAAAGACAAAAACAAAAAAGAGTTCAAGGGAGATGTCACTGAATACATTTCGTGATTCAAAGGCGAATGTATAATTCAAGAGGAATTGTCATACGGTCAAGGAGATCCTAGATACATCTACATCTCAATCCACGTGGGATAATCAAAGAGAGAGTGAACCGAGTGCATTACGGTTTGATCAACCGTAATCATCGATTCTGATTAGACAATATGTCAGCAGGCATCCCCAATAACATATGTCTTGAATCAAGCTCGATAAAATAGTAGCTTGTAAAACTAGGCTGGATATCGCGTTGGTCAGATAGTCAATAAAATTATACAAGATTGTTGAAAGGAGGCACAGGTATTCGAGTTTTTGCGAGAATCAAAACCTTATCTTGTTATGCTTATACGTCATCCTACTATCTCCTTATCCATAAGTCTATGGTCGACTAATGGGTTATGGACCTCTAATTCATATTCTAGGTAAACCTATTAGTGCAGTCAATTACCTCGTCAAAAAGTCACAAGGACTACTGAATGCTAGGTCGGGAGACATACTACCCAACTTACAAAACTTCTACTAATATTGGCTTTGGATCTTATTGTCACGACCCACCCTTTTTTTTTAAACGAATACGAGACGTGTCCAGCCAGCCTACGCCGCAGTGTCGGCGGTAGAACGCTGTCACGGCCATGAAGCTCAAATCACAAATAATGCTCATTCACAAAATTAATTTAATTTACAATGATCACAAGTTTTACATTTGTAGAAAAATATAAACTTGTACAAATAATGAATGACTACAACTCAACTATCTAGCTAATCTCTAGGCTTTTGTCTGCAAGTATTCCGTCACTTCCCAACTAGGTGAACCATGGCTACCTTAAAATGTTGGTTTTCAGTCAGGAATGGAACGAGCATAATTCACTGAATGCAATTTTAATAAAGAAAATGACTATAAAAATAAAGGTTAGACATCAATCATGAGTTTTAAAAATAAACAAAAATACAAAACCATAATAATACACAAAACTTTTCCCAACTGTTAGAAGTACCTTTTATGTGATCGGTCTCGGGACAATTATGCGACACTGTCTACACTGTCTAAAGTTTACACCCGTCTACACTGTCTAAAGTTACACTGTCTACACTGTCTAAAGTTACACTCTCTACACTGTCTAAAGTTACACGGTCTACAGTTAATATTGCAATAAAGAAACTGTCTACAAAATAAAATCACGAACTACACAGTTTAATACAATATCTCATGGTCTACTGTCTACTTTGCAATAAATAAATTACTGTCTATACTGTCTATTTTGCAATAAATAAATCACTGTCTACCCGTCTAAGGTCAGATCACATATCGTTGTACTTCTCATTCCCGACTCAACAATTTAATAGAAAATAATCACATAACCAATGACGAATCAATAAAATATAGTAAAAATCATATCGAAATGCAGACAATAAATGTACTCGCCTGTGGTCCTGTGCTGGTGAAACACAGTCTGACTACTCAATGTGCCACAAAAGTCAAAACCCGTACAACAGTCCCCGGAAGCTGAAATAAATATTACCAATGTTCTCAGAATAGTCAAATTAGCTAGGATTGCCTGTCCTTAAGTCCAATTCTGGACACAGAGGGAAAACGGTAATTTTGGGTCAAACGATGTCCTTGTTGGACCCACTTTGCACCGAAAAGCATGCCGAGTTAACGATCTCTAAATCGTCAAACTATATGTCTATGGATCCAGTTTCTGATACAAACCCAACCGTATGTCCAGAGTTGGATTCCGGCAGGCTGTGCACAAAATCGCCCGTTGAGTGTGACCGTAGGGCCCACAAAACGACGTACGATTCAAACTGTCTCAAATTGGACCAAACTTGGCAGACAGGACCAAAAAATGATATGGTCCAGTTGGCGTAAGTTTTGTCTCGATCTGACGAGCGTGCACAAAGTAATTGAGAAATTTGCAAAGTGCATGATACGGTAAATTTTGACGGATACGCATCAAATTCGTCGCGCACACGCAGACCACCTTCGAATTCAATTCCGTCAAAGCCCACACGACCACTAACCATTACGCAGCTTTCGATGCGTTTGGTTCACGACCACGTCGTCCGGATTTGGCGTGACGCACGTCGTGTGGATGAATTTCAATATTTTTTAAAACATGTTTTTGGGAAACTTCATCCTAATTTTAAACAGAAAGTAAATCACAAGAATTTAATCTAAAAATAGGGTTGTCATCTTGTTTAGGTTTTCTAGAAGTCTGTTCAGGCGGTTTTCCACAATTTGCGATGTTTTGGTCGCAAATCGACCGCGAATATGGGCGTTGGGGCAGTTTCTAAATCATGGAAATCGAGATTTTTCCCAGTTTTGGGAATCGATTTGCGACGCAACAGCGAATTAACCCAAACTATTTGAAGGGGATGAAGTGCTATAGGTTAGCTTCGTACCTGCGCAAACGTTCGAGAATCGACGAAGCGAGGTGGCGAGGAACCTGCCACGAAATCAGCCCCGTAGCAGTGCTGTTGCTGTGCGCTGGGTGCTGTTCCCTGTCGCGCACGGCCGTGCTCCGGCCGTGCCGCGCCGACGGCCATCAGCCGTGCTGGGACCGCCCAAGGTTGTGGGCACCGTGGGTTGCGTGCGATTTGGTTAGGGTTTTGGGTTGTGACGATCTCTCCATCTCCCTCTCTACTCTCGATACTTACCGTATATATGTTCTAATCCTCGGGTTTGCTTCTGTTTAAAAACAGAGGGGTCGGAGCTTGATGGGCTTGGGGAGGTTTTGCTCGGTTTGAGCTGGGCTGTGCCCTGGGCCTTACTAGGCCGGGCTACTACTGCATTCTTCTTATTCTAATATGTGTAAATATACAATTATATATATATATAGTATATACACACACGCAATATATATTATATATGCAAACACATATTCACCTATATATATATGTATATATATAATCTAATATATATATATATATATATATATATATAATATATATATATATATATAGATATATATATATATATATATATATTTTTATATATTATAATATATATTTTTTTATATTATATATAATATATATACACACATTATACATATATAATATAGATATATATAAATATATATTATATATATATATAATAACCAATACATAGATACAATAATATATTTATATATATACATACACATATATATATATATACATACACATTAATATATTTATATATACATACCAATACATAGATACAATAATAATATTTTATATACATACAAATATACATGTACATCGTATTATCATATACACATATACTTATTTTATTAACAATAAAATAATATAACCATACAAATAATATTAGATAACAATCTCAATAATAATATAATAAAATAATAATAATAATAATAATATAATAATAATAATATAATAATAATAATAATAGTAATTCCCATTTTGTATAAATAACCAAATATTGAAAATATCGTTAAGTCTACCCAAAAGCTAGAAAATATTTGTACATACCTAAAAGTATGTCTACATAGGCTTGGGCTTGGTTTGGGTCCAATTTGTACTAGTTTGGTACAACCGGTACCCTAAAACTAAAAATTATAATTAATAATAATAATCTTCGATAAGGGTTACGTCGCAACTTGGCCTGGTTTTCCTAGTTAGGCCATCATTATGGCTCGTCCTTCTCTACCAGGGCTAAACACCAGTCAAAGCATGCCACTGCACTACCCGTGCCAAAATTCCTAGTCACCTTGTACTCCAAATCTCAACCATGGCTAAAATTATCTACCGTAATAATTAACTAAATATTATTTAAAAAAATCATAATTTAATTCAAATAATAATAATAAATAACTCGACAATTTCCGGGAAGGGAGGCTACAAATCTACCCACCTTAAAATAATTTCATCCTCGAAATTTTAATTCAATTCAACAAGGAAATCTAACATTACTGTAATCTCCTCGAATTTAATTCCTCAAAACATTTATATCATCCTCCTAGCCATTTTGCAATTTCAAAACTCCGAGGACTTCTACCCACCTTTGGTCACACTACTTCCCTCAATTCTCATGTCGCTAAACTTTATAATCTTTCCACTAATTGCTAAAAGTGCTAAAATGGGTATCTACTTCTTTTGGCCTCTATAATCCTCTCATATCTATCAATAACCCAAAATCTAACAATCAATAATTTACATGAGTAGCTAAGAATATTGGCAAATTCTAATAAGCATGACCATTGTCTTCTGAAATGACAGGACAGGGAGATAAAGGAGGATAATCAGAGCAACTATGAAGTTTCAAGAGGGGTAGCGAATATCCAACGACACGGCTAAAAATATTTACGAACCATTGACTTATTTGCTAGACTGGGTCACTCTAGTGTAGTCAATTGCTAAATCGAAAAACCCTTCGCTTCTTAGAGGTCTTACAATCCATACAATACGAAATTTTCGTTCCCGCCATTCTAAACAAGGTTCCACAATAGAACAGAATTTGGGAAATCAAGGTTGGTTATTTAAACCACAAGCAAGGAATATAATTGCAACACAAGATCATATCGCAACTTCCAGGTAGATGGTATAAGGTTACGAATGACCTCACTTCCTCAGGGGTGGAGCCTATATAATGGGTATAAGGACTTATCTCAACTAGTTTGGTTTTTAGTCCAAATAGGGTGGTATGCATGGATGGGTATTACTGGGTCTTAATGGGTTCCCTAATTGGTATCACTCGTCGTTGGATGAACCTTGAACTTCAACCTATATGGGCTGGACAAGATCCCTATGATAAAACTATTTCTACTATGTTAGGGTAGCCTGGAAGAAGTTTCCACCCAAGTGGTTGAGCTAGTTGGGCAGTCGGATTGGTTAATAGGTTCTGTAAACCCTGGAAGCGCCTTTCGGGACTTTGTGTTTAAGTAGCACGAAAGACACAATTGAATGGCATACTAGTGCATGTGTATAGTGGGCTTCGAGTAGATCACAACCATATATTTGGTCGAAAGGTTCGAGTCAAGGTTGAGTTTCTAATTGTGGTCGGGAAGTTTACCGGTATTATGGTAAGGATTATAGTTAGTCCTTTCTACCTGAAAGTCGTACCATAAAAATAGAGTACAAGGGGACGGGTTTTGAGTGGGACATGATACCTAGATGAAGGTGACTCGTCTAGATCTTACATATGAAATTTGTTGGAAGGTAAGAGCTGGTCTTGTGCTCCGAATATTAATGACACGATCGGGGACACAAAATGATTTAAATAGAAAGTGGGAGTCCATGAGACACTAATTGTCATCCTAGGAATCATTCTAATCAATCGATAATCCTCGCATATCCAAAAACTTTAGGAGGCTTACAGCCTACCCACCTTAAAAATAGGACATGGTCTTAGGAATATTGAGGTTAGAGGGTTCCCAAAGTCCGGATACTGTACCTTGACCCTTTGTTAATAGGGAATAAGGCACGGCGTATCGGGATGCGGTAGATATAAGTCAAGTCAAGGATCGTTCCTCAATAAATGGAGAATCGAGTGTGTACAATGACACATGGTTGATAAATAGGATGATTACTCGTCTATAGTATACTAGTTATCGACGGGGTAACCAACTCTAAGGCACAAGATTTCTAACAACTGAGTCGTGAATTTCTATTTGTGTCAACCTGCCAGACTATCGTCACAAGAGTTGTAGTGATCGTGTATTGCTGTTGACGACTGGTAGATCATAATATGACATGGTATTTAAGCTATGGTATTGGCTAAGCTAGTGACGGTGGTGTTCCAACACTAGTTAGGTCTTAATAATAAAATTTACATAACTAGAGTAATATTTGTTGGAAACCAATCTCGAGATGAGTGTCACGGTAAATGATTACCCTATTGTCCACTCATCTCATGTCTCACTGTGGGCTTCGGTCGAGGAAGGGTTTATTCAAGGCTTAAGGGTTGCTAGTTAAGCAAATAATTAGAGACTCACAACATTTGGTTTCTTGAGATAGATAGTCTTCTAGGTTGGCGTTCTGACTAAGGTAAAACCCTAATCATTCTCCAATTCAGGTGGCTCGAAAGTCTCAATAGTAGTTTGAGGGTCGATGGGAGAACGATTAACTCAATCACATGACTGGCCAATGGTAGCTACACTTGTGCCTACCATTATCATAGCCATGGGAATACTCTGTATCTCTCTACCATCACGAGCTTTCGTCTTTCCAAATTGGTGAAAGACAAAAACAATAAAGAATCCAAGGGAGATGTTACTGAATACAATCACGTGATTCAAAGGCGAACGTATAATTCAAGAAGAATTGTCAAGCAGTCGCGGATGAGATCCTAGAGACATCTACATCTCAATCCACGTAGGTTAATCAGAGGGAGAGCGAACCGGGTGCACTACGTTGATCAGACCGTAATACATCGATTCTGATTAGACAATATGTTAGTAGGCATCCCCACTAAAATATGCCTCGAATCAAGCTCGAGAACAGAGTGAACTTACAAAACTAAGCTGTAACAGCAACGTTTGTTAAGATAGTCGAATACAATTATGCGAGATTTTTGAAAAGAGGCACAAGTAGTTCGAGTTTAGAGAGAATCAAAAATTACCTGGTGTTCTTGCTTATACAATCTTCCTAAAATCTTCCTGTCCATAAGGTCTTGGTCAACTAATGGTTATGAAACTCTGGATTCTATATTCTTGGTAACTTATTAGTGTCGGTCAATTACCTCGTCAATAGATCACAAGGACCTCATAATGCTAGGTTGGGAGACATGCTACTCAACTTACAGAACTTCCACTAATATCGGCTTTGGATCTTATGGGACATGCATGGCAGTGTTCTATCCTCTATGGTATCCCAAACTTGTAATTATGTTTGAAGTCATTTCACCGCGGATTACGCCTCGCCCGTATACTCTGGCTGTGGTAAACCCTTGGTTTCGTAACTCAACATGATACAGAATCGAACACTCCTTAACTCTATCCATATTGGCTCAAGGGTATCTACGATCAAGAGGACCACCAGCCATAGTTTTGGCAATATCCCATCACCTATATTTTTTTAAACTAATTTCACCTCTAGGGATTGTGTCTCGCCAGTGCGCTGCTGGCTGCCATTATGAGTTAACATTCTTGTAACTATATCTGTAAAAATCCATGAGCTCCTAGAGATTCAAACAAGTTGCCTATAAAATAAAGTGTGAAGCATTTGTCCTATCAGTCACAACCCTTAAGATAAAAGATTGCACAGGAGGAACAAACTGAAGACAAAAGAACTGCAAACATTCTAGTATCTCTTTCCTGTGTATTCGAACCATGGAAGAAAATTTTGGATCAGTTTACCTCGAGATTCGTATTTGAATAACCGAATCAGGAATTATAAACTATTTCCTTACGGTAAATAGGATTTTAAATGGGCACTTCAGACTAAGATATGATGACGATATCTAAAGAGGCAAGAGAATGAATTAATAATCTATCTAGGTTAGATCATTAATTCTATGAAGCCCTGCCTTGTCAAGGGAATAATCTATCCAAATTAGATTACATCGTCATATCAAGAGATAATAGTGTACCTATGGGGATCTGATAAACTATAAAAATTAATAACTCCTTATCTACATTGCATGGCCTAGACTACCCATCGGTAAATTTGTATAAGGGGATCCTAGTCCTAGTCATTCTCGTAAATTAAATTAATCCTAATTCGTGAATGAGTATTTCCTTGTCGCAGGCTCGCAGCAGTACGACTAACTTAAGTACTATCACGAGTTTGCATGATTTACGAAAACAGACCTGCATGGGCCACCACAAAAACTTGTCACGACCCGCACCCATTTTTTTTTAAAAACGGATACGAGACGTGTCCAAGCCAGCCTACGCCGCAGTGTCGGCGTAGAACGCTGTCACGGCCATGAAGTTCAAAATCACAAATAATGCTCATTCACAAAATTAATTTAATTTACAATGATCACAAGTTTTATATTTGTAGAAAAATAAACTTGTACAAATAAATAAATGACTACAACTCAACTATCTAGCTAGTCTCTAGGCTTTTATCTGCAAGTATTCCCGTCACTCCCCAAGCTAGGTGAAACCACGGCTAACCTGAAAAATGTTGGTTTCCAGTCAGGAATGGAACGAGCACAATTCACTGAATGCAATTTCAAATAAAGAAAATGACTATAAAACAAAGGTTAGACATCAATTATGAGTTTTGAAAATAAACAGAAAATACAGAAAACTAATAATAATAGACACAAAATACTTTCTCCAACTGTTAGAAGTACCTTTGATATGTGATCGATCTCGGGACAATTATGCGATACTGTCTACACTGTCTAAAGTTACACTGTCTACACTGTCTAAAGTTACACTGTCTACACTGTCTAAAGTTACACTATCTTCACTGTCTAAAGTTACACGGTCTACAGTTAATATTACAATAAAGAAACATTGTCTACAAAATAATAATCGCGAACTACACAGTTTAAATGCAATAATAATCACGGTCTACACTGTCTACTTTGCAATAAATAAATCACTATCTACACTGTCTACTTTGCAATAAATAAATCGCTGTCTACACTGTCTAAGGTCAGATCACACATCGTTGTTACTTCTCATTCTCGACTCAACAATTTATAATAGAAAATAATCACATAACCAATGACAAATCAATGAAATATAGTAAAGATCAATATCAAAATGCAGACAATAAACTGTACTCGCCTGTGGTCCTGTGCTGGTGAAACCGACAGTCTGAACAACTCAATGTGCTACAAAAGTCAAAAACCCGTACAACAGTCCCCGGAAGCTGAAATAAACATTACCAATGTTCTCAAAATAGTCAAATTAGCTAGGATTGCCTGTCCTTAAGTCCAATTCTGGATACAGGAGAAAAACGATAATTTTGGATCAAAACGATGTCCGCTGTTGGACCCCTTTGCACCGAAAGCGTGCCAGAGTCAACGGTCTCTAAAGTCATCAAACTACATGTCTACGGATCCAGTTTTCCGATAAAAACCCAACCGTATGTCCAGAGTTGGATTCCGGTGGGCTGTGCACAAAATCGCCCATTGAGTGGGACCGTGGGGCTCGCAAAACGGACGATTCAACTGTCTCAGAATTGGACCAAACTTGGCATATAGGACCAGAAAAATGATACGGTCCTGTTGGCACAAGTTTCGTCTCTATCTGACGAGCGTGTACAAAGTAATTGAGAAATTTGCAAAGTGCATGATACGGTAATTTCGACGGATACGTATCAAATTCGTCGCACACACGCGACCAATTCGAATTTCGTCAAAGCCCATACGACCACGTAACCATTACGCAGCTTTCGATGCGTTCGGTTCATGACCACGTCGTCCGAATTGGCGTGACGCACGTCGTGTGGATGAATTTCAATATTTTTTAAAACAGGTTTTTTGGGAAACTTCATCCTAATTTTAAACAGAAAATAAATCACAAGAATTTAATCTAAAAATAGGGTTTTCATCTTGTTTAGGTTTTCTAGAAGTCTGTTCAGGCGGTTTTCCAAAATTCGCGATGTTTTGGTCGCAAATCGACCGCGAATATTGGGCGTTGGGGCAGTTTCTAAATCATGGAAATCGAGATTTTTTCCAGTTTTGGGAATCGATTTGCGACGCGCACGAAGCGAATTGACCCAAACTATTTGAAGGGGATTGAAGTGCTATAGGTTAGCTTCGTACCTGCGCAAACGGTTCGAGAATCGACGAAGCGAGGTGGCGAGGAACCTGCCACGAAATCAGCCCCGCAGCAGTGCTGTTGCTGTGCGCTGGGTGCTGTTCCCTGTCGCGCGCGGCCGTGCTCCGGCCGTGCCGCGCCGACGGCCATGCAGCCGTGCTGGGACCGCCCAGGGGTTGGGGGTGCCGTGGGTTGCATGCTATTTGGTTAGGGTTTTGGGTTGATCGATCTCTCCATCTCTCTCTCTACTCTCGATACTTAACCGTATATATTATTCTAATCCTCGGGTTTGCTTCTGTTTAAAAACAGAGGGGTCGGTGCTTTGATGGGCTTGGGGAGTTTTGCTCGGTTTGAGCTGGGCTGTGCCCGTGGGCCTTGCTAGGCCGGGCTACTACTGCTATTCATTCTTATTCTAATATGTATAAATATATACATATATATACGTATATACACATAATATATATGTATACGTATACACACACGCAATATATATTTATATATGCAAACACATATTCACCTATATATATATATATATATATATATAAATATAGATATATATATATATATATATATATATATATATATTATATATATATATATATATACCATACATATTTTTTATTCATATATATATATATACATACATTAATATATATTTATATACATACCAATACATATGATACAATATAATATTTATATACATACAAATATACATGTACATCGTATATATCATATACACATATACATTATATTTATTAGACAATAAAATAATATAACCAATACAATAATAATTTTAGATAACAATCTCAATAAATAATAATATAATAATAGTAATACCCATTTTGTATAAATAACCAAATATTTAGGAAATATCGTTAAGTCTACCCAAAAAGCTAGAAAATATTTGTACATACCTAAAAGTATGTCTACATAGGCTTGGGCTTGGTTTGGGTCCAATTTGTACTAGTTTGGTACAACCGGGTACCCTAAAACTAAAAATTATAATTAATAAATAAATAATCTTCGATAAGGGTTACGTCGCAACTTGGCCTGGTTTTCCTAGTTAGGCCATCACTATGGCTCGGCCTTCTCTACCAGGGCTAATACACCAGTCAAAGCATGCCACTGCACTACCCGTGCCAAAATTCCTAGTCACCTTGTACTCCAAATCTCAACCATGGCTAAAATCATCTACCGTAATAATTAACTAAATAATTATTTATAAAAAAATCACAATTTAATTCAAATAAATAATAATAAAAATAACTCGACAATTTCGGAAGGGAGGCTACACTTATGGGACATACATGGCATTGTCCTATCCTCCACAGTATCCTAAACTTGTAATCATGTCTGAAATCATTTCACCGCGGATTATGCCCACCCGTATACTCTGGCTGTGGTAAACCCTTGGTTTCGTGATTCAGATGTGATATGCTATCCGATACTCTACCTTATATTGACACAAGGGTGACTACGGTCAAAGAGGACCACTAGCTATAGTTTAGCAATATTCTATAACCTATATTCTCTTAAACTAATTTCAACTCTAAGGGTCGTGCCTCGCTAGTGCGCTGCTGGCTGCAGTGAATACATAGTCTCCATAATTCAAATAAATGGCGACAGTGCGCTGTTGTCCTGTCATTATGAGTTAACTAACTATATCTGCAAAAATTTCATGAGCTTCTAGGGATTCAAACAAATTGACCCTGAAGTAAAGCGTAAGTATTTGTCCTATCAGTCACAATCCTTAAAATAAAGGATTTAATCATGGAGGAAATAACTGAAGACAAAAGGATTACAAACATTCTAGTATCTATTCCATGTGTATTCAACCATGGGAGAAAAACTTGAATCAAAACCAACTCGAGGTTCATATATGGATAACACAATCAGAAATTACATAAAATAATAATCCTTAGGGCAAAATAGGGACTAAATAGGCAATTCAGACTAAGATATGAGGATGATATCTAAGAGGCAAAGAGAAGAAATTGCACAAATTATCAAGGTTAGATCATTAATTCTATGAAGCTCTGCCTCACAAAGTGAATAATCTATCCCACATCGAATCATATTGTCCTATCAAGAGGTAATAGTGCACCAATGGGGATCTGACAAACTTATCCAAATTAATAACTCCTCATCTAAATTCCATGGCCTAGACTACCCATCGGTATTTTTGTATAAGGGACTCCTAGTCTTAGTCATTCTCTTAAATTAAATTAATCCCTAATTCGTGAATGAGCATTTCCTAGTCGCAGGCTCGCAAGTACGACTAACTCAAGTACTATAACGAGTTTGCATGATTTGCGAAAACAGACCTGCATGGGCCACCAAAAACTTCACGACCCACACCCATTTTTTAAGCGGATACGAGACTGTCCAAGCCAGCCTACGCCGCAGTATCGACGGTATAACGCTGTCACGGCCAGGGATGCTCAAAATCACAAATAATGCTTATTAACAAAAAATAATTTAATTTACAATATTCACAAGATTTACATTTGCAGAAATATAAACTTCAAATAGAAATGACTACAACTCATTTATCTAACTAGTCTCTAGGCTTTTCGTTGCAAATACACCCGTCACTCCCCAAGCTAAATGAATCCACGGCTAACCTGAAAATTATTGGTTTTCAGTCAGGAATGGAACGAGCACAATTCACTGAATATAATTCAATAAATAAAGTGACTATACAACAGAGGTTAGACATCAATTACATGTTTTGAAAATAACAGAAAATACGGAAAACCAATAGCAAATAAATAGACACAAATACTTTTCCCAACTGTTAGAAGTACCTTTGATATGTGATCAGTCTGGGATACTACACCGCGAGGTCTACGAGGTCTTCTTGCAGAAAATAAACAATGTCTACGAGGTCTACTTGCAAAAATAAATAATGTCTACGAGGTCTACTTGCAGAAAATAAACAATATCTACGAGGTCTACTTGCAGAAAATAACAATGTCTACGAGGTCTATTGCATGAAAATAAACACTGTCTACGAGGTCTACTACATGAAAATAATACTGTCTACGAGGTTACTGCATGAAAATAACAATATCTACGGTCGGATCACACATCCTTGGTACTTCTCATTTCGACTCAACAATTAAATAGAATATAAAATCACATAACCAACGGCCAATCAATAAATATAGTAAAAATCAATATCGAAATACAAAAAATAAACTGTACTCGCCTGTGGTCCTGTACTGTGAAACCGATAATCCAAACCACTCAGTGTGCTATAATAGTCAAACTCGTACAACAGCCCGAAAGCTGAAATAAGCACCAATGTTCTTAGAATAGTCAAATTAGCTAGGATCGCCTGTCCTTAAGTCCAATTCTGGATACAGGGCAAAACGATAATTTCGGACCAAAACGATATCCGCCGTTGGACTCGCTTTGCACCGAAAAGCTGCCAGAGTCAACGATCTCTAAGTCATCAAACTACATGTTTATGGATCCATTTTCCGATACGAACCCCAACTGTATGTTCAGAGTTGGATTCTGGCAGGCCGTGCACAAAATTGCCCGTTGAATCGGATCGTGGGGCCCGCAAAACGGCGATCCGATCAACTGTCTCAGAATTGGACCAAACTTGGCATACAGGACCAAAAAAACGATACGGTCCTGTTGGCGCAAGTTTATCTCGATCTGACGAACGTGCACAAAGTAATTGGAAAACTTGCACAGAGGTCGATACGGTGAAATTTGACGGATACACACAAATTCGTCCGCACGACGCGCCAATTTAAATTCTGTTAAAGCCCACACGACCACGAAGCCATTACGCACCTTTCGATGCCTTCGGTTCACGACCACGTCGCTCGGATTGGCGGGACGCACGTCGTATCGAAGGTTTTTCTAGTTTTTTAATATTTTAAAAATAGTTTTTCGGTAAACTTCAGAATCGAATAACTTTCTGTACAAACGATAAAAATTACTTCTACAGGAAGTGTTTTAATCTCGTATTGTTACCTATCACTGTTTCAATTTGGATTTCGAAAATTCCTAGTATCCGTTCATAATTAGTCTTCTTGAGTCATTTTTGGTTCTGATTTCGAACGAAAAATTCCCAACTTTACATCAAGTTCCTGATCGAAATAATGGGCCACAATTAAATCCTTTTGAAGGGATAGGAAGACGGTCAGGTTTTCTATACATATGAATTTACGGATCTTGATTTCATCAACCAAGGAGGAAGAAAATGCGTTAGAAGTCGGTACGTGGGGGTTACTGTCGTATCTTTTCCTCCCTGTACATTGGTGTTGCCACTGTTCTGCTGCCGCCTTGGCTGTCCTCCAGGCCGTGCGGCGGCCGACGGTGGTGACCCTGGCGACGGCGCACGGAGAGTATGGTCACCAGTTGACAGGGAACCATCGGGTTAGGGTTTCCCTCCAAACCTTCCTCCCTCTCTCTCTCTCGTTATATACAAGTCGGGTTCTAATTTCGATTACTCGATCGAATAGATTAAATTGCATTCGATCCTATCCAATCACAGGAGAACTCTACCGAGACTAGATATAACTAATACTCGGAAGGATTTGATTCATTTGATTTGATTCTATCTATACATATGCATATCGACCAGTATCCGCGGGGAAAGGGATGGATGAACAGTGCAAAAGCACTGTTCATTCCGTTTCCTTTTCTGTTTCTTTTTTCCTTTTCTATTTTCTCTTTCCTTCATATATATATATATATATATATATATATATATTATATATAATATATATATAATATATATAAGTATATCTCCAATATATATATATATATATATATATATATATAATATATATATATATATACCTACTATATATGTATGATAAATATTATACTCCATATATATATACAAGCAAAATAATTCTCATATATTTTAATCTAATTACTGAAATTATAAATAAATTCTATGGTAATATATATATATATATATATATATTTTTTTTTTTATATCTATATATATATATATATATATATATATATATATTTAATATATTATATATATATATATATATATATATATATAAATATAATATATAATATATATATTATATATAATATATATATATTTTATATATTAAATAATATATGTATATATATATAAATATATATATTATATATATATATATATATATATTATAATATAATATATATATATTATATATTATATATATTATATAAAGCCCTATGTTTGCCAATTAAGAATATTTATACACAAGTATATATATATATATAGCCTAAATAATTTCCAAAAACCGAAATATCATTCTAAGAGAATGATATCATATTTCCAAGGTAAAATAAAGTAACTAGCAAATAATGCATGGATTAATTTAATATACAATTTATAGAATTTACTCACAAGTCTATAAAATGGACTACCGATATATATATTACACATAGACGTCGTTGGATACACCACATGACTACATAGGCTTAGGCTCGGTTCAGGTGCAGTCCGAACTAAGTTGGTACAACCGGATCACCTAAAAATCAAATAATATTAATAATAATAATTATTTATAGTGTTCATGTCGCAACTTGGCCTGGTTTTCCTAGTTATGACACACTTATGGCTGGGTCTTCCTTGGCATGGCTAACACACTAGTCAAGACACGCCACTGCACTATCCGTGCCATTATTCCTAGTCGTTTGGTACTCTAATTCTCAACCATGATTAAAATCACCTACCGTAATAATTAACTAAATAAAAATCTAAAAATCACCATTTAAAACAAATAAATAATAAAAAATTTTCAAAAATTTTCCAGGAAGGGAAGCTACATGTATAAACTATCTGTGAAGATACTTCATCTTCTTCCATACGCTACTCACTTTCGAATCTAGGTTTTCTCCTCAAAAAATTTCAAAAACTCGTCGAAAAATTTCGAAAAACCGAGACAAACGACAAAAGTGTTAAAACGGAGGTCCAAACATCATTTTTTGTGATTCTAAAATTTCGAAAGGCCGTCTAACGGAGAAGCGGTTAATTTCAGGCTCCTCGAAGATACGCTCATTTTGCGACAAATCGAGCCTCGTTTCGACCTCCCAGTCAAAAGTTATGGCCCTTCAAAGTTTCAACTAACCATAAAATGCAGGAGAATGGCCATTCTCCATGTTAGAACACGAAGAATGTTAATTTCGCATGAGGGTGGCCATTCTCCGTGTTAGAACGTAGGAGAATGGTCATTCTCCGTGTAATTTAGGACTGCCAGGGGGGTGGCAGTCATATTTGTAAGTCTCTGTGATGAGAGTTTTGAAACTCTCACAGAGAGTTTCAGTTAGGACTGCCACCCCCTGGCAGTCCTATAGAAAATAAGAACTGTCAGGGTGCTGGCAGTCGTAATTGAAACTTGCTGTTACAGCAAGTATCAATTAGGACTGCCACTACCCTGGCAGTCATACACTTAAGTAGGACTGTCAGGGTGCTGGTAGTCCTGTTTATAAGTCTCTGTGACAGAGTTTCAGTTTGAGGAGCTCATCACAGAGTTTTATAAATAGGACTGCCACCCCCCTGGCAGTCCTACTTAAGTGTAGGACTGTCAGGGGGGTGGCAGTCCTAATTGAAACTCTCTGTGACAGAGAGTTTCAGTTTTCCTTAAGGACTGCCATGTTCCTGGCAGTCCATCATTCTTTCAGGAATGCAAAAGAGATGTCAGTCATGTTTTATAAAAGGACTGCCAAGCTTCCTGCAGTCATGTTTTATAATAGGACTTCTTGGAATAAGGCAGTCCACTTTGGCAGTAGGACTGTCCGTTCTTCGGCAGTCCTCAGAGATGACGCCCATGAGCAGCAGCTGAACGGCCATTTCGTGTTCTAGTGTTAGGTTTAAACGAAAAAATGGAGATTTTCTGAGTTCAAAAAGTACTTTCACAAACAAAAAATTGTTCTAACCTAATTTATCATAACATTTAAGAGATTTTGAAGATGATTCTTTAAATTGTAAAATAAAATATATAATAATTAGGGAAAACATAGCTAGCTTGTGATGAGGGTTTCACCTTTGGTGCCATTGATGAGATTTGAAGAAATGTAGAAGAAAACTAGGGTTAGGAGTTTAGATTGGAGTTGTGGAGAATGAGAGTAGGGTTTTGGAGTTTTTGAAGAGAGAGAAATGTTTTAAGGATATAAAATGAAAGAGAGGGTTTGGGGGGGTGGGATAGTCCCAAGTAATCCAGTAAAAGTTCCTCAAACTTGGGTTGTCCCCAAGTAAGTGATAGCCCCAAGTAAAATGGGGTGTGCCCTTAGAAAAATCCTTTTTTTTACATGTCAAAGAATTGTAGTTGATGCTACAATACCAGTACTTACTTTTGTAGAATTTGCGACAAACAAAGTCAACAAGGAAATCCTATTCAAGGGAGACTGATGAACTCTCTAGTCCGTATAGTTTGTTGTTGTCCATTTTGGGCACTTCTTGGTTTGGGCACTTCTTTTCAAGTGAATGCATGTGGGTAAGAAGGTTAATACTCTCATCCAACGCAAGTTCAATAGTACAATTAGCCTTTATGCGACAATTTCTTCTTTCAATATTATGTATGATTTGATAGGAAGAGAGAAAAGAAAAACCCAAAGTGTTTCATATAGAAACGAGATGGCATTTAAGATAGTTTTATTGTAAGGAAAAAACTCTAACACGCCAGAAATGTGACGAAGTATACTCGTATAATATAAATCACTCAAGTGCCACATACAAGCTATCCCAACCTCTCTTTATATAGGGAGAGAGGTTGGGGGTTATGAAGAAATGAAGGGCCAAAGGTCATGTGTAGGTTACAAGGAGATGAAAGGTGAAAAGCCATGAGTTACAACACTCCCCCTTGGCTCTCCAGAAATTCTTCTTGTAAACACCTCTGAGTTTCTTCGTCTGTCTATAGCTTGTACCTTCAAATTTGACCACCTACTTGTGCCTCGTCAAAACTTTGCTAAAGAAAACCCAGTAGAAAAAACTTTGGTCGAAGGACAAAAGAGTACACACAGGTCAGTGTGATGGGGGTAAACTAACCATTGCAAAGGTGCCTCGTCAAAACCTTGTCAGGGAAAACCCAGTGGAAAAAAACCGCTGATCGAAGGACAAAAGTGTACACGATGGTTTAGAAGTATACAACTGGAGACTCCCCCTGATCATAATAATCCTTAGTGAATAAGGGATTTGAACTGTGTCTCGTTAAAAAAAACCTTGCCAAGGAAAACCCAATGGGAAAAAACTTGGTCTAAGGGAAAAAAGAGTACACAAGCATACATCAGGATGCTCCCCTTTTCACTCGCACTCGACAGGGCACGGGATATACGCACAACAGGGCGTTTGGAGGCGCTCGTTGGGGCGCTCCCCCTCACATGCACACAACACGGTGCAGGAAACATGTTTCACTTAGGCTAGCTCTGAAAGTTTTCTAAGTCCAATTGCACTGACATATTTTTGGAACGAGTATTTCGGCAGTGACTTGGTGAACAAGTCTGCACGGTTATTCTCCGATCCAATGTGTTGTACTTCAATCTTCTGAAGCGCTTGTTGTTCATGTGTAAAGAACAACTTGGACGATATGTGCTTGGTAGCATCCCCTTTGATGTAACCATGTTTCGCTTGATCAATAACAGTAGTATTGTCCTCATAGACGACAACAGGTTCATCTGGGTTATATAGAAGATCACATATACTTCGAATATGGCCAATAACAGCTTGAAGCCATACACACTCTCTAGTCGCCTCATAGAGCGCGAGTAGCTCAGAGTGGTTCGTTGAAGTAGCCACTAAGGTCTGTTTGCGAGACCTCCAAGAAATCGTCGTGTTCCCAATGGTAAAGACATAACCAGATTGGGAACGCCCCTTGTGCGGATCAGATAAGTATTCCGCATCGGCGTAGCCAACAAGGGTCGCGTTGCTTCGAGTGCCAAGAGCGTTGGACTCACTCAAAACCGCGTAGGGATAGAATAAGCCCAAGTCCGTAGTACCCTTAAGGTACCAGAAAATGTCTTTTATGCCATTCCAGTGGTGGCGTGTTGGCGCGGTGCTGTGTCGAGCTAGACAATTCACAGCAAACGAGATGTCCGGTCTAGTACATTGGGTCAAGTACAATAAAGCTCCTATTACACCCAGATAAGAGCACTCAGGACTCAATATCTCTTCGTCGTCCTCCTTTGGACGGAATGGGTCCTTAGTAATGTCTAGAGAGCGGACGATCATGGGAGTAGCGGACGGCTTAACGTCAAAATGACTAAAGCGTCTCAATACCTTTTGGGTGTAGTTCGCTTGATGGACAAGAATTCCATCTTTACGGTGCTCGATCTGCAGGCTGAGGCAAAACCGTGTCTTCCCAAGATCCTTCATCTCGAATTCCCTCTTCAGGATATCAGCAGTTTCTGACAAGTCTTTTTCGGTTCCTATGAGATTCATGTCATCTACATAGACTGCAATGATTGCGTATCCTGAAGTGGATTTCTTTGTGAACACACATGGGCAAAGTTCGTTATTAATGTATCCCAAACCGATCAAGTATTCGCTTAGGCGGTTATACCACATTCGTCCGGATTGTTTCAATCCATATAGCGAACGCCTTAGTCTAATCGAGAACGCGTTCCGTGGTCGGGAACTACTTGATTCAGGCATCTTTAGTCCTTCAGGGACTCTCATGTATATCTCTGTGTCCAGATCTCCGTAGAGATAGGCTGTGACCACATCCATGAGCTGCATATTCAGTTTTTTGGAAACTACTAAACTGATTAAGTTGCGGAACGTTATGACGTCGCGTTACGGGAGAATACGTCTCCTCGTAATCAATTTTAGGGCGTTGTGAGAAGCCTTGCGCCACAAGACGAGCCTTGTATCGTACAATCTTATTTCTCTCATTACGCTTCCTGAGAAAAAACCCATTTGTGACCAACTGGTTTACCATTGGGTGGTGTTGGAGCTATAGGTCCAAACACGCTTCTTTTCGCTAAGGAATCTAATTCAGCCTGGATTGCTTGTTTCCATTATGGCCAGTCCGTTCGTCGTTGACACTCGGCAACGCTGCGAGGTTCCATGTCATCATTGTTTATAATGTCAGTGGCCACTGAGTATATGAACACATCATCGATGACAGTTTTATTTCGCTTCAAAATATCGTCTAAGCTAGCATACTCGACGGATATTTCTAGGTTATCGGCATGATTAGGAATAGACGTTTCATCTGGAACGCACTCTTCTAATACATCGTCGTGATCCTTAATGATCTCATTTGGCAAAACACTTTCAATAAGATTTCTCCGCTTCCGGGGCAGAACATCTTTGGAACCAACCGGTCTTCCCTTCTTCTTGGGAATAGTGGCGGACTGGACGGCCGATGGCAGCATCCTTTGCTCGGCGGGTTCGACCGGAGCAACATGTTACACAGGAACATGGCATCTCTCAGGGACGTCTATCCTTGCAGGCACATTTGTAGCAGGTACAATTGATCTCGTGACTTTTGCTAGGTCGCTAAATGCGTCTGGCATTTGATTTACAATATCTTGCAGACCTAGAATCCTCTGCACTTCTTTATCACTATGTGCAGAGGGGGGATCATGATGAGCAAAAGCGGGTACATGCCATGCTAATTCACGTTGTTCCTCATCAACGTTAGCGTGCATTTCTCCCCCTAACGACGGGAAGATTGCTTCATCAAAGTCACAATCCGCGTGTCTCGCAGTAAAAAGATCGCCTGTTAAGGGCTCTAAATAGCGAACGATGGACGGGGAGTTATAACCGACATATATTCTTCGTCGCTTCTGAGGTCCAAATTTTGAACGCCTTATCGGCTCAATTGGAACATTGACTAGGCACCCCAACATACGTAAATGTGAGACGTCAGGCTCACATCCAGTAACCAGCTGGTACGCGAAAAGTGGTTGGGTGGCTATGGGCCTCAGACGGACCAAATTCGCAGCGTGCAAAATTGCATAGTCCCATGCAGATAGTGGGAGTTTGGTGCGCATAACCAAGGTCCGCGCTATCACTTGCAGTCGCTTTATAAAAGCTTCCGCTAGGCCATTTTGGGTATAAACATACGCAACAGGGTGTTCAAGATTTATTCCCAAAGTCATGCAATAATCATCGAAAGTCTTTGATGTAAACTCCGCGGCATTATCAAGTCTAATAGACTTTATCGAATAATCCGGATGGTGAGCCCTTAACTTAATGATCTGGACGAGGAGTTTAGGAAATGCTGCGTTTCGGGTGGACAACAACACTACGTGTGACCATCTAGTTGATGCATCAACCAAAACCATGAAGTATTTAAATGGTCCGCATGTTGGTTGGATTGGTCCACAAATATCTCCTTGAATTCTTTCAAGGAATTGAGAAACCAATCTCGTAGGTTTCACATGGAGCGGCTTGAGATTCGTCTTCCCAATCGAGCAAGCTTGGCAAAGGCTTTTCGAATTTATAACGAAATTCTTTCCTCCAAGAGGATGCCCATGCGATGCATTCATAGTGCGAAGCATCGTATTTTGACCCGGATGACCCAGTCGGTCATGCCATAACATAAAAATGCTCTCATCAACTGGCGTTCGACGAATGATGAGATTACTCTCGATGTGTTGTATCGTAGTGAGATACAAACCACTTGAAAGACTTTTCAACTTCTTCATGATACGCTTTTGGCCGTACTGAGTGGAGGTAATAAAAAGATACTCGAAGCCATGTTCTCGAACAGTTTCAACATAAAATCCGTTTTCTCGAATATCCTTAAAACTCAGTAAGGTACGACTGGACCTTGGAGAATATAAGGCCTCTGATACTTCAACGGGAGTACCATTGGACAACGAAAAACGGGCTTTGCCAAAACCTTAAACAAGGGTTGAGGGTCCTGAAATGGTTGTCACTAAGGTTACTTTAGGCGTATAGGAGATAAAGTATGATTTATCTCTCAAGATAGTGTGAGTCGTTCCACTATCAACCAGACAATCTACTGCCCCGTGGTCCATGCCTATAAGTAAAGAAAATTAAAGTTTGTCACACGTTTGAGAAAAGTGCTCGAAATAGAACTTTAATTTATCGAGAAAACATAAAATACAAACCACCAAAAGTTTCATGACTTAAATCAAATATAGAGATAAAATGGAGATTCATTCTTCCATTTCTGCTACAAAATCGGGGGTCTCAAGATTTAGATTTTCGTACTCGTTGACCAGATTTGCTTCGGCCCGGCGCCCCTTGTGATAGTTATCAACTTCTTGGGGGTTGCCCTGCAAGTCCATTGCATATGACCATAAGCACCATATTTGTAGCAGAGAGTAGGCGCTTGGCCTTCCACTCTCGCTTTAGGACGAGTGGCCCGTTGGTTCTTACCATGAGACTGTCTAGGAGTCAAAGGTCCTTGGTTCTTGTTAGAACCTCGCTTTGGGTGACGAGACTTAAACTCGCCTCTGTTCCTTGGCTGGGACGACTGGCCCTTGTCTCGTTTCCACCATGGATTTGGTCCACGGAGAGCGTTTGCATCAGGTATTGGAATTGCCTTCGTTCCGGCAGGACGAGAATTGTTGTTTCTCATTAAAATGAGACTGTTCTTCTCGTCTAGTAAAAGCTGGGTGATGAGCTCGGGAAACTTGGTGAACTTAGACTGACGGTATTGCTTCTGGAGCAAGTTGTCAACGAAAAGAAATATGGTGTATGTTTTCTCCAATAGATCACTGTCGGTTAATATCTCACCGCAGTATTGGAGAAGTGATCGAATCCTACAGACTTCATTGTTATAATCAGTTACGCTCTTGAAGTCTTGGAAGCGCAGGTTCAACCAGTCATGGCGCACTTCAGGCAGCCATATGGTCTTCTGGTGGTCGAAGCGCTCTTTCAGAGAGTCCCATAGCGTCTTCGGCGAGAAGATTTCAATGAACTCCGCCTTCATGGCGTCAGATAAATGCTTGCGGAATAGAATCATCGCTTTGGCGTTCATTGAGCGAGTGACTTCCACTTCGCGCTCTTCCTCGTTATAGATGACGTCCATGAGGCCCTATGCATCTAGATGGTTCTGGATGTCTTGCATCCAGTCCAAGTAGTTCTTGCCAGAGGCTTCAAAGATGGGAAAATCAATCTTGATCGACATTTTTCTACAACAGGAGAAAAAATCTTGATCAATCAACATATAAAACGACAGGTTTATATGGATTTGGTTTGTATAAGCAACAACAAACAATCGTAAATAAAAACAAAAAAAAATTTTAAAAAAAATTCTCTTATATCGATCGACGGGCCGATATAGATAGGTCAATTAGTTTCTTGCAAAAATGCATAATTATAAATACAATTTGAGCAAAAATAATATTCGGTCAACCCCTTTCAGTAGCTCTACGTGAATATGACCAGGCGAAAAAATGAGGGAGGAGGGTCACCAGGGACCGCTTAAAAACCAAGCTCCAAGTTCTTTCTGACATCATACCCAAATAGGTGAGCCTATTCTGAGAGACTTCGTAAAAAAAAAAATTCAAATGTAAGAATAAATAAGATTTTTCAAGAAATTCACACTATTTGTGAACTGTGCAAAATAGGTGACAATTTAGTGCGTGCTCAAAATGAGCGTTGCTTTTGAAAAAAAAAATTAGCCATAAATATTATTTTGGAAGGCCCAAATTTGACGGTACCAGAATTTGTTTATGTTGCCAAAACCATTTTTTAAATTTTTCAAGTTTGTTTTTTTTTCGTAATTACGCAAAAAAAACGTACAACATAAGCAAGCAACAGCACACAAATGAATTGGTGCCTAAGCAAGCGGCACCAATAAAATGTCAACTATTTTTTCGACGTCTAATGAAGCGACGCCCAAAAAATAACGACAAAAAAAATACAATTTTATTATTCATCTGTTACAATGATTCGCTGAGCAACATAAAAAAAATTGCTACTGAGGCGCTCAAATCCATCATTACCAAAAAAAAATGTAAGCAATTTAAATGTTAGCACTCCAAATCCCAGACAACAAGAAGGAAGGAGCAATAATGTGACAATAGCTAAAATGGGGAAGTTGGTTTGAAGGGCTAGTTTAAGGTTCTGGTCCGATAGGTCCTGGGTTCAAAAACCCACTTGAGACAAAATATGTATATGTTTTTTTTTCTTTGAAAACAAGATTAGTATTACAAACAGTAAAGACAAACAGCAAAGTTTAGCAAGTAATGTAGAATTGGACAAAAGAAAAAAACTTTTGTTTTCCTCTTTTTTTTTCTTTTATCAAATAATCTGCTGTAACAAAGAAAGTATATTCTTCAATACTACTGTAGTTACTTGTTTTAACAAAACATATTCTTTCAAAAAATTAGTCCAAAAAAATTCTTTTAAAAAAAAATTCTTCATTTGACACAAGTACTAGATAATGCATAACAGATACTCTTATATACGAGTATATGACAAAAATAAGTACCTTATTTAGTTATTTAGGATGAAAATGTCAGTTTAAAAATTACCTTTCTTAGCGTACAGTGGAAGGAGGTAAAAATAAATGAACGGTACGTCGAGTCTCCAGCGTTGCACGAGCAAAGTGCTGATAACGTGTTGTAAGAAAAAAAACTCAAACACGCCAAAGATGTGACGAAGTATACTCGTATAATATAAATCACTCAAGTGCCACATACAAGCTATCCCAACCTCTCTTTATATAGGGAGAGTGGTTGGGGGTTATGAAGAAATGAAGGGCCAAAGGTCATGTGTAGGTTACAAGGAGATGAAAGGTGAAAAGCCATGAGTTACAACAAGTTTTACTTTCTTCTCCCTTCTTTTTTTTCATCTTCTTAGAAATCAAACACAACCTAAAAAATAATAATAAATAAATAATAAAACTCAAACTCCAACTTGAGTCCCCTTGCAACCAAAGAAAAATTTAAAGCTAATTGACTGGTACGGGGATCTTGATTGACACAAAAAAATATTCAAACTTCAAAGTGTCCATCCAAATCATTCCTCCTATAGCTGACGTAGCATCTGATATGATAACTGACATAACAAAATTATAAAATATCATTAAAATTAACATTAACATTAAAATTAATAGTAAAAATAATATTAACATTAACACTACAAAAAATTTGGTTGATAAATTTTTTTGGTTAAAATTTGCCATAAAATTAATATTAATATTAGCATTAACATTAAAAAAATTGGGTGATAAATTTTTTGGATTAAAATTTTTCATGTCTGTTGTCATGTCACATGTCACATAATATAAGATGGCATCACCCAATATTTTTTTGTGATAATCGTATAATTGAAATACTAGAATAATATTATTCATGTCACGTTAGCTGCATTATAAAGATGGATAGTTTAAAGGAAAACTTTGGAGAGATTAGTAACATTGCTCTCTTTTTTTGGTGTGGTTAAATGTGTCCTTACTTTTATTCACTTTACCTCCTTTGTTGAGTTTGTTGAGTTTACCTTGTAATTTTTTTCGGTTCACATTCTTTTTCTTTACTCCTATATTCCTTAATTTCTTAAATTAATTAAATATTTTTATTATCATATTAACTTACTTTTTTTAATTATGGTTGCCTTCGCCAAGATATTTCTATATTTTTCCACTTCTAAATTTTATAACAACCATTGTGATGTTCTTCATCTTCGTTGTGGATAAAATGTTTTGATATTCATTTTTTATTGAAAATTTTATTAATAAAATTTGATGAAGAGAAGTTTTAGATTTTTTTTTTCCATATCCGTTTAAGAAAAAACTATAAATTGTTCATTTCTCTAAAAAAAATCGATTATATATTAATCAAAAGTTTTAAAAAAAATTAGTTGTAGGTTTATTTATTTTATTTTTAGTTAGTTGGGAGAGGAGTAAATAGATACTTTAATTTTTAAAAAAATATGTAAAACTCATTAAACCTCCTAAAAATAAAAAGGAGGGTAAACATAAAGAAAATGAGGTGCGTTTAATAACATCCTTTTTTTTTATATCCAATATTAAGCCATAATCAAATGTTTGATAAATCATTTTGACAATAGAATCTGGAATCTCATAGATTCAAAAAATTATAAGATTTATTATTACATACCTTAAATTAATAGCCTGGACTAAAAACAACACAACTATTACAAGCTTTTCATCACAAAACAAGTCTAATAGCTGACTTACAATCCTAGAAACCTCTAAAATGAATGAAATGAAGCAAAGGCGGAGCTTAATGTAATTTCTTCCTCAAGAAAAGAAAAAGAAAAAATTTGAGTGGCACCCCACTTTTTTAACGCTTATTTAAGGTGCACCCCACAACATTACAATATTGTATAACACCCCCCACTTTTAACGAATTCTGTCTAAAACGAACGGTCAATTTTTTTTGGACGAAAATATCCTTGTCTACTTTTGTGTGTCCTCCCTTTCCGTCACACGTGGCTGCCCGTCCCCCCGCCCCCCCCGCCGCCCGTCCCCCGCCCCCCGCCGTGCTCGGCCCCCCTCCCCGACCTCGCCGGACCCCTCCGGCCATCACCACCACCACCATCACCAACATCATCACCATCATCACCACCACCATCAACCATCATCACCCCCCCCCCCCTCCCCCCCCCCCCCTCCCCCCCCCCCCCCCCGACCTCGCCGGACCCCTCCGGCCATCACCACCACCACCATCACCAACATCATCACCATCATCATCATCACCACCACCATCAACCATCATCACCCCCCCCCCTCCCGCTCCGCCCCCCCCCCCCCTCCCCCCCCCCCCCTCCCCCCCCCTCCCCCCCCCCCCCCCCCCGCTCCGTCCCCTAGCAGTAGCGCGCGGCGGCGGGAGGGGGGGGGGGGGGGCGGAGCGGGAGGGGGGGGGGGGAGGGGGGGAGGCTGGCTGCCGGCGGGGAGGAGGGCTACCGGCGGTAGCAATGGGAGAGGGGGGTCGCAAGGGTTGGGTAGGAACATAACGAGAGGGTATTTTCGTCCAAAATAAAGGGTCAAAGGAGTTGACCGTTAGTAATAGACGTTTTTCGTTAAAAGTCGGAGGTGTTATACAATATTGTAATGTTGTGGGGTGCACCTTAAATAAGCGTTAAAAAAGTGGGGTGCCACTCAAATTTTTTCAAAGAAAAAAAGGGTCAATCTTCTAGTTTTAAAGGGGAAAAAAATAGAAACAAAGAATTCATTTTATTTATTTAAGTATTTTTCAAATATATATCAAAGGAGAAGGAGAAGAAGAAAATTTACCATAGTCAGCAATAAAGAGTGAATACTATCAAGCAAGTTCTGTTTGATGTTGGTTAGCCAAAACTATTTATATGAGCCTCAAAATCAGGAAATCAACTTGAAATCACTCTCAATTTCTCACTATAACAAATTTTGCTTGATTTGGAAAATCCTCAATTTTTACAACATCTAGTTTTGAAAGATTTCGGTAATGTCCGAGCTCTCTAGCCTAGTGGTATTAGAGCGGACACCCGGAGGGGCCGGCAAGGTTCGAGCCCCCCAATTGCGTGTGTGAGTGGGATTTCAAAAAAAAAAAAAAAAAAAAAAAGATTTCGGTAATTCAAAAATATGTAAATCAAGATTTTGGTTTGACTACATCCGATTTTCATCGATTTCAGAATCGCAAAATTTAAGTACACCCGCATAAGTATGATAAAATCAAGTTATAACTACACATGGTGATTGGCCGAACTGAGTCAGGCATGCTAATTTAACCATTTTTTTTTTCGCAAATGTTAAAGGCACTATATATTTTACTCAGGACAGTCCAATTTTTTATTTTTCTACAAGTTTACCACCATTAAATTTACTCCGGGCTATCCAATTTTTTTTAGGACTTTCAAATATTTTGACAATTATCTCTATTGGAATAACTGTCAAACAAATTAACAATCCCCACCTCAAACCTTCATCCCAAATTTGTTGAGCTCCGTCATGCTCTTCTTCTTCCTTCTCGACGACGGCAACAATCCTTCGCCGAAGCTCTTCTTCCTTATCGGCGGCGGTGGTCTTAACCGATGTCTTCTACGACATCGGCGGCGGTGGTCTCCTGCGCGAGCCCCCGTGCCGAAGTCTCCCGCGCGAGGCCCTCCTTCTGTGCGCCCCGGTCCGGTCTTAGTCTCGTAAAGTGTAGGCTCACTTCGATCTGTTGGACTTTGGGCTGACCCATGGGCTTTTCGGGCTGGTCCAATAACATGCAAGAACTCTATAAAATGATATAGTATTGTTAGCAAAGACGCACAGACCTCAAACTTTTGTCAGACTATTCTTTAATCTAAAGAGTGTGACTGAACACTACTTCCCAGAGAAGCACTACTTCCTAGAAGGAAAATAACAGAAATTAACGATATTACATACTAGAATGATAATGCACATATTCTATTATATAGTTTAAAAGTAAATTTTACCATAATTTTTTTTTTCCAAAATATTCTTCAATATCTATATATTTATACTACTATATGAGAAAAGTAGTTTCACCGTAAAAATTTTGTTCTAAAAATATTCTCATCTATGTTTATTAATTAAAATTATTCATTAAATTTAGTATGAGTAGTTACGTGATTAGGTATGATAGAAAAAAAAATTTAAGTTGTTATTTGTTTTTTACAAGTATTATGAAATACGTGCATACACGTACATATATACTCATACTAATTAAAAAAGAATATATACAATAAATTTCACTGACAACCATTTAAAATATGTTTATAAAAGAATTAATGTACTAGTATATATGCTAAGTTGTTACCACGGAATTAATCTAAGTTGCTACCACGAATTTCGAAGTGTCGAACCCATAACCTATATATATAATTAAAAACAGCAGAGTAAAACCAACTCATCAATTTATCCAATCAAAGTATCTTTTAATCTTTCTTATTATAATCTACGAATAATGAATATGTGTAGTACATGTACATATATATATTAGTCGTCTTGAGTTAAACAAGTCCATCTCAAGTTTCCCTTTTTCTCCCCAGTCCCTTTCTTTTTGTGAGAGTAGCTACAAACCCAAGTTTGATATGCCAAAGCCCAATCATGAACGCGTTTCAATTTCTGTGAAATCCCTTCTGACTTTTGAAAATATTTTTCTACTATGTCAATGTTTGGTAAGGAAATCAAACTAATTAGTTGTTGATGATGAATTTCAAAGAAAAAAAAATACTTCATTTAATCAAACTAATTAGTTGTCGAACTCGAACGACTTTTGTGATTACCGAAAAGAGACATAAAATTCTGATTGGATGACAGAAGATCAATAGATCGAGTCACAGTACGTATTATTTCTTCTATTTATAAAAATAACAAAAGTTGAGAGTAGTCGGCCATCGTGTATACAATTCCGTACGTACGCCGGATATCTAAAAAGATAGCATAGTCCCACGCACGTCGGCTGCCGGTAGGAGAGGGGAGTGGTTGTTTTGTATAAGTAAAACATTTGACCATACTTATAAACCTGGACGGGTTTTATTTGGGCGAACACCAAGGCTCCGGCCTACTTTTGTGGCCTTGTTGCACTTTTTTATTAATTCGCCAATAAAAAATATTTAAATATATACATATGATCTAGGCGGTCAAATTATAATTATCCTATAGGAGTTCTCGTATTTTGAACATCATAATCAATGTCATCGAATATTTTAAAAAATTAAGTATAGTGACTCTAATTATTTATATTTCGAAAATAATTAGACTGATCGTTTCTCTATTTTATAAAATTATATTAAAAAAAATTTGAGGTGTCATTTTTTTTTCGTATCGAGGAACAACACATGAGAAGGGATTCGGACCGTGTCTGTATACACAAATTCCTCGGTGTACCCAACAGATTACAACTCCACGAACAATTTTATAAAACATAGAAATGATTAGTATTATAAATTTATTAAAAAAATAAAATTAGTGGAGACAATATTAAAAAAATATCTATAACTAATTTTTTTTTTAAAAAAAGAGTAGAAAAAGTTGGTTCCTACTTTGTTTATGGTCTTCACCATCCTTGATTGCATTGTGGTGGGGTTGGCGGCTATATGATGTGTCCCCAAGTGGGAGGGAGAGTGAAGAAGGTCATCATTTGTTTTGTGAAGTCTTTCCTCCCTTTTTTTTTTCTTTTTTTTTTTTTTTCTAAAGTCTTTCCTTCCTAGTTT
>JANAVB010007399.1:36206510-36361510 GCA_029216955.1 Iris pallida
AGCCCGTTCAAGTCTCAAATATTGACTTACGAGCGTTCCAGAAGTTCTTCGTGAACTTGCTGGTTCCTGGAAGCTGTTCGTGCTCGTGTGGGGCGAATAAAGCTTTGAGCAACGGTGGTTCATTCACCCCGGCATCTCATTCTCGCCTGTCAGTAACTTCTTTTTAGAAGCTCCACTGCCGATAGTTGCTTGCACAAAGTCTCTTTAGATTTTTTGTGTATTACGTAGAATCTTTTTAGATCCTCGTAATTCAGAATCCTCCAGGATCTCTGTTGCACATCTTCTTTAAGGTGCTGCATTTGAAACGTTGTGTGTACAATTGTTTCAGTTTCAGAATTTTCCATCAAAAATTGTGCCTCGGCACTAACAATCTCAAAGCTTTATTGAGAAGATGGATAATTCTCGTGCTTCGCTCATCGATACCGGCTTTAACAAGTTGGAGAAATTCGATGGCGAACACTTCCAGATATGGAGACGAAAGGTCACTTTAAATCTTCAACTCGTGAATGTTGATCACGTGCTGTCAGAAGAAGAACCGATCGTTCCAACCACTGGATCTGCTGCGGCTGTGGCCGCTGCTACGACCAAGCAAGCGAAGTGGAAGAGAGAAAACAGTATATGCAAACTACTGATACTCAATTCCATGGAAGACTCTCTGGCAGAGTCCTACTCCAAGAAGACATCTGCCAAAGAGATATGAGACTCCTTGGGAAAGCTCTATGAAGATGACGAGAACCGGTCCAAGATCTTCATGGTAGAAAAATATCACAAGTGGACCTTCGAAGACGAGAAGGCGATGCTGCCCAAGTGAAGGAGTTTCTGAAGTTGCGTCAGAAACTAGAAGACGAGAACATGCCCTTCGTCGACAATTTTGTCGTTGGAGGGATCGTCGCGAAACTTCCTACAGAATGGAGCAACTTCTATGCAAGGATGCATCGAAAGAAGATGAAAATTAGCTTGGAAGATTTCTTGCAAGAGATCCATGTTGAGGACGAGATGCGCTCTCAACAGAAGATGGATACTCTGTCCAAACAACTGGCGAAGGCAAATCTGGTCCAAACCAGAGAGTACCAGGGGAAGCAGGCTGCTTCTCATCGAATAAAGAAGGACTTCACGAATCTGAAAGTGAAGGGTCCTGCTTTCAAGCAGCAGAAGTCCAAGTTCCATGTGACTTGCTTCAATTGTGGCAAGAAGGGCCACTACAAATCCGAATGCAAGTCCAAGCCCAAAGAACAAGGTGAGCCTAGTAAGGTTTCTATGATTACTAATCTAGTTGCCATGATAGCACAGGTTGCAACTGTGGGGGCTGACTTGGACTGGTGGATAGACACTGGTGCGACCTGCCATGTCTGTTCAGACAAAGACTGGTTCGTCTCTTATGAGCCAACTTCAGAGAAGGTCATAATGGAAAACCAGGCACAAGCTGAAGTATTGGAGATCGGGACGGTGGAGCTGAAACTCACATCGGGGAACACTCTGACGCTTCAAGGTGTGAAGCATGTTCCAGTAATTGCTAAGAACCTGATCTCTGGAAGTTTGCTCTGCAACGCAGGCTTGAGGATGGACATCAATGCTGGCCAGTTGGTGATGTCCAAGAAGGGTACATTCTTCGGAAAAGCTTTCCAAACTGAAGGAATGTACAAGATTCAGCTTGTTGTAACCCAGCATGATAATATAAATGCAATCACTTTTTCTGATTATTCTCTTGAGTTGTGGCATAATAGGCTAGGACATGTTCATTGTAAAAGGATTAACAGAATGTCTAGTCTAGGACGTATCTCCAAGTGTGGGGATAAGGTAGAGAAATGCGAAGGATGTGCTCAGACGAAGATCACAAGAAAACCCTTTCACAGGGTCCATCGAAGCACAGATCTTCTGGAGTTGGTTCACTCAGATATCTGTGACTTCAAACAATTCTCTACAAAGGCCGGGATGAAGTATTTCATTACTTTTATCGATGACTTCTCAAAGTATGCTTTCGTCTACTTGCTCAAGTCTAAAGACGAAGCATTCGAGAAGTTCAAAGAGTTCAGGGCCGAGACTGAGCGACAAACTGGACAACAACTCAAGAGGTTAAGGAGTGATCGAGGCGGGGAGTATCGGTCTCATAAATTCTTATCATCCTGCAAAGAACATAGAATCATCAATGAGACAACGGCTCCGTACTCTCCTCAATCCAACGGAGTAGCAGAAAGGAAGAACAGAACGTTGACAGAGATGATGAACTCTATGCTGTTGACTGTGGGTCTTCCAAAGTGTTACTGGGGAGAAGCTGTACTAACGGCAACGTTCATTCTGAACAGAGTGCCATATGCAACTTCCGACATAACTCCTCATGAACTCTGGTTCAAAGTCAGACCTAACTTGAATGTCATTCGAGTGTGGGGGTGTCTGGCTTATATGAAGCTCCCGGATCTGAAGATTCAGAAGCTGGGGACAAGGACTACGAAGGCGATCTTCTTGGGGTATGCCGAGAAGAGTGATGCTCGGAGATTCCTTGATATCGAGTCAAACCATATCATCGAATCTCGCGATGCTGTATACTTTGAAGACAAGTTTGCAAAACACAAGAATATTGTTTTCGCGGATCTTCCGGAGAATGATGAGGGTACAAAGCAGACAAAAGTCTTTAATGAACCAGTAGTCCAAGATGAAGCTGTCGTCAAGGAGACACCAGCTGAACCAGAACTCGTTGAGCCGTCAACTAAACGAAAGAGGAGGCCGAAAGACTTCGAAGATGACTTCGTCACCTATCATGTGGAAGCAGATCCGCTTACCTATGATGAGGCGATGAAGACCAGAGATGCTGTATTCTGGAAGGAGGCGATAGACAACGAGATTGACTCAATCACCTCCAACAACACATAGGTATTGGTTGACCTGCCAGAAGGAGCAAGACCCATCGGATGCAAATGGATCTTCAAGAAGAAGATGAAAGCAGATGGAACCATTGACAAGTTCAAGGCCAGGCTAGTGGCCAAGGGGTTTGCTCAGAAGCAGGGGATCGACTACTTTGACACTTATGCTCCAGTAGCTCGGATAACAACCATCAGATTGTTAATTGCTCTAGCAGCAATACACAAGCTGGTGATACATCAGATGGATGTAAAAACGGTATTCCTTAATGGCGAGCTGACCGAAGAGATCTACATGCAACAACCAGAAGGTTTTGTCGTCAGAGGTCTGGAAGACAAAGTCTGCAAGTTGATGAAGTCTCTGTATGGTTTGAAACAAGCTCCCAAAATGTGGCATGAGAAGTTTGACAAGGTGATAAGGTCAAATGGCTACAGGGTCAGTAAAACAGACAAGTATGTCTATACGAAGTTTGCTGACGGAAGAGGAGTAATCGTATGTCTTTATGTGGATGACATGCTAATCCTAGGTACGGATTTAAGCTGTGTCACATAGACAAAAAAATTCCTCTCGACCAAGTTCAGTATGAAGGACTTGGGGGATGCCGACGTAATCTTGGGGCTCAAGATCATCCGGATAGGCACTGGAATAGCGCTGTCACAATCTCATTATATTGAGAAGATGCTCACTCGCTACGGGTATCAAGATCTTCCTTTTATTGATACACCGTACCGGAGTGATCAGAAGCTGGAGCCAAATTCGAGGGAAAGCGTCAGGCAGTTGGAGTACGCTAGCGTCATCGGAAGCTTGATGTACGCTGCTACTACCACAAGGCTTGACATAGCTTTTGCAGTGGGAATGCTGAGTCGGTTCACTAGCAATCCAGGCGTTGAGCACTAGAAAGCTGTGAAGCATGTTATGAGATATCTCAAAAAACTCAAACATATGCACTTTTCTACAGCGAAGATCCGTCAGTAGTGGAAGGCTTCAGTGATGCTAGCTGGTGTTCAGATATGGAGAGCGAGTATTCCACATATGGATTCGTATTCGCCATGGGCGGAGCTGCTATATCGTGGAAGTCGAAGAAGCAGACTATGTTATCTCGCTCCTCCATGGAATCTGAATTCTTTGTATTGGATGCTGCTGCAGATGAAGCAGAGTGGCTTCGGAAGCTCATGTATGATCTTCCGGTGGTTGGGGCTCATATACCGGCAATACCGATATACTGTGACAACCAGGCGACAGCAGCAGTGGCATCAAATGAACTCTTCAACGAGAAGAAGAGAACGATACGATTGAAGCACAGAGCAGTACACGATCTTATCAAGAGAGGTGTTATTACAGTGATTGATGTTCGGAGTCAGGAGAACCTGACGGATCCGTTCACCAAGGGCCTCAAGCGCCAGCTGGTCGATAACACAGCTTGTAAAATGGGCTTGAAGGCATTCTGATATTGTGTTATTACATTCCTACCATAAAGTTTTATGCTATTAGTTCAAAGAGAAATCTAGTAGGCATCTAGCTTTTGGTTCAAGGAAGGACTATTAACCAGAAGAATATCAGGAATGGTGGGTACTTATCCTATGTGACATGGAGAGGTTACGGACCTACAACCACTGTTGTCGACTATTATTTTCTGCGAAAAACGGATCCTGTGGGAAGGTTGGCTTAAATGCCTTAATGAGTTCTCAGGCAGAGTGAATGCCTGGAGTGCTTTACAGAAAGCACGGTAGAGCAGCACTATAAGGAGTGTAACTCCATGCTACAGTGGGGTGACTCCACCATGAGGTTCCCAGGTAGGGGTAATACCTCGACTTTGTAAGCCAAGTCACAGCGAAGTAGCACCGCAAATAGGCAGGTAGCCTAATGCTGTATGATAATCGTAATAAAGAGAGATAGATAGCACTACAAAGAGGACGATGTCCTCATGTTACAGTGGCATGACACCACGAAGAGGTACCAGGTAGGGTAAAGCCTCGGCTTTGCGAGCCATGTCATAGCGGCGTAACACCGTACGAAAGCGCAAGGCTTTATGTTGGATAGTTTGGTACTACAAAGAGGCCTGTGACCTCATGCTACAGTAGTATGACACTACGATGAGGTACCCAGGTGGGGTAAAGCCTCGACTTTAAGCCATGTCATAGCGGCGTAGCACCGCAAAGAAGTGCAATGCTTCATGCCATGACTCTTTATAAAGAACTCACCTATAGTGTATGGACAAAGATATCAGGCCGTCTCTTGAGGGTAAACTTGTAGACGCCCAAAAATTATACACTGAAACCAGGCTGGCACAAGGCCTTCAATGTGCAGCCAGAAGCACAGTTGATGTCATTATGTGAGTAGGAAGAATTGCAGTTATGGTGCAGAATTCAAGGCTTAGTCCATTCTTGTATCATGCTGTTATTTAACCTATGCGAAAAGATTCAAGTCGTAGCGACATCTCTCCTAATGCATGATGGGCAGTCACTGTGGGGAACGCTCAACCCATATATTGAGATATATGGAGGATTGTTGGTGTTTTTGCCTTTGGACTAGAAAAGATAGTCCCACATCGGCTACACCAAACAGTGAGTATCTCAATATAATGCATTGCTTGTGTTGAGGTGTGCACATGAGGTGTAGTGGGGCACAAGTTTGTGCCATGTGGGAGTATTTTCCTAGAAGGAAAAAGGATTAACTCCAACAAGGATGCAAGTTGATTTTTGTTGTGCGGACTCGGACTCGGACGCGGACTCCAGGATTGTCTCGTGCATGCACGGGAGTGTTCGGGGGGTAGGCGTGGACTGGCACACTTCTATGCTGATTGTGGGATGATCTAAAATATCAAACTCTATTTTTGAGTATTGGTATTTTAGTCCCACATCGGATAGGAGAAGAGGTGAAGTCTCAACTCCACTCTATAAATAGAGCCCCTTGACCTCCTTTGAAAGATGCACCAAGAAGAGAGTTGAGGGAGTCTGTTAAGTCCAGGAAGCTCGTTCAAGTCTCAAATATTGACTTACGAGCGTTCCAGATGTTCTTCGTGAACTTGCTGGTTCCTGGAAGCTGTTCGTGCTCATGTGGGGCGAATAAAGCTTTGAGCAACGGTGGTTCATTCACCCCAGCATCTCATTCTCGCCTGTCATCTCTGCTGTTGTCTTTTACAGTAACTTCTTTTTAGAAGCTCTACTGCCGATAGTTGCTTGCACAAAGTCTCTTTAGATTTTTTGTGTATTACGTAGAATTTTTTTAGATTCTCGTAATTCAGAATCCTCCAGGATCTCTGTTGCACATCTTCTTTAAGGTGCTGCATTTGAAACGTTGTGTGTACAATTGTTTCAGTTTCAGAATTTTCTATCAAAAATTGTGCCTCGGCACTAACACCACCCAAACCTATCAATAAGGCTATGGTGGTTTAGCCAAGGATCCAACCACAAGTTGGTCGATCTCCCATTGTGAATAACCCTTTTGATTTTAGCCTTCAGAGAGTGCCGAATTTACAGCATGTTTTTGAATGTCACCGAAAAATTGTTATCTATTTTGAGGGCCCAGAAGTTGTCCGTTCTCACATATCTACTGCTGGTCCATCGCGCCCATAAGGACTCACCCTAAAGAAACCTCCATACCAGCTTTTGCAAGGCAACCTCCCGGAGAACTCTCAAGGAACGCAGGCCAATGCCCCCTCCTCCTTTGCCCGACATAACTCGTCCCATGCAATCGAGTGGTACCGTCCTCGCCATACGAAATTAGCACAAAATCTTTCAATTTTCAGGATTGTCCTATCTGGAATATGGATAGCCTGTAACCAGTAAGCGACAATAGCCATAATAACAGAGCGCACAAGTTCAATTCTTCCCCCGAAGGATAATAATTGGGCTTGCCACCCTTCTAATCTCGCTTGAACATACATTACCAAGCCTTCACAATCTGCATCCCTTGCATAATTGATCGAGAGGGGGAGTCCGAGGTACCTGACTGGAAGCTGACCTTGCTCGATTCTTAACAAATTCGACCAAGTTTCCTTCCCCTGGCAATCCTTATTGAAGTAGACCTGGTTTTTTTTCCCGATTGAGGTGGAGACCCGACAGCAATCCAAATTCCTCCAATAGCTTATTGAGAGTATCAATACTCCACCTTGACGGCTCAAGGAACACTAATAAGTCATCGACATATATTAGATGAGAAACTATAGGATCAACATGTCGGTAGAGAGGTATAAGTTGCTTCTTGTGCACTGCAATATCTATCATACATGTGTAGTATTCCATCACTATGGTGAATAAATAGGGGGAGAGCGGGTCACCTTGCCTCAGGCCCCTATTACTCCCAAAGAACCCATGAGGCTGACCCTTAATAAGAATAGAGAACTCTGTCTACCCACCAATTCTCGAACCCCATGTTCCGAAGAAGCTCACAAATAAAGTCTCGATTAACCATATCGTAGGCTTTGCGGAGATCCAGCTTTACGCACCCTTTCCTTCCTCCAGCTTTGTTGAAGTCCCGTACAAGTTCATGAGCCAGAAGACAGTTCTCAGCAATAGATCTGCCTTTGATGAACGCTGACTGGTTGGTAGAGATTAATCCCCTCATTATATCCTGCATCCTAATACACATGAGGTGAGTGATAATTTTGTAAATAAAATTACAGCAAGTAATTGGGCAAAAATCACTCAATGATGAAGCCCCCTCCTTTTTAGGAATAAGTGTAAGGAATGTGTGGTTAATCTCTTTCAGTAATCTGTCTGAAGTGAAAAATTCCTGGACGACTTGGAACACGAGCTCTTTCAGTTGACCCCAGTGGGCTTTGTAAAATATAGAGTTGAATCCGTCAGGGCCGGGCGCCTTGTTGGGGTCCGACTCCTTCACTATCTGTTCGACCTCCTCCATGGAGACATCTTTTCTAAGTAGGTTATTACCTTCCTCGATAACTAACCATTTGCAGGTGATATTCGAAAACTCCGTCATGTAGCCAGTTTGGTTATATAGAGTGGTATAAAAGTTGATGGCTTCATCTTTCAGTTCGTAATCAGCAGTGATTTCCCTACCGGTAGCATCCATGAGAGGTCCGAAATTGTTGCGATGGAGGCGCGACCGGACCATGGCATGGAAAAACTTAGAGCCACGATCCCCATCTTTAAGCCAACTGCATTTTGGCCCTCTGTTGAAGCTGGACCTCCTCTAGAAACCGAAGACGCCGAACCTCTTCCTGCAACTTGAGTTCACCGTCGGCCAGTTCAGCATTAGTCGGGTCCAACTGAACCTTTCCCTGGACGTCCTGCAACTCCTTCTCCTTGGCTTGGAGGTCCTCAAGCGGCCGAGTTCGGTTCCACTGTTTCAGCAGTTGTTTGACATGTTTCAAACGCCTAGTCAAGCGAAACTAAGGGTTGCCGTCGACTTCCAATAATAGACCACTGTTAATCACCTCCTGATAACCCACTATGTGCGGCCAAGCATTATTGAAGCGAAACGGGCACCGACGGGGAGGACCCGCTGGAACGAATCGGACCAAAATAGGTGAGTGGTCGCTAGTGCCGCAGTACAGAGCCTCCGCCTTGCTAGCCGAGAACATCTCCATCCATCTGTTATTGCACAAAGCTCTATCGAGTTGGCAGATGACACGGTTGAGAGACGAACTATTACTCCATGTCCATACTTGGCCAGTTCTAGCCAGGCAGGAAAGGCCAGAGGAAAGAAGACAGTCTCGGAAGTAAGCTAAGATGAAGTCCGGGACCGGACGGCCTCCCCTTTTCTCCTCCTCTGCCAGCATGGCGTTGAAGTCCCCACTCAGCAACAGGGGAACCTGTCCTTCGTTTTGACTTGCTACCTGAATAATATCCTTCCATAGTTGGAAGCGATGTTTACGGTCGTTATGGCCATAGACAGCGCCGAATTGAATACGGAGCCCACCTTTGTTAGTGAAATCCATGAGAACTAATGTTCAAAAATAAGGCGTACCTATCCTGACCATATTCGCGTATCCCACATGATCCAGATGCGAGTCGAATCACATAACTCCCTATTGTGAAAAGACGTCCAATAAGGCGGAGTCCTTTTGGTTATCTTCTCAACTGATTTAATTTTACTCTATAGTATGGCAACTATCGAACACTTGTGTGTATTCATCATATTCTAAACCTACCGCCATCTTCTGATCGAGTTCACACCCCGAACATTCTAGGAAATGACATACATTAATATTGAGTGGGGGTGTCCTTTTGTTCTCTCCTGCGCTCCATCGGACGGTTTGGAGACGCAACCACCTCAATGCTATTGTTGTTCGCAGTCGCTTCTCCTGTATTAGTAGTTGAATTGAGGGAGTTATGTAATTGAGAAGCTTCTCTCACAAGAAGCGTCCACCTCGGGTTCTCCTGTGTCAAAGCTTCGTCGTTATCCTTCACGTTGTTCCGACTAGGGGCTGTCCCGTCTCTAACAGTAGTCCCTCCATGGATAGTCACTCTCTTGGCAGCTCTTGTTGTTGCTCCTCCTTCTATGTTTGGTCGAACATGCCCCATTGTCGCCCTCGGGCTAGCTTCTCCCACCAACACCATTGCAAGGTTGTTTCCCTCTACCGTGTGGGAAGGGAGATCGATCCTGTGCCTCTTGCCGAGCACTGAGGGTCTACGTCCGTCAACTCCTATAACATCTGCCCCTTCATCTATATTGCTATGCTCCATCCCCATTTGGACGTCCCCATCTCCCTGATTCATACCGACAATATTAGTGATCGGTTTCTGGTGGCCACTTTAATGGCCTATGTCTTCTTGTTGTTCCTGTTGGGCTTCGACCCTTTCCTCCTCCACTTGAGGGTCCCTGTACTGTACTTTGGTATGCCCAAAGCACTGGCAAAGAGTGCAAGACGGGGGGACCCATTCATATTCTACGTCCTGGGAAAGCCACTCACCATTAGGAAGAACGAGATCTATTTTTCTGGGGAGGACATCAGACGCCGAGATTTCTACGAAGATTCTGGCATACGATAATCTCTGTCTTCTCGCCGTCGGGATGTCTGTGCATATCGGGATCCCCACCATGCTCGCCATTTTCATAATGGATGGAACACTCCACAACTGGGGCGAAATCCATGGCAGTCTGATCCATATTGGAACCTTCGATAGTCTGTCCTTCTCGAAGTTTAGCTCCGGGTACCACCTCTTTAGGACCACTAACCTGCCGTCAAAAGTCCACGGGCCCCCTTCAAGAACTCGTTCCAAATCTTCGAGGAGAGAAAATTTGATAAAGTAGAAGCCGTTTTCACGTGAGAAGATCTCCATGTCTCCCTTAGGCTTTCATACCCAATACGCGAACGCCCGGATTTGACCATAGAACGGCCTGTTGTCCATCACATAGAGGACTAAAATATTCTTCCAATATTCAGTCGTTTCCTGGATATCATATGCTGTAATTTCCACCACCCGTACACCGTTTATGACGCTCGGCTCTACGTACTGCAGGTCGACTTCCTCCTGAACCGGTGTAGGTCTGCAGATCTTCGCCCAGGATATTGGTTTCATCTACGTTCCAGTTGGAGTAACACGCCTGCCTTGCGACGGTGGCCCTATAGGCGTCTGCCTCTCCTCCAGATAGACCACCTTCCCCTTCCCTTTGTCATTACTATTCCCTCCCGTCTCTCTTCGTCCTCCCGGCGGAGGGGCCTCCCTCCTATAAACCCCCGCAGGTCGGGTTTGGCCGGAGGAGCGACCTTTCCGCGTCATACGTCAGCTTCCCCAATCCTTGTTTCTATCGTCTCTGTCACGCGGCGGAGGGGCTTTCGTCTTCCGTCGATGTTCTACTGTTGTCCATCCACCCGCCGCGTCTATTTCTCTGGTGTCCTCCTCGTCGTCCTTTTCCTTCCCCCCATCGCCATCTGTCACCGGCCTGTTACCGGTCTGAGAACCCTCTCCAGCGTGCTCTCCGTCGGAAGAAGTCCCGATCGGAGCAAAACCTAGCCGCCGAGACATGTTATATATATATAATTAATTTATTCTTTAAACTCTTTTCCTTTTTTCTCACTCATATCCCAAATAATAATCGTAGAATAAAAATAAATAAAATAAAGGATAAATTTTAATTTAAGGCTCTCAAGTTTTGTCAATCTCATTGTAAACCATTCCAAATAAGACCTTATTCATAGACCCTGTGTTTAAGGATACTAATATCATCAAAGCTAATAATTATTATGTTTGTTTCCCCTCAATCTAATCAAATCCTGATCCTTTTTTTTTCTGGTGTCAGCCATCCTTCTCCTTCGATCATTCATTGCATTCGAACAAGTCCAAACATACAATATTTAAAATATAACAAATTTAAAATTTTCTTATCAAACACAACGAATTATTTATTGTTCTCGACGCTCTTGGTCGTCCCCATCCTCCTTTTTCCTCTTTCGATGACCTCTCTCTCCTTTTTATATTAGCTCTAGCTCCGGGGTCGATCTGGATTCAAATCTTTGTTCGCATAAAATATTGAAGAATATGTGAACTTTGACACCAAGTAAAATAACACTTTTTCCAAAACAAATATATTTTACTAATTAGAAATTATTTACCGAAAAATATTTTTTTCTAGAAATACATTTTTAACCCTTTTTATCATAAAACAAAAATGGTTTTTAATTTACAAAATAGTACTTAATAAAAATACAGTTTTTATCAAACTAACGATTTAACTAAATACAAAACATTTTTGTTATTCTTACTAAAACCATTTATTTACCAAAATTAATTTAATTTAGCAAGTAAACTAAATAATGGAAATAATATATTTATTATTTATTCTAATTATTGAAAGTTTTTGGTGTAAAACGTTTTTAGAAAATATATATAAGTTGCTAGTGACAAACAATAATATTAATAATATTTTGGCAAAATTAATTAATAATAATAGACCAATATAACTAATAATTTCATTTCCATAATTCTTAATAATCCGACAATTTATTTAAAGAAAATATATTTTGCTACAAACATTACTAACCAATATTTACTATAACAATATTAATTACTATACTTAAAAGAGCACAACAATCCTACAATTTATCATTACTAACTTAATCTCATGTCTTTCCTATAATCTAACAGATAATAACTATTAAACCATTTAATTAATTAATCCACACCACAAATATACTAAAATAATTATTCTAAACTAACTATTCCAATTGATAGAGTTTTATTCTGTCAATTGGCCGGAACAGGAATTGGGTTCTGACAGAAAGGAAAGAGAGTTTCCTGAACAGAAACTTACCGGAACGGAGAAGGAGCACCGAGGGGATGCCGCGAACTGGGAACGGATCGTCGAAAAGTCGACGGGACCGTGGGAAACACGGACACGAGGTCGTGAGCACACGGGGGGCCGCACGGAGGTGCTGCCGCGACAGGAGGGTCCGCACGGGCTGACACCGGACTGCTGGTGTGCGCAGAGGGTCCGTACTGGCAGGTGCGCGCGGGCGGGGGGTCACGCTGGCACCGGCGGTGACTGGGCGCGTGGCAGAAGCCGGCGCTGGTCGGGCGCACGGATGGGAGCCGCTGGCAGGCCACCGAACGGGTGAGGCTGGCTGGCAGGGCGCCGGACGGGCATGGCATGGCGGTGGTGACACGGTGCATGGTGGAAGCCAGCGCTATCGTGGGCATGACGTGGGAGAGAGCTCGGAATGTGGGGGAGAGGGGTCTGGATTCGGAGAGGGCGGCGAGGGGAGTTCGATGGTGCCTTCGGATTTGGGAATGGTGGAGTGGTTTGGAAGATGGAAGGATTTTGGTGTGGAAGAGGGTGAATGTTTCTGTGAGTTTCTGTTCTGGGAGGATGGGTTTCTGTGATGGAGTTACGTACGAAGAATAGAGACGTGGGTTGGAACAAGTAAGAGGGGTTGGTTTTGAGTCTATGTGTCATGGGCTTAAGTTATTGGGCTTGGGGTTTAGGCTTAAACAAAATAATCAAATAAAACCAATAAAAATTAAACAACAAGCATGGGCTTCATAACCTTCCCTCTTTAGTAAATTTTGTCCTCAAAATTTTAACCAACTATGAAAGAGAGGGTTAGAACATACCTAGAAAAGATGAGGATACTTCACCCACATCTCATCCTCTCATTCCTAGGTAGCCTCGCTTGGAGAGTGGTGACACCAAGCTATCTTGACTAGTAGGATTACTGCACGCCTCAGTCTCTTCTCCATACGGTCGATGATCTCTACTGGTTGCTCTGGCATGGTGAGGCTAGGTCCAATCTCCAATTCAAAATGATCAACAACATGGCTCGAGTCCGGTACATAACGCCTCAGCTGCGATACGTGGAAGACGTTGTGCATGCCATCGAGGTTGGAAGGTTGATCCACCTTGTATGCTACCTCTCCGATTCTGCTTAAAACCTCAAATGGACGATGTAGTGGGGACTCAGCTTTCCAGCTTGGCTGAATCTGATTGTGCCCCTGGTAGATGATATTTTGACAAATACCTGATCTTCGGCCTCAAATTCTAAGGTTCGACGCCTGCTGTCCGTCCAATGTTTATAACGGTCCTGTGCAATCTTCAGTGTCTCTCTAATCATCTTTATCTTCTCGGCTGCATCTGTAACCATCTCTGGTCCCAACAAGACTCGATCTCCAATATCATCCCATGCTAGTAGAGTACGGCAATGTCGACCATATAAAGCCTCAAAAGGTGTCATCTGAATGCTCGCCTGGTAGCTATTATTGTAGGAGAACTCTACTAGGTGTAGGTGATCCTCTCAAGATCCACCAAACTGTAGGACGCATGATCTCAACATATCCTCAAGCGTCTGGATAGTCCACTCGGACTGGTCGTCGGTCTGCGGGTGGTACGCCGTGCTAAACTTCAGCTGCATGTCCAAGCTCTCCTACAGGCTCTTCCAGTAATGCGAGGTAAAACGGGTATTCCTGTCGGATACGATACTGACTGGAACTCCATGTAGCTGGTATATATTTCACATATAAAGAGCTATGAGCCTCTCGGTGGATAAACCAGCCTTGAAAGGAATTAAATGGGCAGACTTAGTCAGTCTGTCCACTATTACCCATATAGCATCCTTTCCTCCTTGGGATCTGGGTAATCCTGTTACAAAATCCATAGTAATATGCTCCTATTTTTACTCCGGAATGGGAAGCGGTTGCAACAAACCTGCTGGTCTTTGGCGGTCTGCCTTCACCTGCTGGCAGATCAAACATCTGGAGACGAATTCTGCCACGTCTCATTTCATTCCAAGCCACCATACATGGGTTCTCATATCCTTGACATCTTATTAGCTCCTGGATGTATAGAATACTGCGACTGGTGCGCCTTCTTCATCAACTCATTACTCAGTTCGCCAGTAGGTACGTAAAGTCTCGTGCCGTGCCTCAATGCTCCATCTCTAGCTATGGAAAATCCTTTGAGTGTTCCAGCTAGTACTCGATCTCTTAACTTGTACAGTATCTTATCCTGGAATTGAGTCTCATTGACTCTGCTGATCAGACTGGACTGCACTTGTAGCTGCATCATAGACGAGTCCATGTCTGGTACAACTACTTCCTTTCCAAGCTTTAACATAATTTCCTCTAGTAGCACGATCTCCAATCCGAGCTTTGCCATGTCTTCCCACAAGTGACGGTTCTTTGTCAAGAACATAGCCATCGGGTACCTGCTATGTGCATCAGCGACGACATTAGCCTTACCCGGGTGGTACTGCAGATTGATGTCAAAATCCTTAATGAGCTCCAGCCATCGCCTCTGGCGCATGTTGAGCTCCTTTTGAGTGAAGACATATTTGAGATTTTTATGGTCTGTGTATATGTCTATCTTCTCGCCATAGAGATAATGCTTCCATAACTTCAGGGCGAAGATGACTACTGCTAGCTCCAAGTCATGCGTCGGGTAGTTCTTCTCATGATTGCATAATTGACGAGATGTATAGGCAATTACCTCTCATGTTGTTGTAGCACATAGCCCAATCCTTTGCCCGAAGCATTACTATAAATAGAGAATCCACCTGATCAGGATGGTAGCGTCAATATAGGTACGGTTGTCAATATTATCTTTAGTTCCTCAAATGACGCCTGGCAAGCTTCGGTCCAAACGAACTCTTCATTCTTCCTGGTTAGCTTCGTCATTGGCTCCGCAATCCTTGCGAAGTCCTTCATAAACTTCCTATAATATCCTGCTAAGCCCAGGAAACTTTGATCTTCGCAACTGAGTCGGGGGTTGTCTAAGATTCTACTGCTGCTATCTTCTTGGGATCCACGGATATCCCTTCTCCTGTGATGACATGGTCAAGAAAATCTACTTTATCTAAGAAAAATTCACACTTGGACAGCTTTCCATAAAGCTTCTCATTCCTCAGAGTCTCCAAGACAATCCGCAGGTGCTTCTCATGCTCTTCTTGGGTCTTTGAGTAGATCAGTATGTCATCAATAAAGTCGACAACAAAACTGATCCAAGTACTCATGGAAGACCTTGTTCATGAGATTCATGAACACAGCTAGGGCATTAGTAAGACCGAAGGGCATAACCAAGAATTCATATTGTCCATACTTGGTGTTGAATGTCGTCTTCGGAATATCCTCCTCTCGAACCTTGACCTGGTGATATCCTGACATGAGGTCGATCTTCGAGAAAACCTTCGCTCCGCTCAGCTGATCGAAAAGGCCATCGATCCTGGACAGAGGGTACTTGTTCTTGATTGTGATGTTGTTCAATATTCGATAATCTATGCACATTCGCACGGTTCCATCCTTCTTGGGCACGAACAAAACTGATGATCCCCAGGGTGAAGCTCCATCTCTGATAAATCCTTGGGCCTTCAGCTCATCTATCTGGTCCTTCATCTTCTTAGCCTCCTTGGGGTTGACTCTGTAGCTTCTCTGTAAAATAGGGGATGAGCCAGGTACAAGATCGATAGTGAACTCCACGTCTCGATCATGGGTCAATCCAGGTAGATTATCGGGAAAGACATCTAAGAATTATGCTATCAGGGGATAAAGGGGTCTGGAATCTTCTGTGATGGATGTGTAGAAGACACAATCCAAGCTCTTTGGTGCTCGAGCTACTTCAAATTCATGTCCTCCAGGTGGACTAAAGATAACACAACCCCGATGACAGTCTATCAGGACGTGTTGCTTGCTCAGCCAATCCATTCCCAAGACTACATCATAGTTAGGGAGACACATAACAAGTAAGGGTGCTAGAAAGGTATGACCGAAAATGGTGATAGGGTAAGTACAAGTCTCTATGATAGGGATTGGTCCCCTTCCGGTCATAACTCTATAAATCAACTTACTATACCCTACATCTATATGGTATACAGTAACGAATTCTAAAGATATAAAATTGTGTGAAGCTCCAGAATCAAATAGAGATAAAGCTGGGTGCGAGTGTAATAAAATAGAACATGCGATGACATCTCCTTCAGGTTCTTGCCCCGCTTCAGGCTCTTCAACGGCCAAGGCCAAGCTTTTCTAGCCCTGTGCTGGTTGTAACGCTGCTGCTGGGTAGGAAGTGGATCCTTCTGTTGTCCAGCTCCAGCTCTGTTGAATGCCGTAGGGTAGTCCCTGATCTGGTGGGTGGCAGACCCACAAGAAAGGCAGTGTCCCAGTCTCTTCCTGCAGATATCTGATGTGTGCCCGGGTCTCTTGTAATAGGTGCAGGTGACGTTCCTCTGCTGGTTCTGCTGGGGTGCTTTGTGCTGCTGTTGCTGAGAGGGCTTGCTGCTGTGGTTGTTGTTGGGCCTCTTAAAGTTGCCCTGATGGTTGTTGCTGGATCCGGGGTGCTCTCTCTTGGTCTGGGTAGAGGAACTGGCTTCCACGTCTTGGGCCACCTTCAGTATTTTGTCATATGTCTTGGCTCAATTTGCGATAACTATTATGCGGATTTCCTTCCGCAGTCCATGCCGGAACTTCTGGGTACGCTCCATCGGGTCTGCTACCAGGCGAGGTGCAAACCTGCCGAGTCAGTTGAACTCGGCTGCGTACTCTTCGATGGTATGATCTTCTTACTTCAGGTCGTGAAACTGCCTTCCCATGGCTTATAGGACAGCTTCTGGGAAGAACTTTCTCTTGAACTGCTTCTTGAAAGATCGTCATAAGATTCCTCTAGCCTGAAATCTTGGCTCGTTCCTGTACCATATGCTAGCCAAGTCCTGTAACTGTAGAGCTACCGCTTCTACCATGAGGCCGGGCAGAATTCGAGCAACACTGAGGATGTGCTCCATGTCATCTGGCCATTCGTCCGCATATATAATGTAGTGCCCCGCTCCTAGCGTTTCACTATGTAAGGCTGTGAACACACACAAAAAAAGAAGAAAATGCTGTCTTTTCTTTATTGACGCAAGGTACCACAAATCGAGATGCCTGAGAGATCCTGCACTGAGGATCCCCGTGTACAAAAAAAGAATTCTGGGGAATGGGACGATGGAGATCGAACGATAGTTGCTCCTTTACTCCGTTGACACTTCGATTACAAAAGTGGGAGAAAATCTAAGAAAATTGCTAACTCTCGGCTCACTGGTAAGAAGTGCAGCAATTTGGCTCTTGAAAATGCTCTCCGTTCTGTGTTTTGAAGAGGGATGAGGCCCCCCTTTTATAGTCGTTCTTGGGCTGGAATGATGTTATGCGCCCGCATGAGGGAACACGCTGGTTTCTATGTGGGCACATAGTCCTACTTTGGGCGCATAGGATGTAGGTGCATACAGGTTGCGAGATCGTGGGTTAGTCGTGGCATTGACGTGGCCGCATGCTTCGGTACATGACTGCTCGTGGAGACTGACGTGGCCGTGCGCTTCGGTACACGTTTTGATCATGGCTTTGATCGAGTCAGGCTTGGGCGCATAGCCATGTCTCAAGCTATGCGCCCTCCTTTCGGGGAAGCTAAACTTGGGCGCATGAAACTTCACTCTGGGTGCATGAAACTTTATTGACTGGGCGCATGAAGCTTTATTGACTGAGCGCATGGAGCTTCACTGACTGGGCGCATGGAGTTTCACTGACGTGGGCGCATGGAGCTTTACTGGCTTGGACGTATGGGGCTTCATTTGCTAAAAAAAATTTATGCTTCTACAAGACCCCCTTCAAAGTTTTCGATACTTGAACAAGTTCGAAATACTTTGAAAGAAGCATAGATCATCTTCTCATGATGCAATGGGCGTATAACACGACTCTCTCCTTTGGACGTATAGTATTTGGCCAGCCTGTCGGAGAGATACGACTGTTGAGATCTTTCTCGAAATCCGAACTGACAGATTCATCGGAGCAAAATTTGAAGCGGTCCATCCTTCATGCGTCGTCCACGTCAGCAAGTGACAGTCGCATAGTGTGCAGGAAGCTGATTCTTTACGTGGGCGCATAGGCCATTGTGGGCACATACAATACAATGGGTGCATGGGCGCATACAGCAAGTGGGCGCATAGGAAGTCGCCCATGCCTATAAATAGGCCCTGAAGGAGAGAGAAAGTTCATTATTCCCTTCTCTTTGAATATTTTTCAGAAAACTCTTCATCTTTTTTCTTTAAGAACCATGTCTCCCAAGGTCACCAAGAGATCCGCGAAGGGCAAAGGGGCTGCGCCGAGTGACTCTCCTCCGACGGCAGCGTCCTCGGCAGTCCAGGACCCAATTTTGGGTGAGGGCATGCTTCAAAAACAAAATCTTGAGCGTTAATTTGCGACGCTCAGACTTTTTTTCTGCCCGGACGCTTGCGCCTAAGGCAACATACTTCTGTGAGCGTCATTATGCGCCCACAGAAGTCATGCGCCAACACTGTGGTGAGCTATGCACTCACGTGTTGCCATGTTATGCGCCCTTTAAGCAGTAACATATTATGCGCCCACGTACTGTCCGAGTGTTATGCGCCCACATGTCCTATTTTGGGCACATATCCCTTTGGGCGCATAGCCCTTTGGGCACATATGAGTCTTCAGGACTTGTTTTTTCTGCAATTTCCTGAGTCTGACTTTCTTTTTGCTATTGCTTTTTGCAGCATCTATACTGAAGGTTGAGACCTTTGTGAAGAAGGAGATGCTGTCTTCTTTTATCAAACAAGTCACCGTTCGTTAAGGAGGAGGTGATACCAAAAATTGAGGTAAAAGAAGAGTTGGCGCTCATCGGGGAAGGAATTACTCTCAAGATCGAAGCTGCTGTGAAGGAGGAGCCCAAGTCTGAGGGTAGTAGTACTGAAAGTTTTGACCTACCTGCCTCGGCCGAGGACCTTAATCAAATCGATCCTTCATATGCAAAATGGTTGAGGGAATGGTATATGCCTCGACACAGCTAGGAACCGCGGGTTTCCATAAATTTCCGTATTTTGTCTTGGTATTTTTGTCTGTCTTTAGCTTTGTATTTTACCTCTTTTTTGGACATCAAATGTAATCCTCTACTTCTTGCCCGGATGAAGAGATGGAGAACATTTTGTTTTGCTCATGGGATGTAGTCCTGTGAATGTAATTGATTTTGAATAAACATAATACATTCGCTCAACTCTTTACTTGTGATATCTGTGGTGCTTGTTTTAGAGAGCCAAATACCGCGTTTGTGTAAAGGGTATCCCGCTGGGGAACCCCCCTCTCTTCTTTTTTTGTTTATACCTACTGCCCCATTGTGCATCCGAAAATACGAGCAAAATAGATTAGAATGATACTTTCGTTGACCCATTACCCTTTGGCACACCGGCGGTGCGGGTAATAGATTTGAAACAAAACCTAATAGAGGTAACATGGTCGTGATAGGTTTTGTGATCTTGGCGCCGTGCCTTTCATCTCGGGTTGGGTATAGGCGTCAAGTTGGAAGACTATCGGTATCAGAGGTAATATGGACGTGACACATGATAATCAAGAGTAGTGTTTGGGGGAATGGATTTTCTTGTCAAGTTTGGCTTCTTGTCATGTACTCCTTCCTAAAGTGGAGGAAACTTTCTAAGCCTTTTTTTCGATGACCTCTACTGAAGACGACGAGATAGCCCAGGAAGTCGTCAGAGCTTTCTACTCCGTGCTGAAAGTAAAGCTTCCTGGAGTCTTGAATCAGAATGCTACCTTCGGCCCTGGGAAGGCTGTTGCCGGATGTCAGGTAGCGGCCCTCGAGAGCATAGCCGGCTATAAGGAGCGGGCCAACACTGAGAAAAGTTCTGAACGACCTGGAGGGTCAGGTGGCTAGGTTCCGAGATGCCAAACAGCGGAGCCCGACGTCACTGTTCCGCGCAGAGGATGAGGCTTTGATGACGGCTCTTACGGAGGAGAAGGCTACCTTCCAGGTAAGGAAGGATGTCCTTGTTCGAGAGATCGGTGAGCTGGCTGACCAGTATGGCCAGTTCAATGCTGCAAGTGAGGCACGTGCTGCCTCGAAGAACAGGCTGGCTGTGCAGATCACTGAGAAGTACAATCACATTGTGTAGATCAAGAATGAGATCGCCCAGCTGGAAGCCGACTTGAGGGCGGCGATATCTGAACAGGAGGATTATTTGTCCCAGGCTGCCATGACTGTCACCACTTCTGCCCATTTAGAAGAGCAGCTGGCAAAGTTGGAGGGGGAACATCTGAGTCAGATTCTCTTTGAAGATGAAGCCGTTCGTCAAGAAGAGACACGACGCCGAGCTACTGTGAAGTCTGAAGCCGAGATTGCAGCTCTGAGGGATAGCATCAATCGCCTGTGTATCCCATAGATTTTTATAATTCTTTTCTTTTTTTTTTGGCCGTCACGGCTCTTGTACCTTTTTTCCGTCTTTTGATAGACATTTAAGTGCAAAATAAAGAATCTTTTCAGAAATGAATGTGGTTTTGTGAAATATCGATGCTAGAGGTAATGTGGACGTAGCAAGGATATTTCTGGTAGGTATTTCGCTGGAGAATTTTTGATGTGGACCTATTATCCATTTTATATTCGAATGATTCGAATATAGATAATAAGTTGAACGAAGCTGCTAGTAGAGGTAATATGGACGTAATAGTAGAGGATGTTCTATATCTGACCAGAGATAATATGGACGTGGAAAGATATATAACATTGGGGGGAGTGGATAGTCCAGAGGTAGTATGGACATGACTATCCTTGATGAATGCTTTGCTCAGAGGTTATGTGGACATGGCAAAACATTTGATCATTCCACTGGAGAAATAATTATCAGAAAATAATTCAGAAGTAATAGGGACGTGACTTATTTTCGTCAAACCGAGTTTGGACAGAGTCAAAAACGGAAATGATTCTACTGGAGAAATATTTAGAGGACCTATTATCCTGGGCGTATTCAAGACTCTTGAAAATCGGATAATAGTTAGATAGTTTTTTTTGAATCATATAAACATCGCGCTGTACATTTACATGACTAAACATATGTGAACATTATGTAAAAGAGGTTACATATAGTATTTCTTCAGGAACTTGCCATTGATGGGCATCATGAGCAAGTCACCATCGGGCTTGGTCAGCCGGTACGTACCGTTAGAATACACTGATTCTATGACGAAAGGACCTTCCCATTTAGGCTAGAATTTTCCTTTTATTTTGTGCGTCATGACCATCGGTCTTCTCATTGCTAAGACCAGATCGCCAACTTGGAAGATCCTTTCCTTCACTTTTTTATTAAAGGCTCTGGAAAGACGTGCTTGGTATAGCTCAATGCGCTGTTGAGCTAACAAGCATTTTTTGTCTAGCGCTTTGAGCTCCTGGAGTCGCAGATGATAGCTTTCTTCAGTAGTCAGCTCGCAGGTTAGGGCTACTCGAAGAGAAGGAATCTGGATTTCTAGGGGAAGAACTGCTTCGCTCCCATAAACCAGAGAGAATGGCGTACTGCCTGTTGGAGTCCGGATCGTTGTACGATAGGCCCATAGACATTCACCGAGCTTTTCGTTCCAATCGTGCTTGTTTGAAGACACGAACTTCTTGAGAAGTTTTATGATAGTTTTGTTGAAGGCTTCTGCTAGCCCGTTAGCCGCTGGATTGTAGGCAGTAGAGGCTACGTTCTAGATTCGATTCTTATCGCAGAACCGATAGAATGCATGGCTTGCGAACTGTGGACCATTATCATGGATGATCCTGCAAGGTAGGCCGAAGCGGTAGATGATGTAATATTTGATGAAACTGATCATGTTTGACGTCTTCACTTCGGTGAGCGGTATAGCTTCCGCCCATTTGAAAAAATAATCGGTTATAGCTAGGATGAACCGATGTCCTTTGGAGGATGGCAGGCTGATTGGTCCTATAACGTCCATGCCCCAGGCTTCAAACGGCCAAGATGCTTCCGTCAGGTGTAGGAACTCCGAAGGTTGATGAATGAAGTCAACATAAAACTGACAAGCTCTACACTTCTTTGCATATTCAACAGTATCTGCTATCATTGTGGGCCAGTAATAACCCATTCGTTTAAGGCGATCTTGTAATCTGGGGCCTGGTTGATGTGCACCACAAACTCCATCGTGAGCCTCCCGAAGTGCATACTTGGCTTCTGTGTCTGATAAGCATCGTAACAGTAGCCCGTCATGAGAGCTTCGGTACAACATCTTGGTAGCTGAGTCGTAGTAACATCTGAGGGATCGTCTTTGGATGGATACTGCTTCCTTCGGGTCCTCGAGGAGGATTCCATAGACAACATAGTCTATGAAGGGAAATCTCCAGTCTTTGACATCGATGTTTATTTTTGCTACGTAACTGTGATGAATATATAAGACATTTTTCATACAGAATAGTTCTCGACCAGACACTGTGATCGACTGCTGAGTATTGGTTGGAACGGTCAAGGAAGCAGCGAGACCGGCTAGAGCATCTGCTTCTATATTCTGTAGTCGAGGCACGTGCTCGATGAAAAACCCAGCGAAAGTAGATGCCAGCTTGATTGTTGCTCTATGGTAGGGGATGAGATCTTCATGACGAACTTCATAATCCCCTCGGACCTGACTAACTATTAGCTTGGAATCGCCGTAAGCTTCCAGATAGCTAACTCCCAGTTGCTTCGCCAGTTGTAGGCCGATTAATAAAGCATTATATTCGGCCACGTTGTTGGTGCATGGTTCCACGAGAGAATATGCACGGTGTATAACCAGATGATCAGGTGATACGAGCACGACACCTACTCCAGCCATGATATTTCTTTTGGGCCCTGTTCTTGATGCACCGTCAAAGAACATTCGCCAAATGAGAATTTCTTCAGTTGCAGTGTTAGACTCCACCGCTTCGTCGGGGATTTCGTCATAGAGTTTGGACGACTCCGGCATCGGATAGGCTTCTAGGAAATCAGCTAATGCTTGGCCTTTTACCGTCTTCTGAGGAACGAAGATCATATCGTATAGATTCAACAACATTGCCCATATAGCTAAACGGAAATTGAGAGAGCTCGGTTTAGTCATGAGTATTCTGAGAGGGTTGATTTTAGATATAATATGGATAGTCTGCCCAGATACATAGTGGCGTGTCTTCTGGATGTCAAATACTAGTACAAGGTATTCCTTCTCCACCGGTGTGTATCTGTGCTCGGCACCCACCATTGTGCGGCTGAGGTAGTAGATTGCCTGTTCATGGCCGCCTTCATTCTTCTGAGCTAATAGGGCGCCAAAGGAATGGTCCATAGCGCGGATATATAGTAAGAAGGGCTTCTCCATTATTGGAGCTACCAATACTGGAGGGCTTGTAAGATACGCCTTGATGTCGTCGAATGCGCGTTGACATTGTTCAGTCCAGACGAAAGATACACCTTTCTTCATGAGCTGAGTGAATGGTTGACACCTTCCAGAGAGGTTTGAAATGAATCGTCTGATGTAGGCTAGCCTTTCTTGTAGTCCGCGTAGCTCTTTAAGGTTTCTTGGAGGATGCATGTCGAGGATAGCCTTTACTTTCTCTGAGTCCAGATGTATACCCTTTAAAGTGATGACGAAATTAAGGAACTTGCCGTTGGAGACTCCTAGAAAAGACTTAGTTGGATTCATCTTGAGTTGGTGTGCACGCATTAGTTCGAACACCGTTCTCAAGTCTTGGAGGTGGTTGCCCTTGAGACGGCTTTTGACTGCGATATCGTCTACGTAGCACTCCACAGTTTTGTGCAAATGATCGCGAAAAATTGTGTTCATGGCTTGCTGGTATGTCGCCCCTGCATTCTTCAATCCGAAGGACATCACCGTATAACAGTATAACCTCAACGGTATTCGAAAAGATGTGTACTTCTCGTCATCGGGGAACATCTTGATTTGGTTGTAGCCTGAGAACCCATCCATAAAGGACATCCGCTAGAAGCCACAAGTATTGTCGATCATTACGTCAATGATCGGTAAAGAAAACTCGTCTTTCGGACATATAGAGTTCAAATCACGGTAGTCGATACAGACTCGAACTCTACCGTTCTTTTTTATGACTGGGACGATGTTGGCAACCCAGTCTGGGTGTTGTTCCTCGCGAATGAATCCACTGGCAATGAACTTCTTGACTTCATTCTCGATGGCTTCCATGACGTCTGGTCGGAATCGTCGTTGTTGCTGCTTCACTGGCTTAGCTTTAGACGAAATGTTCAGGCGGTGCATGGCGACTTTAGGGTCCAAGCCTGGCATGTCTTCATAGCTCCATGCAAAGACGTTGATGTATTCTCTTATAAGCTGTATAAGAGATTGGCGTTCATCGCCAGATAGACTTTTGCTGATGAAGATTGGTTTAAAAGATGCTTTATCTCCTAGATTGACTTGGATGACTTCGTCTTCAGTAGGTGGTTCCCGTTGTTCGAAGTGCAGCTCCCACCTGGTGTCCATCTTTTGAGCCCATTGTTCGAGTTCGATTGATTGGAGATCGTCTGTAATTTGGTCGATAGAAACCATGTTGACGGATAGAGTTGCTTTGAACATGTCGTCGATGCTGGAGTCTGAGTCCCAGAAGGAGGAATCAGAAGAATGAGAACAACGATTTGCTTTATCATCTGATCTTTCGGAAGTTGTTGGAGGAGTGACATAGCCCAAACCAACACCGCTTCTTTGATAGTAGTTCTCGGGTTTGCCGGGAGGAGCAAAGTGTCGTATTGGCAACCGTCGTCCTCGACCGTAATTTAGCCCTTTGTCACTTTTGATGTCATATCCCATGTTCTGGATGATATTCTTAGCCTGCCAACTATACCGAAAAAGTTGTTTTTTCCCAGAGTCATAGTCAGCTTCTGTGCTGTGCTTGGAAGAAGTAGAGTCTGGAACGAACTTTCTCTCGCCAATCATACGACCGAAGATGAATAGTTCTTCATCCTTCTTTATGGCTGGAACGATGAAGTAGAGGATATCTTTAGGGTAGACATTTTCCCACAGGTGAGGCATTGTGACCGGCATGCAGAGGTGTGGTCCTATGCCATTCTCTAGAGCGTATATCGTATCTATGTAGTGGTTTACAGATTGATAGACATCGGAGTAATTCAAAGATAAATCTTTACTAAGGAAATATACAAGTTCTTCTTCAGGGATAACATCATCCGCTGAAGGTACATTATTATGAGTATTGATATACTTATTAAGAGGATCATCATCTGGAAGAGGAGCTACAGTCTTGGCCGAGTTCACCATGTAGGGTAATTCTTCAGGATTGGGAGGACGGGCATCAGTAGGTTCCTCCCGGGGTGTCTTGCTGAGAGTGATGGTCAGTGGCTCGACCTTGTCGGCGTTCTTATTTTTCACCCAGATTGTGAGAGGCTTCAGAGTACTTTTTGGAGTAGTATGTCCTTTGACTCGAATAATCAGGGGACCATCATTGGAGGATGGACTTGCTTCAGCTTCATTGTCAGCTTTGTTGCTATCATCCTTGGGGGGTTGAGATTGGTAAAGTACCGAATCTCTATAGTAATCTTCGATGCCTTTAAAAGGATCGATATCGGCAAACTCCGTCTTCACGACACCGTCGCTGTTGACGTACTTGAAGCACTGATGAAGTGTGGAAGGAACGATCATGTTCTCGTGTATCCATGGATGTCCCAATAAGACGTTGTAGGATACATTGGCATCGATCATATAGCAGGAAACCTCCGTTCGGAGATCACCGATCTGGCATTTGAGACAGATCTTGTCCCACGAATAGCTTCGACCAGCATTGAAAGCCATGATAGTTGTGTTGGTTGCAGATAGCTTGTGCAGAGGGATTCCCAGAACTTGAAGCAAACTTCTAGGAATGATGCTGAGGGAGGATCCTGGATCGATGTGCATGCGGTCCATCTTGATCGCCCCGATATATCCTGTATAGTACAGGGGTCTATCATGACAATTATTTTTGAGTAGCATGTCTTCTTGTGAGAAGGTGATGTTGGGCACCACTTCCATAGTACTGTGGCAGTGGGGACAGAAGACAGGATCTTCAGCGGGGGCCTTGACTTCGGCAAGATAAGAGTCGGCATGTAGTAATACCTCACTTAAGGCCTTCCACGTTTCTTTGGAGAGTCGTAATAGATCGAACAGAGACAATCTGGCGGGTGTATTGGCTAGCTGTGCCAGAATGTCGAAGTTGTAGGGCCGATCCATGCCTTCGGGAGCTGGCGCTTTCAGAGACTTGTCAAACCGTGTCTCCTTCTGCTTGGATTTGTCCGTGGTTTGAGGTTTGGACTGGCCGACTTCTGAGCTTATGGGGGCAGCAGAAGCTTGAGGAGGTACTGCTTCTTCTTGTGTGGGATCGTACGTCTGAAGATAAGTCTTCCTCGATCGTGTCTCGCCAGATAAAACCTCGTATATGGGAGAGGATACCATATGGCATGACTTGAATTTCTTGCCCCATCTTTCTTTGGGAGGTACTACCCCCTGCGTCACTTCTTGCACAAGGTCCGGATGGACCCACATGATCTCACCACGTTCAGTCGTGAGTGGGACCAAGGTCGAGTTACGAGCTGGTGGTAGGTTGACGCCTTCCATCATCTCCTTGGGGATCGGGACCACGCCGTCTGGGACTTCTGTAGGAGGAAAGTCACCAAAATAAAGAGAGATCATGTTAGCAGATACGACCTTGTCTTCAGCTTCGAGGTTGATCACTTGGCTGTCGATAAGCTGTTGTATCTTCTTCTTCAAGACGACGCAGTCCTTGGTGGAGTGATGCATGTACTGATGATAGAGACAGTACTTGGGATCATTGAGTTGGCTCGCCTCTGTAGGACGTCGTGGTGGACGCAAAGTCAGCTTATTACCCTTCGTCAATGTGTGAAAGATGGTAATGACATCGTCTTCGTCAAAGGAGAAGGTCTCCTTAGGCTTGTCGGAGGCGCCCTGAGAATTGGAAGCTCCTTTGGATGTGTCGACCTTCAGGACTTCCTTTCCTTTACCCCCACGGACAGGGGATGTTTGAGGATGCTTGCCCTTGTCTTCGGATTTGGGTTTTTTCAACCCCAGTAGTTCTAAGTTAGGAACGTCATTTTCAGCAGCATCCGCGACCCCAATGAAAGCGGGCCATGTATCATACTTATGTATACCAAGACAAAACTTCACTGTAGGAAGGAAGTTATGTCGACAAGTATCCATAAGTTCTGAGTCTGGTATGCCGAAGGGCATCTTCAGTGCTAGCCGCCTGAAGCGTTCGATGAAGGCGATGACAGACTCAGTCCTCCTTTGCTTGTTCTCGATAAGGGTGGACATACTGACATACATGCCGCTTTTATAAAACATGTTGAGGAACAACCTCTCCAAGTCTTTGAATGAATTGATACATCCGTCAGGCAGACTGCAGAACCATTCGAAGGCTACCCGCCTACCCCCTGCAAGGTGCTAATAAACAGCTTCGACAAGAACGGATCGTCTCTAGGCAAGTGCAAAGTCTGCGTGTTGAAGTACGTCATATGCTGACGAGGAGAAGTCAACCCGTCAAATGAATTCAGCGTCAACGGCTTGTAGTTAGGAGGGCAAGTAGCGTTCTCCCACTCAGGGGGATACCGTTGGAATATACCCATCTTTTGAAGTTCGTCTTTGTGTGAGATGGTGTCGAGACGAGCGACCAGGGAATTAATTATATCCTGTTGATTGAGCAGGTGTTGGGAAACGGCTGCTGAACGGTTGTCAGGCGTCGTTGGCAAATGACCACCCCCAGTATTTGCAAGATTTGGAGGAGACGCAACGGAATGATACTCCTTTTGTAGTGAAGAAGGGTTGTTGCTTTGAGCCGGACTAGCGTGGGCCGAGACGTTTTGTTGAGGTGGAGGAACAGCCCCGGCAGCTTGGACCGCCATGATACTGGTAAGCATATCAGTGATCTTGGCGAATACTGTTTTAAGACCCTCTAGCCGTTTGTTGGTCTGATCACTGGCTTCTTCAGGTCTTTCTCCGTCTGCCATGTATGTAGATTGCATACGAGGATGAACAGAGGAAACAGTACATCTGGTGCTGATACTGTCTGTCTCCGAGTGGACAAGTCCTTCATCTTCAGGTAGAGGAGGTAGATAGTCGCTATCAGATTCGGAGGGATTGTCGTCCTCTGGAAGGCTACCTCCAGTGTGAGGGTCATCCGCTTCAGGCTCTGAGGGAATACTACCCCCAGCTTGGGTTTCTTCGTCGTCCATACGGAGTCTCGCCTTTGACCGAGTACCCATGTAAACTCTTTCAGATGTGACAGCCTGCTGGCCATCTGTTGGTAGACTTCTTCTTCTTCTTCTCGCGGAGCTGAGAGAGAAAGTTGGGTTGGTAGTCCACCGTCTTTGATTGGGGCTTCGGCAAGGGTGACCCCATGAAGCCATGTTGGATGAAACACACAGTGGCTATTCGTCGTCAGAGAAGTGCAGCCGTCGAAACATGGACTTTCTCTGAGGTACTCTTGTTGTTTTGGAGCAACAACAGTTGATAACAATACTGGTGCTCGGATGTGTACTATGAATTGCTATGTCCTCCCTCACTTTACGCTTATGATTTATCATGTCGCGTAAGTCAGCGGAAGGGAGTTTTGCCTTACAACCCATGTTGTATGCATCGTCCAGCTTTGCATGCGGGTTCGTAAGGAGAGTAGGCGCATCCAGGCTTAGTTCACGTGCAGGGGCAACCCCCACACCTAAGTTCTGTGATGTCCTTGCAGACAGCCCCGTGCTATACGCGTTTAGGCCTGTCTTTTTGTTGTGGGCGCATAGGCCTTGGAGACTGGCCTTGGGCGCATGCTCCTTGACAGCATGTCTGAGCCTCCTTGATGTGGACGCATAGTATGGATCCAGAGAGCCTGGGCGCATAGCCTTGGGCGCATAGGTTTGGATGCCCAGCCTGTTGAAGACAGAAGTGTTCTGGTTGGGGCTATGCGCCCAAACACTCCCTTGGGCGCATGGCTTTGGGTGCATGCTTGGTGGAGCAGCGCTGTTTTCTCCCAATTTCGCCTCCTTCATTTGTGAGCCTCGCCGGGTTTGGCCAGAGTGTCGTACACCCCGATTCTTGGCATCGTAGTGCTTTTCTTTGCCAAGTCTCGGGTGTTGAACACCTTGTTGTTGGTTGTGCAGGGAACAAGTCACTGGGCTAGTAGAGCCCGAAACGGTGTGAGCCTTCTCCATTTGGGGAGCTTCTGGGGCAGAGTAATGTGCCCATATGACAGAGCCCTCCAGTTGCATATCTGCTATGACACTAGCAGGATATGCACAGCGAGCCTTCGGAAGCCAAGTCTTGCGAGACTTGTTCGGCTTCGCTGATTTTGAGGAAGTAGAGCCATTTCTCGAGAGCATCTCTTCGAACGCCTGTTGATCGTGTAGCCTCCCTTCCCGAATTATTTTTCGTATTTTTTTTATTTAATTGATTTAAATGGAGATTTTTAGAATTTTTATAAATAATTACTTAGTTAATTATTACGGTAGATGACTTTAGCCATGGTGGAGTTTCGAAGTACAAGACGGCTAGGAATCTTGGCACGGATAGTGCAGTGGCGTGCCTTGACTAGTGTATTAGACATGCCAAGGAAGACTCAGCCATATGAGTGTCCTAACTAGGAAAACTAGGCCAAGTTGCGACCTAACCTCTTTAGTTGTTTTAATTATTTACTAAATTAATTTGTTGACATATAGAAGACCAGATTGTACCAAACTAGTCCGAATTGAGCCCAAGCCCAGGTAGTCATATAGTACATCCCAAGACGTCCTTGGAGACATGTATTGGTAGTAGTATTTTAATTTAGCAACCTAGTAGACGTTTTCCACAAATGTGGTTATATACATATTATGAGTCCTTGATATCAAATAACGATCCATTGGTAATTTAGTAAATAATTTCTTTAACAAATATGTTGTATTTGGGATTTATCTAGATTATGTATACATGTATATATATATATATATATATATATATAGAAGTATATTTATATTATATGAATATTAGGCTTATATATATAGCAAATAATTATATTTCATTTGTATAAATTGTAGTATATAAAAGTAGGAATTCTATAGGGTAAATATTGATTTTACTTAGAGGGTTTCATTGTTAGTATTTGTATTTAGGGCATAAGTATATATATCTATCTAAAATTGTATTGAGGGATATATATATATAAATCTTTATATATGTAAATATACATATATGTATTCTTATATACCAATATAGAGGGAGCCCCTTACTTAAGCACGGCAGCTTAACCCAGTCGGGCCAGGCCTACATGCCTTAATCCCAGCACACCCAAGCAAACCCCCAGCCCAGCTAAGCAAGCCAGCATAGGTCAACCATAGAAACCCGACACAGCTGCTCAGCCGAGCTACTCAGTCCTGCAAAAAGAACCCGACCCCTGTTTTCTTTTGTTCCATCGTATATATATACACGCACGCTTATGCGGAAATTGTGGAAACCCTAAACGCCGTGCCACCACCCTCCAGCTGGCGGCCCCCTCTGGATCACCGCGCACGGTCGCGCGGGCCATTGGAGGCCGGCCGGGTCGCCTGACCGCGAGAACCGCGCGCGAACAAGAGCAAGTCAGCAGCAGCAGCAGTGCACGAACGCCTAACTTTCTGGTATGATATTTCCGCCCACCCTTCCCCGTTTTTTGTTCCGACGAATTCATCGGGTAGCCAATATAACCGAGATCATACTCCAGTAATTAAGTTTTGATGTAGTTGTAGAAGCATGGAAAATGACCTATGCGGCCAGAAAATCCCATGCGGCTCAGAAAACTCATGCGGCTCAGGAAGTCATGCGGCATAAGGAGCTATGCGGCCCGAGGCATTCCATGCGGCTCAGAAGACACGTGGCCTGATAGTGCTCCCCTCCGACCCATGCTGCATTAATTGCTTTGACGGCTGACCTCTCTGAAAAGTTGACAGCCCTTACACAAAAGCAGGTAATTATGACTCTGTCATAATGATGAATCTCTAGGAAAGAGAAAAGAGATCTCTGACACAAATCCCTCGAGAGCCATAAAAATGCCACGTGGCCTTGCCATGTGGGCATTCGTATGCGGCTCGCTTCTCGTGCGACTCAGAATAAATCCTATGCTGCTCAGACCATAGAAGTCTCATGCGGCTCGAGCAAAGGACTTCCCATGCGGCTCAGAGTGAATCCATCCTATGCGGCTCAGGCCATGAAAGCCTCATGCGGCTCGAGCGAGGACTTCTTATGCGGTTCAAGAGGATCATGTCCATGCGGCCCAAACGGATATATACCTATGTAGCCCACAAGGATTACTCCTCTGTGGTTAGAGGACTCAAGTGAGGGCCACGGCCCATGCAGCCCTGACACGTGGGCTTAACCATATGCGGCTCACATTCATATACGGCTCACATTCATATGCGGCTCACTAGTCATGCGGTCCAGATCCCCCCAGCAGCTCCTAGGACACGTGTCCTAAGCCGATTAATTTCTCAGATTTGTTGCCATTAAAGATTGGGTCAAATCCCAATAATCTGGGACACGTGGCAGAATAATAGATCTAATTTATTCGCAGATATCAGAAGATCAGTATAAGGAAGATTTATTCCAATCAGCATTAATTGCTCATGGGATTTGGTATAATCTACACCTAATGGCCCAGATTCATCATAATCAAGATGAATGGCCTAGATTGACCAATCCCCAAGCCGCCGCCATCTCTAAAAGCTAATCATTGGCAACCCTAATGATCATATCCCATTATTATAAATAGCAAGGTGCCATTCCCTTGAAAGATATACAATTTCAGAGAGAAAAATACGCATATACAGAGAGACTCCCCAATAGTCAGAGAAAAGAATACACAGAGAGAGAGAGAGAAGCCAGAAGAGCAACAGAGGAGCAAGAAGAGCATTTCTTCGTCAACGCCAACCATCTTTTCACAAGGAGCCAAGGCTGCATACCGATCGTCCAAGGAGTAAGGCAGGGCTGCCGTCGCCTTCCCGAGCCTCTATCGTCACCCCCCAGAATCTAAAATAAACAATTGTACTTAGACTGTTGTACCTAGGTTTTTGTCCCTAGGCTTTCTTTGTACAAGCGAGTTTGTAACGTGAAGTAAAAGTTCGGTCCTCCGATAATTGTTCTGTTCTTTTATATTTCATGGCAAACACGATGGCGACTCTGCTGGGAACTGACTTCTCCACGGCTGAGGAGTTGGTGACGCAATCGGATGCAGCCAAGCTTGGCTCCACGCAACAAAAGATGGTCGCCCGGTTCGACCAACAGGCGTTCGAAGAAATGCTCTCCGACAAGAACACTGGCCCGGTCCAGAAGCGAGCCCGCACAAAGAAGGCCCGTAAGGAGTGGAGACCCCGATCCTTCGTTCCTGCTGAAGCTCTTGCAGAGACACCCTCTGTTATTCAGGACGGCGAGCAAGATTCCCCTGCGGCCCCACTTCAGATCATAGACAACTCTGCTGTCCCCAAGTCCGGCAGAAGAAAATACTATGATGCTGGACTTGCAGGGGCAAAGAGGAACTCTATAAGATCCGAGCCGCATAAGGTTATCAGCCGCAGGGAGAAAGCTCATGCGGCTACATCCTTCAGCCGCAGGGAGAAAGGTCATGCGGCTACATCCTCCAGCCGCATGAAGAAAACTCATGCGGCCATATCTGTCAGCCGCATAGCTTATGCGGCTACAGTTGCCAACCACACGAATGAAACTCATGCGGCTGTGGGAGTCAATCGCTTGCAGAAAACCCATGTGGCCACAATTGCCAACCGCATACGGCCAGCCTGTACGGTCGTGATTCCTAGCCGCACGAAAACAATTCGTCCAATGGCAGAAGACAACCGCATGTAGACAGACTGCACGGTACCCAACTCTAGCCGCATAGCGTCCGTTTCAGGCTTCTCTCGATCAGTCTTCGATCATCTCTCATGCGGTACTGACCCTGATGATTCTCTGGATGATAAGCCAGACTCTGTGGCATTCAACTTGGACTCCTCTTATTACGCACCCGCAAGTGCTAAAAGGGGGAAGTCTAGGACAGCACGGGCTCATCAGGCCCAGCCAGCTGTTCCAACCTCTGACTATCGGGGCGTCCCGTTGACTATCACACGGGCCTCGGATAGGAAGTTGTATACAACCGCTCGAGTCCAGCCCCCGACGGCAAACAGACAGAGTGGTTCCTCTGACCTGCGGGAGGCGATCCTCCACAAACACAAGGAAAGAGAAGGAGTGTCGGCGTGCAAAGAGTCCTCGCTTGGACATCGCTGCACCCAAATCATCGTCAATTGTTGCTGCAACAACGCTGCAGTGCCGGAAGACCGGCCGTCCGTCTTCCAAAGGCTACAGCACCCGAGCTCAGAAGATGAGGCACCTCCTGTTGTCTCCTGCAATTCCGCTCAAAAAGTCCCCGCCGAAGGGAGAAGGAGAAAGACGAGTATCTCCAGTCCCAAGATATCAACCACCACAGCTAAGAAACTATCATCTAAACGGTTGTCCTCTACTGGTGTATTCCAACACACCCGTTCAAAGACGAAATTTACCGCGATAGGAAATTCATCATCCACATCGCTGGGGGTTGAGGGAACTGGGGGTAGCACTTCTCCGAACATCCACAACAATCCAATATTTCAAAGAGCCGAGCCCGGACAAACAATTCTTCCATTAGGGGCAACAGACGCCGATGTCCCCGAGGACATCCGTAACTCTCAAGACGAAGCAAGCTCTGAAGCTGAGAATATCGTTCCCTCCGAGTCCGAGCCTGAAGAGAACATTCCCACCTATCCCGATGACTTCTCGGTGCACGGGTACGACTCGGAGGGCACATCCTCCACCGTTCCTTCCATCCCTATTCATGTAAGGACGGTTTTCATGACGGACAGCAATCAAGGTGGTTCCAATGATCGCCAGCGCATCGACAATCTTGAAGCCATATTACTTGCTTTGGTCAAGTCTGTAGATGAGATTAAAGCGGCTCTGCCAACTCTACAAGGAGGAACGCCTGGTCAAACGAGCACGGGCCCTGCGGTCAATGTGGATTCGAACTCAGCGGCACCAAACCCGGGCAATAATCCTCCCGAAATAACAGCCCCTACCACGACAGATGAGATCCGAGAAGTAAGAAGAGAGGTCCAGGAGCTCCGAGCCATGTTCCATGCCCGAGAGAACGCTCAAGATCTCAGAATACGGCAACCATACCCTGCTGAATGGAGGGATGTTCCATTCCCACAAAGATATAAGTCGTTCAATATCAACCCGTATGATGGCAAAACCTCAGCAAGTCGGTACATCACTTACTTTGAGGTCACCACCGACCATCTGCCTCATGATGATGCGATCCTCACACGGTTATTCATCGGGGCATTGGAAGGAGTCACCTTCGAATGGTACCGCAATCTACCGGACAACTGCATCCACTCCTTCATCGGCTTCAAGCGCCTGTTCTTGGAACGATTCTACGAAGTAGGACAGGACGTCACTATGTCCACTCTCATGGACGTCGTCCAAGGGGAGAAGGAGTTGACAAAAAACTACATCGAGCAGTTTCGCCAGACCGCCATGAAGCTGCCTTCCGGAAATCCAGATTCCTCTTTGATTAAAATTTGCCAAAAGAGACTGATTCCAACGATCAGTCTCTGGATGGGCGAAAGTCAATTCAAAGATTGGAAGGCGTTCATCATCAGCGTCATAAGCGCCGAAGAACGACTGAAGAAGGCTCGCCAACTGGGATTGCACATCTCTGAAGGAGAAAACAAGGGCAAGCGTCCCAACAACGATAATGGGGGTAACCCCTCCAACAATCGGGACAGCAAGGGAAAGCAGGCTATTGTGGCCGACACGGCCCAGAAGCCCGAGTCACAACCAGCAGACAAACAATGGCCTCAGATCACTTACTCTTTCGAAGACGGTCACGTCAAGCCTATCTTGGACATGCTCATACAAGGAGGTAGAATTCAGCTTCCTCCACCGAGGCGGGAGCCTCGGCCGGCTGATTTGGAGAATCCAAAGTTATGCTATTACCACCGTTATGTACACCACGCTACACACGACTGCTACCAACTAAAACGGTACATCCAAAGCCTCATCGATTTGAACGCTCTGGCCATCGACTTCGAAGAGGTAACCGTAGCAGCCAATATTGTGTCCGTACAATTCGGCAGCTTCCCTCCGACGGAAACTCAAGATGGGGTAATCCCCGTCCCTCTGGCGACAATGGAGATTACCAATCTTCTACCTCCCCGAGAACAGGCTGCTGGTCTAGTACCTCTCACCACCTCACGAGGAGAGGTCATGTGGGTCCATCCAGACTTGGTATCAGAAGTAACTCGGCCCACACCATCTCCCACCAACAGAAAGAAGAGTGAAAAAATCAGGACCTGCCACACAATCTCAGCAGACAACGAGGAAGCTACAGCCGTCGTCACGCGGTCCGGAGCGCAATCCCAACCTGTGGTTGACAGCCCAGCTGAAAATCATCAACCTACTACAACTGATGCTCTGGGACCAGCTCAGCCTTCGACGACCGACAAGCCTAGGCCGAAGAAGACTCGCTTCGACAAATCTCTCCGAAAGGACGCAGCCCAAGGGCTAGAGAGGCCCTATAACTTTGACATCTTAGCACAATTGGCTAACACTTCGGCCAAATTGTCACTATACGAACTCCTAAGGCTCTCCAGGGACGTTCGTATTGTATTGAGCGAAGCACTCCAAAATACCGATGCCTATCTCGCTCAATCCAACCTCACCGGGGAGGACTCACCCGTGGATCTCCAAGACAGTGCCTGCACGGGAGTAATGCCCAATATCGTCTTCACTCCGCAGGATATGCTCATCAAAACCAACCTATATGATCGCCCACTATACTACACGGGATACATCGGCAACGTGAAGGTGGATCAGATGCACATAGATCCTGGCTCTTCCATAAGCATCATCCCGAAGGGCTTGCTACATCATCTCCGTATCCCAATGCATCGCCTGACGCCCACAAACATCGCCATCAGCGGTTTTAATTCGGGCAGGAGCTACCCTATTGGGAAGATTCGTCTGAAGTGTCAAATTGGCGACCTCCAATCCGAAGTCACCTGCTACGTCATAGATACAAACACTTCTTACAACATCCTCTTGGGGCGTCCATGGATTCACGATTATATGATCGTGCCTTCCACGCTACACCAATGCTTCAAATATGTCGACAAATACGGCTTCGTGAAGACAGAATTTGCTGATATCGATCCCTTCAAAGGGGTCGAATCCTACTACTCAGACTCCTGCCTATACGAAAGGTCGAAGAGGCACCTTGATGAAGGAGACGCACAAACTCATACCGAGACAGCCACGGGATCAGAAGGACCCCTGACGATCCACCTCCAAGCTCGCAAACCGGATAAGTCTGTACCCCTTACCGCCACTCTGCGGAAGGATGCAATCAGCCTCTCAGCGCAGGAGGAGCAAATGATAATCCGGCTGCCAAGGTCCGGCCAAGTGCCGAGACCCACAACTGAGCCACTGACAATCTGGCTACCAAGAGTCAGCCAACCACAAGCAGGAAAGCTCAACCCCTCGGACAGGCCCATGATGATACGCCTTTCCAGGAAGGGTCGTCACCCCGATGCAAGGTCTAACACTTCTAGCGAACCAGCCACTCCTCGCCCCACATCAAATGCCAAACTGGGGGTCGCTAGTCTGCCAACAACTCTACCCTCTGCTCCATCAACCGAACCACTGACAATCAAGCTTCCTAGGTCGTCCTTTCAGTCTTTATTTACGCAGGGGATAGCCGAAGAGGAACCGGAGCTAGCCAAGTATATGGCTACCCACACCAATGTCCCCTCCGCTGATGATGTAATCCCCCTAGAAAAGATACCTTACTGCATCAATAAAGGGTTATCTTTGAACTACACCGAGCTCAATAAGCTATGTACAATGTATGCTATGGAACACGGTATAGGCGCTGTGAAACCCATATTTTGTGAATAATTATTATTAGTGTTTTAGTATTAATTATTAGTAATTCTAATATTATTATTTTTATTATTATTATATATGTTTGGGTGTAAATGATTTCGAAAATTAAACAACATGGATTTTTGAATTCAGACCCAGACCCGAGTCCGAGCCCAGACCCAGGCCTGAGTCTAACCCAATCTTTTCCTGTTTCTTAATTCTGAATTGTTGGACTTGGTCAATTGTTATAAAAAAAAAATTATTATTTTGGGCTGGTCCCGTAGGACCAGCACCTCACTCCCCACGAATTGGTCAGCACCCTTCCTATTCTAAACCCCCAACTTCACTCCACCTTATAACTCCCATCCCACCATCACCACTCCAACTTCCCCCACTCTTTATTCTCATTACAGAAAATAAATCCACTCCTCCCCATTTAAAGCACCACTATTACTCCTCCAGAAGGAAGAGCACCACAGCCACCCCTTTCCTTTTATTAACTCCCCTCTATTCCCACTACTTCACGAAGTACTCATAGAGAAGAGAAATCAAACTCAGCTCTTTAATCTCATCTTCTCCTCTCATCTGGAGAAGGAAACACTCCCACCTAACCCTCTCATTCCAGCTACTCAATCTCCTTCCCAGACCCTAGATCCGGCCCCTCCGGCGAACCCCCGCCGTTCTCCGGCCGACCGCCCCAGCACGCGGCCTCTCTCCCTCGCGCGGCGACCCTGAGCTCCCCGCCCGCTCGCCCGCGTCCCGACCAGCGCTCACCGGCGCGCCGCCGACCATCGGCCGTCCGCGCGGCCAAGCCAGCGCCGACTTTTTCCCCGCGGGTCCGCCTCCGCGTGCGCCCCTCCGGCCACGCGTGCCCTCCGGCGCCCGTGAACCCGCCGGCCCTAGCCGCGTTCCTTTCCGTCCGGCCACCCCGAGTTCATCTTGCCGGCGATCGCTCCGACAGCGCACCCCGCCGGACTCTTCCCCCGCGCCGACCTCTCCGGCCAGATCCGCCCGCGGCTCATCTCTGCGCTGTCCAGCGCGTGAGATCCTCTCCCGCAGACCCTCTCCCGTGCCCTTTTCTGCGCGTGGCCGACCCCGTTGTCGCCACTCCTGCTGTCCGAATCCGCGAAGTTCCCGATGTCCAGATCCACGACCCCGTGCAGCATTGTCCGAACGTCGTTTCGGCTCTCCCCAAGTTTTTCCTGCGGCTCCCCGCCAACGAAATTTGGTAATCCCTGTTAATCATAGTAGTTCGTCCCTCCCGTAGAGTCTATGATGATAATCGGTCCCCGGTTTCCCCTTCGGAAATCCGGTTAGCTATGTAGTAGATTCGGTTAGCTGCGTTAGCATATTCTGTGATTTTGTCTGCTGGGTTTTGTATGTTGTTGGTTGATTTTGGATTTTTTCGGGTATTTCGGGAAGATTCTGGTGGTTGGAAAATTATTGTGGTGGTTATATTTTCGGGATTATTATTTGGTTGGAACATTGCAGGTTTTGTGGCGCATTTCCCAGTTTTGGGTTGTCCCGAAATAGAGGAAATGCTGCCCAAATTTTTACAAAACTTTATTTAATTTGATTTCAAAATTGGTTTCGGAATAATGAATTTTAAAACTGATTTTTCGGGCGACGACCGTACCGGTCTGTGGGCCCTGGCGAAATGCAAACGCACCGGTCCGACCGGGCGTTGTGGTATTAGCTGGATTTTGATGATGGACCGAGTCTGAGACTTCAACTTATATTTTAAATTATTTTTATTTAATATTTAAGCTATTTATTATAGTTATTTAATTACTGCATTTTATTTAGTAACTTAATCGTTTCCTCTTATTTTTATGTAAAAAAGAATTGTACAGGGCATAAGCCCATAACTCTAGGATGATTAGCTGTGCCCATGTATTGTTTAGCGTAGGTTTTACTTTATTTTTCTGGGTGGATGTTGATCTTGGGTGGTATTTTGATTAGACGTATAATCGTAGTTAGAACGTAATCATATGATTAATTAAGAACTTAAATAAATGAATAAAATAATTGTAAGATAACTAGTTCATGATTTATCACTGTAAGAAATTATATTTTTATAGATATTACAAAATACAAAGTTTTCCAAAGATAATCGGTTCTCGTTGTTATTTCCAAATAATCAATTAATCGGTTTAATTAACGCACATAGTTGACGACGTAAACGATAGCTGTAGCTTAATAACAACTAAAACCTGACTAGGACTTACTACTAGAGATTGCAACTAGCACACTTAGCCTGGTTATACAAAGGATCTAAGTCGAGTTCTCAACTGTAGGAACTCGAAGTTACAACTGACGTTCCTCCTCGGTACCGACTCGTCTTTCCAGTCATTCTAATACAAAGGCAAGTACATTTATGTTGATTACAATTATTTAATAATCACTTCACTGCAATTTTAAACCACTGTTCAAACACGAACTCCTTCGGGAGTATTGACTGTACTGTTGGGGACTGGGGGAGTAGAGTAATGTTTATGACCACATCCAAATTACTGTAACTGACTGTATTAGCTTTTCCCTCTTCACACGGGGACAAGCCATACCGTATCGCTAGATACTACTGTAACCCAAGCCGGTCATATACATTGCCTATTCACATCACTGTACTGTATTGTTTCAAAACTGTTCATCTTCAAACTGTTTAAAAGTGCATGATTTTATTGTTAAATTAATTGTCAAGATTAGCATGAATTGTACTTTGCTCCCTCCTGACTGGAGACCCAACATTTTAGGTATCACTGATGAGGCTTTGTTACGCGATCCCAAGACGAGGAATTCGAGTTTGCTGAGCTGTTTGCCTAGAGTTTTCTTTTATTCATGATGTATGTAAAAAAATGGTTTAAGTTGTATCTTTTATTTCATTGTAAATGTTTAATAAAATTTTATTTCCGAATTTTGAGTTGTGACAAATATAGTGTTGTTGTATGGTTATCTGCTACTGAACAGCTTACTGCCGCCGTCTCAACAACGGTGCAGGCTGGGCATGATCCGGTTCGATCCAATTATTTAGGATCGGGTCGTGACAGGCGCTCACCTACACACACAGGTGACAAATGTGTACACCGCGATCCAGCTTACTCCAGTAGAAGACGCTTACCGAATATTCGAGGGAGGAGATCATCCGATCATCTTCGGTCGGACGAACAACCCGCATCCCCTCACTATAGAAGAAGTCGACCTCGGGTCAGATGCCGGAAGACTGCCTCTGTATCTCTATAGCCCTCAATCCAAATATCTCATACAGAAACAGGGGTATGATCTAGAGACGACGCCAGGATTGAACTACGGCACTGGGCGACGATTACCTTTGAAGCCGCCAGTTCCGGCGGGCAAACCACGAAACTACTATAACAAAACTCGATGCGGGTTAGGGTATGTAACGCCTACTACGACCCCTGAAAGTTCAGATGAAGAATGCGACTGGCAGTCACATTCAACCAAATCACCAACTTCCGACTCAGATATCAGCATCGGAGATGTATTCAGACAAGTCATGTCAGTCAACATGGCATTCGCCGACGCTTACGAGGAAGACGAAGACATCCCCGAAATCCTCAAGCTAGAGCCATGGGCCCAGCAATTAGACGCACAATGGGAAAAGCGGTTCGAACTGAGAGAACCACCTACTGAAGATGAGGTCATACAAGTGGATCTCGGCAGCGAATCTTCTCCAAAACCGATTTTCATCAGTAAAAGCCTAACTGACGAAGAACGGGAGTCGCTGTTAGAACTTGTCAGAGAGTACATTGATGTGTTCGCCTGGAGCTATGAAGACATGCCAGGGTTAAATCCTGACATCGCTCTTCACAAACTCAACATTCGACCAGATGCGAAGCCGGTCAAGCAACAACAGCGACGCTTCCGTCCAGGCGTTATAGACGCGATCGAAGCCGAAGTCAACAAACTGATAGCCAGCGGCTTCATCCATGAGGAGCAATATCCCGATTGGGTCGCCAATATAGTACCCGTCCTCAAGAAGAATGGGAAGATTCGAATCTGCATCGACTTCCGCAACCTGAACGAGGCATGCCCCAAAGATGAATTCCCCCTTCCTATCACAGACATCATGATCGACAATACCTGCGGCTTCGAACGCATGTCATTCATGGATGGCTTCTCCGGGTACAACCAAATCAAAATGTCTCTTGATGACGAAAAGCATACTTCATTTCGAACACCAATTGGCACGTACTGCTACACAGTCATGCCTTTCGGTTTGAAGAATGCCGGCGCCACATATCAAAGAGCCATGAGCATCATCTTTAGAGACCACTTACGCAAGACGGTGGAGTGCTACGTTGACGATATAGCCGTTAAAAGCCGTAGCAAGGGAGACCATCTGCAGGATCTAAGGACGGTATTCGACCTAATACGAACGCACAATTTGAAGATGAACCCCACGAAGTCCTTTCTGGGCGTATCCAGCGGGAAGTTCTTAGGCTTCATCATCACTGCAAAGGGTATCCATGTAGACCCTGAGAAGACAAAAGCAATCATGGAGATGGGTCCCCCAAAAAATCTCCGCGAACTCAGAGGCCTTCAAGGGTGGCTAGCTTACATCAGAAGGTTCATTTCCAACCTCTCCGGGCGATGCCGACCATTCACGCACCTCATAAAGAAAGGAGTCTCATTCGTATGGGACGAGGAATGCCAGCGAGCTTTCGATAGCATCAAAGAATATTTGTCAAATCCTCCGGTCTTGGTAGCCCCAGCCCCTGGAAAACCATTCCTGCTCTATGTACGAGCAATGGAACACTCCCTCGGTGCCCTGTTGGCATAAAACAACGATGCAGGCCACGAACAAGCCATATACTATCTCAGCCGAATGATGGTTGGGCCAGAGCACCGATACACCGCTGTAGAAAATGAATGCCTCGCCTTGGTGTTCGCCATTCAGAAAATGCGACACTATGTCACCGGACAAATGATACACGTGATCTCACGGGTCAACCCTCTCAGAGTCCTCATGACCAAACCAGGGGCACTTAGCTCTCGACTCGCTACATGGGCAATATTGCTGTCCCCTTATCATATGATCTTTGTCCCACAAAAGGCAGTCAAAGGTCAAGCCCTGGCGGACTTTTTAGCAGCCCACCCAGGCTCGGAATCCTCCAGAATATACGAAGAGATTCCAGACGAGGTCGCCGACTCGCATACAACCTCTCGCGAGGCTATATGGCGAATGTTCTTTGACGGTGCTTCAAGGACCGGACCTAAAGGCAATATAGTCGTCGGAGTCGGGGTAGTGCTGGTCTCTCCTTCCGGATTGGTGATCAACCGCGCCTATTCCCTCACAGAACCCTGCTCTAACAATGTGGCTGAGTATAACGCTCTGGTCATTGGCCTCCAACTTACAAGAGAACTGGGGGTAGAATACCTTGAAGCATACGACGATTCCCAACTAATCGTTAATCAGATCCGGGGTCCGTACGAAGTCCGCCACGAAGACATGATCCCTTATCACCAAATAGCGATCGATATCATCTCGTCATTTGAGGGGTTCTTCATCGAGCACGTCCCCAGACTCCGAAATATTGAAGCCGATGCCCTAGCTGGTCTTGCCGCTTCCGTAGCAGTTCTGAATTATGATCGCCAATCAGTGGATGTGATAGGCCACGAACTAGTCTGTCCCAAGAACAATGTGCAATTCATGGCAAGTTATTTCGCACAGACGATCGATGACGCCCCAGATTAGAGACAACCATTCATCGACTTCGTCGTCTACGACATTCTGCCCGAGAACCCAAAGGAAGCCACTTCCATCAGACGGCGTTCTCTCAGATTCTTCTACGATACAGAGACGAAGATGCTGTATCGCCGCTCCTACGACGGATTATTACTTCGGTGTCTGTCAAACGCAGAAGCCAAAGAAGCAGTACGAGAAGCTCACGACGGTGTCTGTGGGGCCCACCAGCTCGGTCCAAAACTATAAGACCGCCTTCGCCGAATGGGCTACTATTGGCCCACGATGGTGGCAGATGCGATAGATTATGCTAGAAAATGCAAAGCCTGCCAAGTCCACGCGGACTTCATTCACCAACCATCCGAATTTTTACATTCGACAGTGGCGTCCTGGCCATTCGAAGCATGGGGAATGGATATCATTGGTCCAATCACCCCACCTTCCTCCAGAGGACATCGCTTCATACTTGCGATCACTGATTACTTCTCCAAATGGGCGGAAGATGTCCCACTCGCAGAAGTCAAGACTTCAAACGTGATCAGCTTCCTTAAGCATCACGTCATCTACCGCTTTGGACTGCCCCGAAGGATCATCCATGATAATGGTCCGCAGTTTGTAAGCCACGCATTCTATCGGTTCTGCGATAAGCACCGTATTCAGAATGTCGCTTCGACGCCGTACAACCCGGCAGCAAACGGGTTAGCAGAGGCGTTCAACAAAACAATCATCAAACTCCTCAAGAAGTTTATCTCCTCCAACAAACACGACTGGAACGAGAAGCTCGGCGAATGCTTATGGGCTTATCGCACCACAATTCGAACAGCCACCGGGAATACGCCATTCTCCCTAGTGTACGGGAGTGAGGCAGTTCTCCCATTAGAGACTCAAATACCCTCACTCTGCGTCGCCCTCACTTATCAATTGACAACGGATGATAACTACCGACGTCGACAGCAAGAATTAGAAGCCTTAGATGAAAAGCGCCTCCTAGCTCAGCAAAGGATCGAGCTATACCAAGCACGCATCTCAGGAGCCTTCAACAAGAAGGTCAAAATCAGAACATTCCAAGTGGGTGATCTTGTTCTGGCAGTCCGGAGGCCGATGGTCATGACTCACAAGACCGTCGGCAAGTTCCAGCCAAAGTGGGAAAGTCCATTTATCATCGAGGTCGTATTCTCCAACGGTGCTTACCGCCTCGCCAAGCAGAACGGAGACTTGCTCATGATGCCCGTCAACGGCAAGTTCCTGAAGAAATACTATGTTTAAACAATATTCTCCAGATCCTCGAGTCATGTACCCGCTGGTACCACTGAACTCGCTTCATAAATTTCCAGATTATTGAGTCATGTATCCGCTGATACCACTGAACTCACCCTCACAGTTTTCCAGATTCTCGAGTCACGTACCCGCTGGTACCACTGAACTCACTCCATGAATTTCCAGATTATTGAGTCATGTATCCGCTGATACCACTGAACTCACCCTCATAGTTTGCCAGATTTTTGAGTCACGTACCCGCTGGTACCGCTAAACTCACCCTCACAATTCTCCAGATTTTCGAGTCACGTACCCGCTGGTACCGCTGAACTCACACTCACCATCACAATATTCCAGATTTTCGAGTCATGTATCCGCTGATACCACTGAACTCACCCTCATAGTTTGTCAGATTTTCGAGTCACGTATCCGCTGGTACCGCTGAACTCACATCCTCCATATCCCCGATCATCGAGTCATGTACCCTCTGGTGCCGCTGAACTCACACATCTACAATATTCCAAATTATCGAGTCATGTACCCACTGGTGCCTCTGAACTCACATCCCGGTCACTCTTTCAGAAAGAAAGTTATGTATGATCATACCTCTGAACTTTCTTCTTGAAGGAGATCCTCCCTCATGATCTAATACCCACACTCCCAGTGCACAAAAAGGGTAATCAATCCACAAATTTCCAAAACGGCCATGTCCTCATTACCTCTGAGTCGTTCCACTTCCGACAAAAACAAATCACCCCTCACACAGAATTTCCATGTCCTCATTACCTCTGAGTTATTCTATGTACCCCGTCAAAGAAACCCTCATGCTCACCATGTCCTCAGTACCTCTGAGTCAGTATGATTGGTTCCTTTCTTTTAAACTTGTTGTCCGTATCCAAAACCAGGGTACGTTAGGGACAATGGGTCCACGTAAAATGTCCCAATAAGAGGATTATTACAAAGCAAAAGAGTGAAGCAAATATATATTCCATTCATTCAGAAATCGGTTACATCCATACGATTGCAAGCAAGTCAAAAGAGTTCTTCATGAAGACAAGAAGAAAGGCGAAACAAAAACAAAGACTACAGACAGACATCCACGAGAAGCCCCTACATCCTAGTTACATGAGCGCATATACCATTCCCTCAACCATCTCACATATGAAGGATGCAAGTGAAGAGCGTCCTCGTCCATAATAGGAGAAAAAGGGTTCCCAGCGCAGTCACCCTCAACAGTCTCGATATTTGGAGGGCTGCCGTTCCCCTCAGGCGCAGGTTCTTCTTTCTTCACTTCCTCCTTAACTGAGGTAGATCCCTGGCTGATGACAAGAGGCTGCGGCTCCTCTGATGCCGCAGTCTCAACATTCGGTGGAGATACTGCAAGAACCAAAGACGAAGAAAATGAAAATAGTCAGAAATGTTCATGCGGCTCGTTCTAGACAAGTCTCATGCGGCTCAGACATGGGGTATATCCTCATGCGGCTCAGTCATGGGACCTATATACGGACCATGTAGTTTGAGAAGTTCACGTCAAAGTCGTGTACATGAAGCATGCAAGCAGGCTCTGCTAGGGTTTCAAATCGACTACCTAATTCTTACCTTCTATGGCAATATGAACGTCAAGACGAACGGGGGGCGCAACAGTCGAGGGCAAAGCCGACTTCTTACTCCTCGCCGCAGCCTTCTTCACAGCCTTAGAAGCCCTGGGTGCCATTGTTGTCTGATGATCGGAAGAAGAAAACACGACAAGAATCTGAGTCAAGAATAGTCTAAGAGAGAAGACCGTCCAAATGCCCTTCTATTTATAGACAGAGAACTATGGACCGACGCCTCGTATAAACGCGATCGACTCTTCGACTATCGAGCCAAACCAGCCATTTAAAGACTGAGCTCTTGGGATCCTGTCCCAAAAAGATCTACACGCATGGCATAATGACGTGGCAAAGAGCCTATGCGGTTCAAATGGCCATGCGGCTGAAAGCAACTATGTGACTCAGATAGTCATGAGGCAGAAATGTCTATGCGACTGGACCATCCATGTGGCTGAGACGCCCTTGCGGCAGTACTTTCCATGCGGCCAAGATATCCACACGGCCAGGACTTTATATGCGGCCAGAAGAATATACGGCCATGCTTCATATTCAAAGTATTTCAATTTTACAAATTGAAAACTTTGAAGGGGGTCTTGTAGAAGCATGGAAAATAACCTATGCGGCCAAAAAATCCCATGCGGCTCAGAAAACTCATGCGGCTCAGGAAGTCATGCGACATAAGGAGCTATGCGGCCCGAGGCATTCCATGCGGCTCAGAAGACACGTGGCCTGATAGTGCTCCCCTCCGACCCATGCTGCATTAATTGCTTTGACGGCTGACCTCTCTAAAAAGTTGACAGCCCTGACACAAAAGCAGGTAATTATGACTTTATCATAATGATGAATCTCTAGGGAAGAGAAAAGAGATCTCCGACACAAATCCTCCGAGAGCCATAAAAATGCCACGTGGCCTTGCCATGTGGGCATTCGTATGCGGCTCGCTTCTCGTGCGGCTCAGAATAAATCCTATGCGGCTCAGACCATAGAAGTCTCATGCGGCTCGAGCAAAGGACTTCCCATGCGGCTCAGAGTGAATCCATCCTATGCGGCTCAGGCCATGAAAGCCTCATGCGGCTCGAGCGAGGACTTCTTATGCGGTTCAAGAGGATCATGTCCATGCGGCCCAGGCGGATATATACCTATGCAGTCCACAAGGATTACTCATCTGTGGTTAGAGGACTCAAGTGAGGGCCACGACCCATGCAGCCCTGACACGTGGGCTTAACCATATGCGGCTCAAATTCATATGCGGCTCACTAGTCATGCGGTCCAGATCCCTCCAGCAGCTCCTAGGACACGTGTCCTAAGCCAATTAATTCCTCAGATTTGCTGCCATTAAAGATTGGGTCAAATCCCAATAATCTGGGACACGTGGCAGAATAATAGATCTAATTTATTTGCAGATATCAGAAGATCAGTATAAGGAAGATTTATTCCAATCAGCATTAATTGCTCATGGGATTAGGTGTAATCTACACCTAATGGCCCAGATTCATCATAATCAAGATGAATGGCCTAGATTGACCAATCCCTAAGCCGCCGCCATCTCTAAAAGCTAATCATTGGCAACCCTAATGATCACATCCTACTATTATAAATAGCAATGTGACATTCCCTTGAAAGATATACAATTTCAGAGAGAAAAAATACGCATATACAGAGAGACTCCCCAATAGTCAGAGAAAAGAATACACAGAGAGAGAGAGAAGCCAGAAGAGCAACAGAGGAGCAAGAAGAGCATTTCTTCGTCAACGCCAACCATCTTTTCACAAGAAGCCAAAGCTGCATACCGATCGTCCAAGGAGTAAGGCAGGGCTGCCGTCGCCTTCCCGAGCCTCTATCGTCACCCCCCAGAATCTAAAATAAACAATTGTACTTAGACTGTTGTACCTAGGTTTTCGTCCCTAGGCTTTCTTTGTACAAGCGAGTTTGTAATGTGAAGTAAAAGTTCGGTCCTCCGATAATTGTTCTGTTCTTTTATATTTCATGGCAAACAGTAGTCACTCGATCTGTCTAAGAAATCGACCCAAAATCAAGAAAAAGATGTCCGAAAACAAAACAGAACCTTAGGCAAATACCCTGTTTTGGAAGACGGATTTCGAATCGAGAGATAGGAATTTCAAAAAACCATCTGAAGGAAGTTATAGACAACATATACTAGATTAAAACCTATCTTATAGATCCTGATTTCATTGATTATACACGAAGTTATTTTATTTCAAAAATCCAGAAAAAACTCAGTTTTTGTAAATAAAAAATTGAAAAATCTTTCTAACACGACGTACGTCCCGTCAATCCGGGCCACGTGGTCGCGCACCGTAAGCATCGAAAGGCACGTACGGATATTGCGGACGTGTGGGCTTTGACGGAATTCAAATTGGTCGCGTGTGTGCGACGAATTTGATGCGTATCCGTCAAAATTCACCGTATCGGCCTCTGTGCAAATTTCTCAATTACTTTGTGCACATTCGTCAGATCGAGACAAAACTTGCGCCAACAGGACCATATCATTTTTTGGTCCTGTATGCCAAGTTTGGTCCAATTCTGAGATAGTTGATCGGATCGCCATTTTGCGGGCCCCACGATCCGATTCAACGGACAATTTTGTGCACGGCCTGCCGGAATCCAACTTTGGTCATACGGTTGGATTCGTATCATCAAAATAAATCCGTAGACATGTAGTTTGACGACTTTAGAGACCATTGACTCTGGTATGCTTTTCGGTGCAAAGCGGGTCCAACGGCGGACATCGTTTTGGCCCAAAATTACCGTTTTACCCCTGTGTCCAGAATTGGACTTAAGGACATACAATTCTAGCTAATTTGACTATTCAGATAATGTTGGAAATTTTTGTTTCAGCTTTCGGAGATAGTTGAGATGATTTGGACTTTATGGCTTGGCAGTTGACTATATTTTGTTGGATCGACGTGCAACCACCACGCAAGTATACATTGCCTCCCTCTACAGTTTAATTTCATGTTTATAGTTTTTACGTTTAGGGCTGTAAAATGATTCAAACAGTTTGTGTTTGGCTCGCGTTCGGCTCGGGCCAAGCTCGGTTCGAAGCTCGTTCGTGGGCAGGTCGATATCGAGTTCGATCGATTTTTTTTGTTCGAAGTGGTGTTCGAACCGAGTTCGACCATAGGTTGTTGGACTCGATCTCGTTCGCGAACTGGCTCAAACTCGGCTCGGTTTCTAATATTATAGCTTTTTCTAATATATGCTATATATTTTTATGGATGTTAATAAATTTTGTCTTAGAAACTTTACTCTCTTTTTTGTTATTTATATGATGATAAATTTGTGATGTAAAAAGCATAATTAATTCAACAAAAAAAATCTTTAAGACTTGAGAGTAACCGTACAACAAGTTTAATGTAGCTTTTGTTCGGTCCTGGCTCGGACTCGGCTCGGGCTCGTCCGAGCATGAGAACTAAATCGAGTCGAGCTCGATCGTTTCGAGCCTATAATCAAACCGAGTTCAAACACCATTTTTGAGCTCGATCTTGAGCTCGGCTCGAATAAAGCTCGTTCGATACTTTAGTCGAACCGAGTTCAAACACAGTTTGTTCGAGCTCGTTCGTTCGATTTTCAGCCCTGAGGACATGCAATCCTAGCTAATTTGAATATTCTGAGAATGTTGGAAATGTCTATTTCAGCTTTCGGAGACAGTTGAGATAATTTGGACTTTATGGCTTAGCAGTTGACTATGTTTTGTTGGATCTACGTGCAACCACCAGGCAAGTATACCTTGCCTCCCTCTACAGTTTAATTTTATGTTTATAGTTTTCATGTTATTATTGTATTATCATAGATACTCTATTTGTTATAGACTTTTATATGATTCATTAGCTTTCTAGTTGATTTAATTTATCTAGTTTCTATATACCGTGTTCACCAGTTTATGGTCTTGTTTGACTTGACAGTGTAGTTATACTGGAGTTGATTGTGTCTTGACTGAGTCGTACCTTGTCTCACCAGTAACTTGCTTGAGCCGTGTCATAGAACGTGTACGTGTAGTTGAACTGCTATTCCCTTATTATCGTTTCCTTGGCACCAGAGAGTCCACTTGGGACGAGGGTGTTTGCCTTGATCTGTTTAGATCCGTGAGTCCACACTCAGGACGAGGATGTCGATTATTGGCACCAGAGAGTCCACACTCGGGACGAGGGTGTTGACTTGACTTGTACCAGAGAGTCCACTCGGGATGAGGGTTTTTACATCAGAGAGTCCACACTCGGGACGAGGATGTTATACTTATACCAGAGAGTCCACACTCGGGACGAGGGTGCCTTGCCGTGAACTAACCAGAGGGTCCACACTCGGGATGAGGGTTAGTACTAACCAGAGAGTCCACACTCGGAACGAGGGTTAGTGATTAGTTCAAACCTGCGAGTCCACTCGGGGTGAGGGTTTGGTATTCCATTGATCTCGTGTTCGCTTGTTCATTCAGAAGTTCAGTTACGTGTAGTTGTTCTTATATTCTAGCTCATAGTCACCTGTTAGTAGCCATTTGTCGTTAGTCACTTGGTAGCAGTTTGGTCGTAGTCTCTTGCCATGTTAGTATCGTTCCTTGTTTATATTCTGTTTATATTATCATGCATGATTTAACTAATAGATAGGCATATTTTTATGTATCTTGCTATGTCCTCTGAGGACCTGATGATCTCTTCAGGTTTAGCGACTGCATAGAGTTAGTTAGCAGAGCGGGATGGTAGAGGATTGCGATATATGATACATGTATTTTCTTGTGATATTTTTTTATCCTCTCGTGCTTTATATTCCGTACCATGATATATTTTAATTATTTTATAGACTCATATCATTCTTGGAGTCTAATCGGACAATATGATAATGGGCTGCAGACCATGACCCATAATTGTTCATTCGTGTTTCATATTCTTGTTGTGGATTGAGATATAGATTACATTGCCATGATTTGGCAGTATACGATAGCCTTGACAGCGTTTACGTATTCGAGTCGGGCTGGAGTCCGCTCGATACGTAGCTGGCTTGCTCATGAGCTTACATCCGAAAGCGGGTGCGGGTCATGACAGATCGAACTTTATGATCAGCATCTTCTGAGTACTCCCCACTTTGTCGGTATCAGATTGCGTCACCACCTTCTTGTCAGAGGAAAAGGTAGTCCCCAGCAGAGTCGCCATTTTTGTGGACACACACAAAAAAGAAGAAGAAAATACTGTCTTTTCTTTATTGGCGCAAGGTACCACAAATCGAGTACGCCTGAGAGATCCTGCGCTGAGGATCCCCGAGTGCAAAAAAAGAATTCTGGGGAATAGGACGATGGAGATCGAACGACAGTTGCTCATTTACTCCGTTGATACTCCGATTACAAAAGTGGGAAAAAACTGAAGAAAATTGCTAACTCTCGGCTCACTGGCAAGAAGTGCAGCAATTTGGCTCTTGAAAATGCTCTCCGTTCTGTGTTTTTAAGAGGTATGAGGCTCCCCCTTTTATAGTCGTTCTTGGGCTAGAATGATGTTATGCGCCCACATGAGGGAACACGCTGGTTTCTATGTGGGCGCAAAGTCCTGCTTTGGGTGCATAGGATGTAGGCGCATACAGGCTGCGAGATCGTGGGTTAGTCGTGGCGTTGACGTGGCCGCATGCTTCGGTACACGACTGCTCGTGGAGACTGACGTAGCCGTGTGCTTCGGTACATGTTTTGATCATGGCTTTGACTGAGTCAGGCTTGGGCGCATAGCCATGTCTCAGGCTATGCGCCCTCCTTTCGGGGGAGCTAGTCTTGGGCGCATGAAACTTCACTGGCTGGGCACATAAAACTTTACTGACTGGGCGCATGGAGCTTCATTGACTGGACGTATGGAGCTTCACTGACTGGGTCTGGGCGCATGGAGCTTCACCGACGTGGGCGCATGGAGCTTTACTGGCTTGGGCTCATGGGGCTTCATTTGCTAAAATTTTTTCATGCTTCTACAAAGGCTTGTGGCTTGGTTAACTCGGTCGGAACCGAGTATTGGGAAAACTTACTGTCGGCACCAAATCGATCACGGACAAGTGCATAAGAACCTTTCCAACTAATGGATTGGTTTCTCTTGAAATGCGTCCAAGAGTTTTCTCTGGATGTTTTGCTGCTGGTTTTGTTGCTTGGTTTTGATGGATGCTTTTCTGAATAATTTTTGATGATTTGATTCTTGCCTGTTTTCATCGATTTGTATAGCATTCATTCTTGAGAATTTTGAGAGAAGAGAACATAACGAGACAGAGTATTAACCAAATTTTTGGTGCCATTGCAGACTGACGTGTGACGAAAGGCTAAGCGTGTAAGTGTTCCTCTCTCTCTTTACGATTCTCTAAATTGGTGAGTGTGGATCTCTGTGGTGGTTTTGTCCCTCTCGCTATTCCTTCATGCCAACTAAATAATTGTCTTGCAACATTCGTTGATCGATATCAAGTTGCTAATACCACAAGTCAATACCACTAAGAAGCTAGAGATTGAACATTGAATATGGAAATGATGCTTATCTATTGAACATTAAATTGTTGCGATGAAATGAACACTAAAATGAGATGAATAAATGCTTAAAATGATGGAATGTGAAATGTTGAGAATGAACATATTGCCTAGTACTTAATATTCTATGCACATAATGTTTATCGAGTCGGGCACACATTCGCATGACCATAGACGTACTTGTATACAAGGATTTTCCTCGAACGGTACCCGCGGCGGTGGGATCGAGTCGGCCTAGGAGGAAATTAGTGCTTTGGTAGCACGGTATCGGAACCTTCATTCGGGCTCGCAACCTGGTGAGTGGTCAACCGCATACCATACGAAGTCCTATATGGCAACGTCGAAATGGTGCACAACCACCAGTGGTCATGTTGTAAGGATGTATGCTAATCAATGTCTTATGCATGGACGGTAAGTATATTATTATTATCCTACATCTTATGCAAGAAAGCTGGATTCGGTCGATGGTAAAGTAAACATGGTTTCATGAAATACCATGTTATTCTAATTGTGATTTACTCTGAATGTCGCATGTTCCTAATAAGTTCATGATTTAAAATGTTTGTCATTAATAAAATGTTGGTTTAGCTGAGTGGGCCAACGGGGCTCACCAGCGTATTGTTATAATGTGCTGACCCCTCCTCCACAGGTACTGGAGAAGGCTCAGGCACACGATCGAACTAAGGCTTTCTGAGTTGCTACTACTTTCAAGCTGTTTTCCCTAAAGACGCACAAAGTATTGCGGAGTTTTCGCAGATGGCTACTTATATTTCAAAGTACTAAAGGGGCATGATGTATGGGATGGGAAGTTATTTCATGACAGCCTATCAGTTGTACTTCTTTTCATGAATTAATGTAGCCGAAAAGGTATTTCAAATATTATCTAGAAAAGTTGTATTCTGACTACAATTATCAATAAAATGAGTATTACTTCTTCCTATATTGTGTCCTCAATGTTTCTGAAATGTGGCTGGGTTTTAAATGTTTCTAAATGACATAATAGTGCACGTTTTTGCCTTGTACAAGTGCAACACCAGACTTGTACGGCATCACGCCTTAGCAAGGATGAACGATTCGGCGTGAAAGATGTTTTGAATCGGAGCGTGACAAGTTGATATCAAAGTACGGTTTCAATTCCTCGGATTTCAAAAAGGAAGTCTTGATGCAAATTTTCTCGATTGATGGTGTCGATAGCGCTGGCATGAAATAATGTTCCAAACAATAAGCCCATAAATATTTTATGGGTGCTAATGGAATTATTTCTTTGTTATAGAATGACCAAAGGTGATAGCTCGAAGGCGAATTCATCGTCTGACCCAATGGAGAAACTGATTAAACTAATGGAGGCTCAGAGGAAGCAGAGCGAAGCTCAACATCGCGCGCTTCAAGAGCAGCTTCAGTATCAGTTTCAGGAGCTGCTGGATGCTCAACAAAAGCAAGTAGATAATCTGTCTCAGATTGTCACCAAGCTGACGACCGATTCCAATATTTCTGGAAAGGTCGCAGCAACCGAGACCGTAGAAGTGCCGGCAGAAAAACCTGAAATGCCGACACGGAAGAGAACGAGCTTCAAGTTCTCCGAATTTAAAAGCTGCGACCCGCCTGAGTTTAATGGAAGAGCGGAGCCAGATGAAGTGATGGGCTTCTTGAACACACTTGAGGGCTACTTTCGAATGTTGGATATACAGGGCAGTAAGAGGGTGGAGTGTACCACTGTACAACTTCGTCTCAAGGCCCAGGAATAGTGGACTTCGCAGAGACAGGCACTTTGCAGTAATAGTCCGAATATAAAGATATTTGGGAGACCTTCAAGCAGGCTTTCATTGCCCAATTCATTCCACCAGCTGTCCGTCAACAGAAAGAGAAGGATTTCGTAGCACTCCAACAGGGCAGTATGTCAGTGGATGATTATGAAATCGAATTTTTGAAGAGAGTTGCATTCGCTGGATACATGGTCCCGAATGATAACGCAAAGCGAGGAAGATTTGTGCAAGGCTTGAATGAGGGCCTGCAGTACGATGTGCTAAGTCGGAAGTGTACGTCTTTCCGGGAGGCGTATGAGACAGCTCTAGAGATGGAGAGATTTCATCATCCGGCTAGTCGTGGGACAACACAGAACTACCAAGGCAATAACCAGAAACAACCTTGGTCGACAGGAAGAAATGACGTGCCTAAGCGTCATAACACATGGGACAACAAGGGACCTCAGCAGCAGTTGCCACGTTACAATAAATACAACAGATGGGGGCACAAAACTGAAGACTGTCGTGCTGGGTGTTTCAAATGTGGAGGTATAGGTCACAGGGCAGTTGACTGTAGAGGCAGGGGAGGGAATCAGTATCCTCCTCGTGGATAAATAATAATCATAATAGGGGCCAACATAACAACTAGAATCGTGGCCAAGCGCCACTAGCCTTACCAGCCCCAATTGGGAATGCATCGAATCAACAACAAGGTGCGCAAGCAAGGGTATATACCTTGACTCAGGCAGAGGCCCAGACCACAGAGAATGTAATAACAAGTATGTTGTTGTACAAAGGCATACCTGCCCGGGTGCTATTTGATTCTGGTGCTACTCATTGCTTTATCTCGTCTGATTTTGCAATAGAAAATAAATTTTGTATGACTCTACTAAAGACAGCTCTATGTGTTAGCACTCCTTCCGGAGTAGATATGCCTGCAAATTTGATTTATAGGGACGACTACATTAAAATTGGAGGCAAGACTTTATCACTGGACGCAATTGTACTCGACATCAAGGAGTACGATATCATCTTGGGAATGGACTTGCTCAGTGCCTGTCATGCAACAATCGACTGTGCGGATAAGAGAGTTGTGTTTCGCCTAACCGAAGAAATAGAGTTCTCTTACTCGTGCAGCTTGACGTTCTAGGGACAAATGGTAATATCGACAGTTACAGCAAGGCACATGTTGTACTCAGGGTGTGAAGGATACCTCGCTTCTGTTCAAGACACTCGAATGAAGAGTGTAGGCTCGAATCAGACCAAAATTGTGGCAGAGTTCTCCGATGTGTTTCCAGACGAGATACCTGGAATGCCATCAGATAGAGAAATTGAATTCACAATTGATACATTCCCGGATACCCGCCCGATATCAAAAGCGCCGTACAAGATGACTCCAGCAGAATTAAAGGAACTAAAGGTACGGCTACAAGAATTGCTAGACCGGGGATACATTCGCCCAAGTGTATCTCCATGGGGAGCTCCAGTACTGTTTGTAAAGAAGAAGGATGAGATGATGCGGCTGTGCATCGATTACAGAGAACTGAATAAGGCAACCATCCGTAACAAGTATCCCTTGCCAAGGATAGATGATCTGTTCGATCAGCTACAAGGGGCGATCGTATTTTCTAAAATTGATCTTCGTTCAGGATACCATCAATTGAAGATCAGACCCGAAGACGTCCCTAAGTCAGCATTCCGTACGAGATACGGACAATATGAGTTTTTGGTCATGCCATTTGGTTTGACTAATGCTCCAGCAGCCTTTATGGATCTAATGAATAGAGTATTTCGACCATTTTTAGACAAGTTTGTTGTTGTATTCATCGATGACATCTTGATCTACTCAAAGGACAGGGAGACTCATGTCGGACACTTGAGAGAAGTACTTCAGACGTTGCGAGATAATCATCTGTATGCAAAATTAAGCAAATGTAAATTTTGGATGAACAGTGTGTCGTTCCTAGGGCACTTTGTCTCGGCAGAAGGCGTTGCCGTTGACCCAAAGAAGATTGAGGCAGTTGTAGACTGGAAGCAGCCTGCATCAGCTAGTGAGATATGGAGTTTCCTTGGTTTAGCCGGGTTCTACCGTAGGTTTGTGAAAGACTTTCCAAGAATCGCTTCGTCTCTGACTCGCCTCACTCAGAAGGGAGTCGTATTTAAGTGGACCGACGACTGTGAGAGTAGTTTTTAGGAACTCAAGCAGTGGCTCATCACGGCTCCAATTTTAGCACTTCCAAAAGGCTCTGAGGGATTTCAGATCTACAGTGACGCATCGAAACTTGGTTTGGGATGTGTTCTCATGCAACGTGGGAAGAAAATATCATATGCGTCGAGACAACTCAAACATCATGAGAAAAATTACCCAACTCGTGACTTAGAACTGGCAGCGATTGTGTTCGCGTTGAAATTATGACGGCACTATCTTTATGGTGTGTCCTGCGAGATCTTCATGGATCACAAAAGCCTGAAGTACATATTCACACAGAAGGAATTGAATTTGAGGTAGCAGCGTTGGTTAGAATTGATCAAAGATTATGACTTGACAATTTCTTATACCCCTGGTAAAGGAAACGTAGTAGCTGATGCCTTGAGTCAAAAATTCATTGGGACACTAATAGTAGTAAAGGAGGTACTACGAGATCTTGAAGAGATGGGCATCGAAGTCAGAATCCGTCCACAGAATGTACAGTTGGCACAATTGCAGCTTGAGCCGAGCCTCCAGGGAAGGATTAAGACTGCTCATAAAGACGATCCGTTTCTGCAGAAGATACGCGAGTTGATTCTAGCAGGAAAGGCGTCCGACTTTACAGTTGAAGATGACACTATTCGTGTCAAGGAAAGATTGTGCGTTCCTAAGGATGATGAGCTCAGAAAGGAAATACTGACCGAGGCTTATTTCGTGAAGTATTCCTTGCACCCGGAAAGCACAAAATTATACAAGGATCCATGCTCAACATTTTGGTGGTACGGTATAAAGAAGGATATGGCTCTATTCGTGTCACAATGCTTAGCTTGTCAGTGTGTAAAGGCCGAACACCAACGGCCTGGTGGAGAACTACAAATTTGGCTATTCCGCAGTGGAAGTGGGATAATATCTGTATGGACTTTATAGTCGGCTTGCCAAGAACTCAGAAGGGGAATGATACGATTTGGGTTATCGTGGATAGATTAACCAAGTCAGCTCATTTCATTCCAATAAAAGTTACATGGGGCGTAGAACGGTTGGCTCAGATCTACATGAATAAAATTGTCCAATTATATGGGTGCCAACTTCTATAGTGTCGGATAGAGACGGGCGATTCTTGTCGTAATTTTGGATAAGTCTGCACTCAGCATTAGGCACAAAGTTGAATTTTGGTTTGGCATTCCATCCGCAAACGGATGGACAGACGGAAAGAGTAAATCAGATCCTTGAAGATATGTTGAGATTATGCGTGCTCGATTCGAAGACAAATTGGAACGCACATCTCGCATTGGCAGAATTTGCCTATAACAACAGTTATCAGGCAAGTATCCAGATGGTCCCGTACGAAGTCTTGATTGGACGGAAATGTCGATCACCGATATGTTGGGATGAAATCGACGAACGACAAGTGCTCGGACCAGAACTTGTGGAACAGGCCGTCGAGAGAGTCCGCTTAATTCGAGAGAGGCTTAGAGTTGCTCAAAGTCAACAAAAGAGTTATACGGATGTACATCGACGACCTTTGGAATTCACGACGGGCGATCATGTCTTCTTGAAGGTCACACCCATGCAAGGTGTGAGGCGGTTTGGGATGAAAGGAAAGCTGAGTCCGAGATTCGTTGGACCCTTCGAGATTTTGGAGAAGGTAGCCTCAGTGGCTTATCGACTTGCACTACCTTCGGCTCTGGCTGATGTGCACGATGTCTTCCATATGTCCCAACTGCGGAAGTACGTGCATGATCCAAGTCACGTAGTGAACTTCGATCAGTTGCAGCTGAGCGCTGACCTATCCTACACTGAAGATCCTGTCTAGATTTTGGACAGGAAGGAGAAAGTTTTGCGGAATCGGACAGTGTCTTTAGTCAATGAGCTATGGCGAAACCATGCTGTCGAGGAGTCAATGTGGGAACTAGAAGAGGAGATGAGGGTGAAATACCCCTCACTGTTTGATAATTTGGAGGTAGGACTTTTGCTTTAAGTTTCGAGGACGAAACTTTTTCTTAGTGGTATATTATGTAGTGTCCCGCTCCTAGCGGTTCACTATGTAATGCTTGTGGCTTGGTTAACTCGATCAGAACCGAGTATTGGGAAAACTTATCGTCGGCATCGAATCGATCACGGACAAGTGCATAAGAACCTTTCCAACTAATAGATTGATTTCTCTTGAAATGCGTCCAAGAGTTTTCTCTGGATGTTTTGCTGCTGGTTTTGTTGCTTGGTTTTGATGGATGCTTTTCTGAATAATTTTTGATGATTTGATTCTTGTCTGTTTTCATCGATTTGCATAGCATTCTTTCTTGAAAATTCTGAGAGAAGAGAACATAACGAGACGGAGTATTAACCAAACTTTTGATGCCATTGCAGACTGACGCATGACGGAAGGCTAAGCGTGCAAGTGTTCCTCTCTCTCTCTGCGATTCTCTAAATTGGTGAGTGTGGATCTCTGTGGTGGTTTTGTCCCTCTCGCTATTCCTTCATGCCAACTAAATAATTGTCTTGCAACATTCGTTGATCGATATCAAGTTTCTAATGCCACAAGTCAATACCACTAAGAAGCTAGAGATTGAACATTGAACATGGAAATTATGCTTGTTTATTGAACATTAAATTGTTGCGATGAAATGAACACTGAAATGAGATGAATAGATGCTTGAAATGATGGAATGTGAAATTTTGAGAATGAACATGTTGCCTAGTACTTAATATTCTATGCACACAATGTTTATCGAGTCGGACACACATTCGCATGACCATAGACGTACTTGTATACAAGGATTTTCCTCGAACGGTATCCGCGGCGGTGGGATCGAGTCGGCCTAGGAGAGAATTAGTACTTTGGTAGCATGGTGTCGGAACCTTCATTCGGGCTCGCAACCTGGTGAGTGGTCAACCGCATACTATACGAAGTCCTATATGGCAACGTCGAAATGGTGCACAACCACCAGTGATTATGTTGTAAGGATGTATGCTAATTAATGTCATATGCAGGGGCGGTAAGTATATTATTATTATCCTGTATCTTATGCAGGAAAGTTGGATTCGACCGATGGTAAAGTAAACATGGTTTCATGAAATACCATGTTATTCTAATTGTGATTTACTCTGAATGTCGCCTGTTCCTAATAAGTTCATGATTTAAAATGCTTGTCATTAATAAAATATTGGTTTCGCTGAATGGGCCAACGGGGCTCACCAGCGCATTATTATAATGTGCTAACCCCTCCTCCACATGTATTGGAGAAGGCTCAGGCGCACGACCGAACTAAGGCTTTCTGAATTGCTACTACTTTCAAGTTGTTTTTCCTAAAGACGCACAAAGTATTACGAAGTTTTTGAATATGGCTACTTATATTTCAAAGTACTAAAGGGGCATAATGTATGGGACGGGAAGTTATTTCATGGCAGCCTATCAGTTGTACTTTTTTTCATAAATCAATGTAGCCGAAAAGGTATTTCAAATATTATCAAGAAAAGTTGTATTCTGACTACAATTATCAATAAAAAGAGTATTACTTCTTCCTATATTGTGTCCTCAATGTTTCTAAAATATGGCTGGGTTTCAAATGTTTCTAAATGACATAATAGTGCACGTTCTTGCCTTGTACAAGTGCAACACCAGACTTGTACGGCATCACGTCTTAGCGAGGACGAACGATTCGGCGCGAATCGAAGCGAGGACGAAAGATTCCCCGAATCCGGGCATGACATACAAGGCCTTCAGTTCCCTTGAAAGACCGCGGATTTACCTTTTTGAAGCTTTCAATGTCTCCAACTTTCTCTTAGATAATTGACTGCCAGTCAGAATTATATTTCTCCAATGAAATATAAAAGATTATCAATTCTACTTTTCTTACCTTGACAGGACCTGGTTCCCTCTGTGATGAGTCGAGTGCTGCCATGGTGACATTGTGGGCATTTTCTATGCCCTACCTCATGATAGTGGTCTGCTCGCGATCCACTTCTGCTTGAGCCCTCTTGGCCTCAAGTACTCCTCGTAGAAGGCCTAGAGCTCGGCGGGGTCTACTGGCATTGGTGGTGCAGCTGGAAGATTCACGTCAGCAATCAAGAGTGTAGGTCTCGGGAGAATCGGTGCAGCTGCATGCACAGTAGAGGTATATGCAACACGGGGAGTCCGTGCAGCACGAAGACGGGTACTTGGCTGCACTGGAGAGGGGTCGGACTTAGCCTGGGTAGGTGTGTTCCCGGAGGAAGAGACCTCTTCGTCCGCAGGCCCTGAGCGAGTCGTCTTTCCTTTTGCCATCTTCTGAAAGGTTTGGGTATACACATAAGCAAGGGAGCCTAATAAATCTATAAGCAAACAAAAATAGATATTACCATATGTAAGTTCGGCCCTATGATGTAACAGGGTAAAAATCATCTAAGTGTTCTAGTTGTTTCTATAGTCTGTTTTCCTAAAGTTTCATCTAAACCTAGGTCAAGTTACAGAACTGCAGGTTGGTCTAGACTAAGTTGACCAGACCAATTTACAAACCGACCTGCATGGGCCACCACTAAAAATATGTCACGATCCGATCCCAAATATAATGGGTCGAGTCGGATCATGCCCAGCCTGCACCGTTGTAAGACGGCGGCAGTAAGCTATATCAAGCAGTGAAACACAACAGGCAAATATCTAAAGGAAATAAAAACATTTTTATTAAACTGAAACTGGTCTGAAATAGAAAATAACAAGATAACAACATCACAATTCATTTATTACAATTGTTCGAAAACAAATAAAGGAAATAAAACTATGCCAACATCTATGGTTCTGGGGTTCCTGGTTCTGGTTCAGCCGAATCTGCGGGACCCAAGTCAGGCCCGTAGAAAGAACAGTAAGCTAGCTCCTCCTCATCGCAATCACCTAAAAATGTTGGATCTTCAGTCAGGAGTGAACAAGAAACATATTTCTTCCACATCTAGCATTTCTAATTAACAATACATGAAAATGCGAGACAGTTTAAGAAACTTTATATGTTTTTGTAAATAATAGTAAAAGACAACAAGCAATATGATCTCAATGTCAAATATGATGCAATGCTAAGCTAGTGTTTTGAGTATATAACAGGGCCTGTGACCGGCTGGGATAGAGGCAATATGTATACTAACGTTTTGGCCGAAACGAATAGTATACAGTACGGCTCAACCCCCTGTATGGTAGAGGTTAGCGCGAGAGGGACAAGCGAGAATTTTGGCTTTGGTCATAGACGTTATACTACTCCCCCAAGCAATCCCCGAGTCAATGAGTCAATAAGTCAATAAGTCACTCTAGCAATCCAGCAATTCGTCAATCGATGTAGAGTCCGAGAGGGATCCACGGTGAATCAGTGTCACGATACTATATGAAATCAACTGATGCATACATTTAATCATTAAAGTAAAAATACAGACATGAAATAGATATGAAATTTGTCTCAGACGATTCTTCGACGTGGACAGCAACAAGTAGTAACTGCTAAGGTTTTAGGGAACAGAACCTACAAGATCGTAGTACCAGATTTTAGTTACTAGAACTATGCTTATTTCTAAAGAACAACACTAGAGACTAAGTCTGGTAGGTTGGAAAACCTAATTGAAAAGTACTTATATATTTTAAAAGTAGATTTTATTACAAAATAATAATTGACAAAAATAACCGTTTTTGAATAAAATATAAGTTTTGTCGAAATTAAGAAAATAACTTTTAAATCGTATTTTTAGAGGTTATAATTAAAAAGGAAAATAGATTTTCCAAAACAAATATATTATACTAATTAGAAATTATTTACCGAAAAACACTTTTTCCTAGAAATACATTTTTAACCCTTTTTATCATAAAAGGAAAATAGTTTTTAATTTGCAAAATAGTACTTAATAAAAATACAGTTTTTATCAAACTAACGATTTAACTAAATAGCAAAACATTTTCGTTATTCTTACTAAAACCATTTATTTACCGAAATTAATTTAATTTAGCAAGTAAACTAAATTATAGAAATAATATCTTTTATTATTTATTCTAATTATTGAAAGCTTTTGGTGTAAAATGTTTTTAGAAAATATATATAAGTTGCTAGTGACAAACAATAATATTAATAATATTTTGGCAAAATTAATTAATAATAATGACCAATATAACTAATAATTTCATTTCCATAATTCTTAATAATCCGACAATTTATTTAAAGAAAATACATTTTGTTATAAACATTACTAAGCCAATATTTACTATAACAGTATTAATTACTATACTTAAAAGAGCACAACAATCCTACAATTTACCATTACTAACTTAATCTCATGCCGTTCCTATAATCTAACAGATAATAACTATTAAACCATTTAATTAATTAATCCACACCACAAATATACTAAAATAATTATTCTAAACTAACTATTCCAATTGACAGAGCTTTATTCTGTCAATTGGCCGGAACAAGAATTGGGTTCGACAGAAAGGAAAGAGAGTTTCCGGAACAGAAACTTACCGGAACGGAGAAGGAGCACCGAGGGGATGCCTCGGACTCGGAACAGATCGTCGGAAAGTCGACGGGACCGCGGGAAACACGGACACGAGGCCGTGAGCGCGCAGGGGCTGCGTGGCGGTGCTGCCGCGACAGGGGGGTCCACGCGGGCTGGTGCGGGGCTGCTGGTGTGTGCGGAGGGTCCGCGCTGGCAGGTGCGCGCGGGCGGGGGCTCGCGCTGGCTGGCGCCGGGCGGGGCCGGCGGTGACTGGGAGCGTGGCGGAAGCCGGCGCTGGTCGGGCGCGCGGACGAGAGCCGACGCTGGTCGGGCGCGCGGATGGGAGCCGATGGCAGGCTGCCGAGCGGGCGGGGCCGACTGGCTGGGCGCCGGGCGGGCGTGGCTTGGCGGTGGTGACGCGGCGCGCGGCGAAAGCCAGCGCTGTCGCGGGCACGACGTGGGAGAGAGCTCGGAACGTGGGGGAGAGGGGCTGGATTTGGAGGGGGCGGCGAGGGGAGTTTGGTGGTGCCTTCGAATTTGGGAATGGTGGAGTGGTTTGGGAGATGGAAGGATTTTGGTGTGGGAGAGGGTGAAAGTTTCTGTGAGATTCTGTTCTGGAAGGATGGGTTTCTGTGATGGAGTTGCGTACAGAAGAGGAAGAGAGGATAGGGTGCGCGTAGTGGTGCGGGAGAATAGGATCTACGGGAGAATTGAGACGTGGGTTGGAACAAGTAAGAGGGATTGGGTTTGAGTCTAGATGTCATGGGCTTAAGTTTTTCGACTTGGAGTTTAGGCTTAAACAAAACAATCAAATAAAACCAATAAAAATTAAACAAGGCTTCACGAAGATATTCTATTATCTCCATCGATTTCGACAGGGAGCAGCTTGGTCCAATAACCACCAATCTCATACATAGATGTGGTCCCTCTTTCGTGGCATTCTTCTCAAAACAATAAGAAAGTTCGAATATTGGCGAATCTGACGCTCTGGTGGACTCTGAGGTACCTCATTCCTTCTCGTTCGACTTTCCAACAATGACACAGGGTTGAGGACTGAATAATAAGATCCGACCCGAAAGCATCCCATAGTCACCTTTTTGGCATGGAATTCTAGGGACAACGGAGTCATCTTTCCTCCACTTGTTCAATCTTGAAGATAACAAATTCAAATTTTATTTCTATCAAACCATTGACAAACTAAATAAATTATTTAGGTGGTATGATTAAGATTAACTTAGATGGTTAGGTCCACCTTAGAGCATCTCCAATCCTATTGTGACTTTGGAAAAAAGTTAATGCCACATAGGAATGACAAAATTTTATTTAAAAGTTCTTCTCCAATGCAATTGTCAAGTCAATTGTGAAGCTTATGTGGCAAAAATTAAAGAAGACATTGTGAAGTTGATTGTCTTGTTCTAGACAATGCACTTGTCAATGTCTTCTCTTCCATGTCATCAATTATGAATAAAAAAATATTATAAAAAAGAAAGAAGATGAGTAGTTGCCTTAAAAGTTGTCTTGGAAGTTGGAAAAAAATACTTTTTATTCTCTTCTCAATACTGGAGAGAGTTTTTTATCTCATTGTCTTTTGCGATATAATTTTGCCACATAAACAAGACATTGTCTTGTGGCTCATGCCACATAGGAGCCACCTAAGACTCACAACACTTAACAAGACAATAGGATTGGAGATGCTCTTAACTTGGACAAAAGTCGACGGATTCCAGATGGCTTATGTCGACATCGACATCATCTGAGGGTCTCATATAGAAAAAAAAATCCCTCAAATAAATTTTTTTTTCTAAAGACACTTCATATTTTTCTTAGGATAGTCCATTACTTCAGGACAACCCAAATGTTTGCAAATTTTACTCATAACAGTTCCGAATTTATTTTGGGCTGTCCAACCCTCCCAAACCTTCCAAAACCCTTCATTTTAAATTTCTATTATCTATCTTCAAATTCCCAAACCCCTTTATCTCCAACTCCTCCAATTCCAAGCAGTGCATAAAATAGTTTTGAGACTAATTTAGCGTTGATATACGAACTTTCGAACCCTAAATTAAATTTAGGGTTTCAAAGCCGACAATCGGACTTTAAACCAACAGAACTGTATCCAAAATCTACAGTCCTATAGTATATATATGACTCTAGAATTTTCCTACAGTTCTATAAGATCTGTAGGACTGTAGGAAATCCTACAGTCCTGGATTATATATGGACGATAGAATTTCCTACAACCATGTATAGAAACAGAACTTTAGAATTTTCTTAGTCTTAAAGGATTGAGAGACAAAATATATGTTCGCAGTGAGTTTCAATTAGGACTGTCAACTAGCTGACAGTCCTGTCATAATTTAGGACCGACAAGTTTCTGAATATGGAGTATGGTAACCTACTAAAGAGCATCATTTGATTGATAAACTCTTCTTCACACAATTGAATTTAGCACCTCTAAAACCATCATCCAGATATTAGGGATCATTGGAATCCAGTATGCAGAAAATACAAATAAGGTAGAACAACAGCTCATGATCCCAATTTGTCAAGTGCCAGTCAAATCCGGCTCGCCCCGGCCTGACTCGAAGTCCATTTTGCCGTGGGTAACGTGTCGAACTGGACTAAAGTTTTCCTACTTAATCCGGCCCGATCCGATCTGCTACAATTTATTGGCCCGATAGGCTCGGATCGGCCCACTTGACAGCTCCTAAGTAAGTAAGTTTTGAAATGCCTATAGAATTTTTCCAGATAAAACAGAATAATTTTTCTTTTTTCTGTACAAAGTCATATTTTTTATTTATAATAAAGCCGTCATCCTTATCAGTCCCCACTCTCTCTCTCTCTCTACACTTTCTCTCTCCTCCTGATGATGGAGAAGAGCGAAACGAAGAAGAATTCTCCCAAATCCCAAGAGAATTCCGCTATTTTTTTCTGGTAAAATCTCATATTAATCATGTAATCGAACTTCCTCTGTATTTTTTTGGGTTAGGGTTTGTTTTATTGGTGAATTTTAGTATAGAGCTGTGTCATGATGGATCGATCGTCTATTTTTTTCTTTTACTTTTAGATTATTTATGGTTTTTAAACCAATCAAATCAATCATGTGGGAGTTGTGAAGTAATTATTACATAATTATTCGATCGAGAATTTTGCAGGTGGTGATGCAACTTCGAGGATTGTGGGGTTTTGTCATGAATGTGAATTTGGGGTTGTTTTTGTTGATAAGTTCATCGATTGCTCGATACGTAAATCATCCTGTGTTTATGTTAATTGCTTCGTATATGTTTTCCGGCAGTCGATGGATGAGTTTCAGGACGAGTTGTTTCGTCTTGAGCTTCCTTATCCTGTCTGCTGTGTTGCATGGACACGAATATGACACGACATAATATGCACACGGCGACACGGACACGGCGGCACGTGTTTCGGACTTTTGGCGTGTCCTAGTATATTTTGTCCAATGTGTCCGATATAAGGTGACACAGACACATATTTTGGCATGCCCTAGAGTATTTTGGAGTGTGTGTAATCCAATTAATATGTGTCGTGCACAACATGGCGCAAACAACACAGACGAAATATATATAGTCAAACGGGGATGAACAAAATGTTGCTGGGTATGCTTACATAAGTTTGCTACTCTATATTGCATACCCAAACAATTTTGTTTGGTCTTCAGAGAGCAGCACCAACTTCTTAGACTTTCTTATTAGCTTTGACAGACAGTAAAGGAATATATCGAGATTGTCAACTCATCTTTTATGCTAGTATCCTAGTCCCAGACTTTAAGTCGGTGGATGTTTTATTTGGAGTTGATGGGGCTTGACAAATTGGCAGCGACAATTCAGTATCGCATGGAAGCATAATATATGTGACAATCTAATGTACTGAAGGGTGGTTTGTGGTGATCATGTCCAATAACCAAAATGCTTCGTTGAAGCAGACTTGCTTATGGGAAGGCAATGCGCTTTATGGCGCTTTGCAAATGGAATTTGGATATGCATATGAGACGACCTGTTTGAATATCATTGTTGTGCTTATGACATTCTTCAGAGACAACGTTCGCTATCGACACTTAATATGTGTATCGGTTTTGGTAGTTTCGTGTGGGTTTCAGGGGATCTGAGTCGGTTGGTTTCGGTGGTTTTGGTATCTATTTGGGATGATACTCTGATACTATGAACCTTGTTTATTGATTTCTCTCATTTATTTTGCTACCTTACCAATGACTTGATTTAGTATGATGACCGTGTTGCATGGAGATGGGGAAATGGTGCCCGTATCCGTACCTGTATCGATATTAGTGCAACAAAGGTGATTAAAATGAACATATTTGAAAAATGCCCGTATCTGGTACCCTAATCGTATCCTTGTTATCTGTATCTGTCTCCATTCATGCAATATAGTATTTTAATCATTCAATCATAAACTATGAAAATTCATTCTCGCCTGATGTCATAAATATCACTATGCAATTTAAAGTTATAGACTACATTTTTCGTTGATTCTTATAATTTGTTCCAGCTTGAAACTTTGGTGGAATAAACTATAATACCCTTATTGTAGAGAAGTTTCTTGCTCATCCTCTCTGTTAATGTTTAACCTCCTCCCCTCTTCTGTCTTTCCATCTTTATATTCTAGAACTAGCAGAGTGAGGTTTCCAGGCCTTAGTCTTGGCATTGTCTCCTAGTTTTTGAAAAAATACGTTCCATATAGTGTCTTTGTTCTTCTATAATGACTGTCAAAGTTCATCATAAGGGATCGAGGCAGCAGCTGGGTGGGCTTCTGTCTTGGTCAATTGCTTTTCTTATACTGATATTCAGAAGATCCAATAGGATGTGCTGCCATCTGGCCAGCATGGGCAATGACTTTGTGCTGTTTCTAGTTGTAAAAAAAATGCACACCTGATGAAATATAATAGTATGAATTTATGCTTTGAAGATCTAATGTCACAGAATTATGTGGTTCAACGGTCTATTTATGTACAATCGATTATGTGATTTCACCTTTTACACTTCATGCATCCTCTTCTATGTAAGTGGAGATCTATATCCATCTCTCAATACAATCAATCTTTCAGTTTATTATGGTTTTAATCTTTCCTGAATCTGAAGTGCACTACCATTGATGCTCTTAGACATCCCCTTCTATATAAACGGAATGATATCATTGATGCTCTTGAATATCCCCTTCTATAGAGAAGAACTGACTCGAGTCTGATGTTATGCCTGTTTGAAGGACAATGCCAACTATCCACGTCTATATAGACACAGATCCGTGGATCCATACATCTATATTGGAAAATAACCAAATAGAAAATGAAGGAATGGGGATTGATCAATATCATTTTTCGCAAAAACAATAAAGGGAAAAAAGATGAAATATAGATCAAGTATCAAGTAAACCCTCTTTGATCAACCGAACCCTAAGATGATGTTGGTAGTACCTTTTCTATCATCAAAGCTTACAAAGCTTCAGTGACTTGCTTTACATAGCACGCCTATTTAAGACTGGTCAGGCCATGCCAAAACAATATCTTTTTTTAGACATTGTTGTTTTTTATTTCTCATTTCCATTTGTTGTGCAAGTATTACATTCTTACAAATATGTATATGCTGGGATAATGTTATGTGATCGATGGTCTTGTTATTTTGTTTGTTTATCTATGTTTAAGATAAATTGCTTAAAATATTAGCTAGGTACTTGCGATACTTTGCATGAGATAACAAGGTAAAAAGTATTTTATGTCAAACATTAATAGTTGTGACATGTCTCTCATGCCAGGTTTTTTTTTCTTTGTTTAAAAACATTTTAAGATACTATGATGAAGATATTTAGCTAGGTTACTAGCGGTACTCTGCTTGAGATAACAAGTTCAGGAACATTTTATGTCAAAGTTTAATAGTTTTGACATGTCTCTCATGACAGATCACGGGAAAGTTTGTACCTACGTTTTTTTTAACTGCCAAACTTCAGCCTTGATTAAGTTATACAAAGAATGGGTGGCTGCTGTTGCTGTGCATCGGGACAAGCCGATCCAGATAGGACACCAATTTATATCTATGTACGTATTAAATACATTTCCATTTCATCTTTCTATTAACTTTCTCCTGGGTACGTGAACTCTGATTTTATACAAATACAGAGACATATTATTGTGAAATGTGTATTTACTGTAGTTATGTTTGTGCTACACCCTGTTTACAGAAGTTTGCACTTTGCACCCGTTTCTACAATCTGACAGGCTTTCATACTTATCATCATTGGACTATGAAGAAACTAGAAAGTGAATAGCTTTATTTATTAGGCATGGTATTGCTACTATCATTATCGTAATCCAAGCCTTCTTCCATCAGAATACGGTTGGCTATGGAGAGCATAAGGAAGCTCCATTCAAGATTTGACGAAGTTTTATGACGGAATGTCGACCTGATATTAACCCTCTATGTTGGTACCAAATTTCTAGCCAAGGTAGCTATAAGCATGAAAGGGCCATGCCATAAAACCAAGGTGACCAGTTGGTTGGTAGGTTGGTAGACCTAACTTTTGGATTACACTTTAAACTTATGCAACCAAGGAGTACCCTTCAAATTTTCCTAGACTAAAAAGAGTCTAGAGTCTAGAAGAAGAAGTAAGATGATAAAATTTGCTATAGGGAATTACATTAATCTCTCTGACGCATTACGACAAAGATTAAAAGAATAACAATCCCAAGTTACTGCTACTAAATGACTGTAAAATATTGTTGGATCTTGGAAGGTCGATATAATGTGTAAAATCTTCGTACCAGTACACACACCTAGGTTATCCAAAAAGAAAAAAAGAAAAAGAAAATAAAGCACACAAACTTTACAGTGGTTGAACACTCTGTTGGCTCATCCAAATGTTATTTCCTTTGTGGTTCTGCTTCTGTCTTGTCCTGTCCCTTCTCTATCTAGTTTGTGTGTACACTTTTGCCACTACTTTCATGGGCCTTTTACCTACTCCGGTACATTACAACTGAAATCTGAGGCATTTGTCCCATCATTAAGAAGTTATGGCCCAGAAAAGCTAATGCTTTCTGTCACTAGCAGATATGAAACACAAGACAACCAAGAAGAGAGAACAATTTCTAGTAGATAAGATAATGCACTTCGTAACATTCATATACAGTCACTGATGTTTCCATGAGACTACGTTTTATTCATAACTATTTTCTGTTCTGCAAAATGTCAAGGAACTGCAAAAAATCAAATATTATCTGTAACAGGGTAGAAAATCTCTCTGTTGCGCAAGAAAGGAATAGAATATAATGCCAGCAATTCAGCCAATAGTATTCTACATTGTTATCATCTGGCTTTTCACCCGTTGCGTTCACAATTGGAAATATGAATAAGAACTTTCCTCCTGCATCAGTATTAGACGAAGTGCGTCTAACATTTACTTGGTTAGTATTCTAAATCACGTGTTTTTCATTGATAGAGTAGCGAGAAACCATTACAAGCAAAATAACTTTTGTCAAGTAAAAGAACGACCAAATGCTACCAAGAAAAGCAACTTAAAGGCACGAAGCAAGTAGCTGCTGCAAAGCAGACCTCTGCCACTAGATGTCCTCCCAGAGATACATGTCCCTCTGCATTTGGCAGCTTCTGGATCTGCATGAGCTGTGGAAATGTGACTTGAGAAGACCCTGTTAGCCCTCTGCTCTTGCTTGAGACTCTTCTCTTTCCGAGTGAAGGATTTCTTACTCCTGGAAATTTTGAGTAATTCTCATCGCTCATGCTGTAGCCCCAACAGCTAACTGGAGCAACAATGTCCAGGTCGCTGTGCTAGTGTTGCTACGTTTGGTGGTCAATCCACAATCCCTTCTCCCCATCTGTCCCACAAGGTTTAAATGTCCCAGGATGCCTCTGATATGTAGTTTGACTTCAAAGTAATTCCAGATTTCTGCTGCAATAACAGTGTAGTAACAGGTGTGCAATTCTTTGGGCTAGCCTACCCATCTCTTCTTAAACTGGTTTTCCTATGAGGTTTACATTCTTTTAGACAATCAGCGTTAGAAAAGCTTAGGTTGTGCCAGATTAAGTCACACAGCCCAGATGCTTTAATAAGCCGCTGATGCTTTAATGTGTTACAGAGCTGCTACTACTCATTCTCTGCGAAACAAGAAAAATAAACTCCTGCAAAATAAAAACCATTGGAGGGGCAGATGATGTAATTAAATATGATGGTCCAAAAAAATTGCATGCCAAGTTTGATATAAGAAAAACTCATGTCATGTAAATATGCGAGTATCCAACTTTGCTCCGTTGCGATTTGTTCTTTTTAGTCTCGTCCAAGGTCCTTAAAAACTGTTTTTCAGATCAACAAGAACGGTTTCAGTGGAAGTTTTTTTTTTTTGGCAGACTTGCATGCAGTTGAAGGGATGCTAATGTTGCTTTGAAATGCAAGGAAAGAGAGAATCTAGGGATAGTGGAAGAAGGGTATTTGTCTGACTCTAACCTGAAAAACTGTAGAAACCTTGAAGATGAAGGTGATCGTCACTGTATATATTGTTGGTTTTCTATAGAAGGATGGCGTGGTTTGTAATTGAAGTGAGAAAAAAAATGTTTGTAGAAATGGATGAGGAAAAGGTTACTACGACAAAAAAAAAAAAGTAAAAGGATAATAGGAAATTCAACCTTTGAAGAAGATGTGATATACAATTCCCAGTATCAGTACAAATTAAAATATCCATACTGCTAGTGTGAAGAAGATGATATAGATTCGTACAAATGAAATTGAAGAATCTTCAGTAAAACTGGAAAAAGGATTTCTTGTACATAATGTGTTACTTGCATCAGTACAAGCAAATTTGGTTCATCTCTTTGTTTACAATGGTGCAGATTTGCAGTTGATGCCATTAACATTTAAGTATGAAACTTCATCTTGGATATAGTATATTTGACCTTTTAAGTATCATAGACGACTCGTCATATGTCATTAGCTTCTTTCCTGATAATGTCTATGTAGTCTTCTAATATGTTATTTGCAGTGCCCACAGGAGTTGGAGGATAATGAACCCTTACCAATCTCCCATGTTACACCAACTGCAGTTCCTGTTGGTCTTCTTGTTGATACAAATCTTGCAACATCAATTCCAGACACATATCAAGCACCACCTGTCCCGTTGCCTTATGATGTGGGTTCGGGACGCGCAGAAACTGTTTGTCAAAACATTGAGAGTTGTGGCAACAAGACTGACAATGTGCAAACAATGAATCCCTTGGCAGTGGGAGAAACCGTTACTGCTGCTGGCTTTGAGAAATTGGATACATGTGAGGGTTTGAAGGGGATCGAGTGCAAGGGTAAAAGTGACTCTCCTAAGGTGAAAGAAGGTGAAATATTGAAGTCAGATGATCCTTTTTCGTCAGCTATGTATGATGAGGATGTTTGCCCCACTTGTCTTGAAGGTAGGTTTTTTCCTGTTGAATTATATTCCGACCTATCAAATTAGATACCTTATATTTCTCTTCCATTAAATTTCTCCGCTTACATGGGCATATTCTTCCTTTTTTTTTCTTTATGGATATAAGTTATCCTTTGTCTATGGTAATGAAAATTTGAAACTGTGAGCAGTCAACTTGAGGACTTTGGGCCCCAACATTCTCTTGCAAATAAAATAATCATGATAAGAATAGCTGCTAGCGATATTCTACTTGTCCACAGACAGTTTTTACATGCAAAATTGTCTTATAGTAATGGTTAAGTTGAAAAGTCATACCATCATCCACAAACCAATAACAGCCTATCATTGGGCATTCTATTTTCCAGAGATGTCCCTTAATCTGCTTTAATATTCCAGCAAATGCTTCTTAAATATTGCTTGCTAGCTGAGTGTCTTTATGAGCGGTGATGTGCACCTTCCACTGAAGGGAGCTGGGTTTATATCTCATCCTCACCAAAACGACGCCTCTTATTTTGTAATTTAAATTGGTTTCATTTGTAAAGTCTTTTGGTACGGTCTGTGCATCGTAAGTACATTGGCATGGAGCTGGATGAGTCCATGCTTCTGCACTCTAGGCAACATCTAATTCTATAAGAGTCTGGTTCTCCTTTAAAAAATCAGCATATATGGTGATTGTTTCTACCTATGTTGCACGGACACAAATATGGCACAAAACAGTGCTGACACGGCAATACAGTCATAATAAACATTTTTGTTCCCCTAGTGTATTTTGAAGTGTGTCTGACATGTCCAATATGTGTCAAACACGGCCCGACATGGACATGGCAGTTATTTTTGGAGTGTCAGTGCTTAGGTGCTATTAACTATAAGTACAATATCTGTACTCAAACTCTATAAAGTAGGATGATGTGGTTGATTTCTTGCTTCCTGCTTTACTGGTTATTGTAGTATATTATTGCTCGTAAATAATGGGTTTTTCTGGAGACATTTTCCTTCAAAGGCCAGTGTTAGGTAGGTTTTATCTTTGCGTTGATTATCTTGTTAACAGAAAACATGTGAAGTTAGCATCATTAGGAAATTTCTTTTTGTTCTCTTTGTTATTGAGAGTGGGATTCCATTTGCTCTTTCCTTTGTTGTGCTGCAGGGATGAGTTTGATTCCTATATAATATTTTACTGTTTACTTCTTCGACTAGGCTCTTTACCAAGTGTTTACTCCTTGGTAGCATGGCCATAATCGGGAGATTTATAAACTTGCCAACTACCCTGCAACAAGACTGGAATAGTTTTGTAGTAAGGCATGAAATTCATGGTTCCATCCAGGTTTTGTGGGGGGTAGTTGTTTGCAGTCTACCGATGCATTGACCGATTGATTGCTTCCTCCAGCAGAGATCCCGTTTGGAGATGGATAATTAGGAGTATATACTTAGAGAGGTAACAATCACTCTTCCAGTTCCTCCTTGTAGACCTTACCTCTCCAACTCTCTCCATGATAGAGAACAAGTAGGGTTCTATTCAGATCCAAGTATGCCTGTATCTTGATCCTGAAGGTTGAAAGCTCCAAGTGCATCTTGTAACTGGTAGAACTCTCTCCTGAGGTGTTGGTCTCGATACCTCGTTTCGTTGACCCCATTCAAGAGGGTGCACACCACCACAGCCATGTTCATGGTTCACCAACAGTTCTTGATCATCTAGCTCTGACCAATTTATGTTGGAATTATCTAAAGTTTGCAAATGCTACTTGAATAATCAAGGATCAAACACCAATAGAAAAAAAAACAATAAACTTACAGAAAATGTATGGCTCTCTCTCCCTCCAATAAGCTAGATCTTCATGACTTCAGCCAATAAGCAATAATATGCAATAGACAATAGATTCAGAGGCGAAATTCCTAATAATCTTCCTATATATGGGAGTAGTCCATGCCCTGATGAAAATAATGAGAGAAAACAACACAAACATTACAAAATAAGTATGAAATTGATGGCTTTTGCCAAACTATTGAATGGTATTGGATAGGTTGACTGATACCTCACCAGGTTAAGACTTAGAAATCGTGGTTTCTTCCAAGCTTTACAAGAGTCAACTTTACAGGTAGTTGATGCACTGCCTAGTCACGTGCTTCAAGTTTACCGGCCAACCCCGCTTCTGTCATCACTCACTGTTAACTCAGGGTCTTGGTAAACCCTGATGGAGAGTTGTTGGACTTTCTCAGTTTGGAAACTTGGTTACATGGGCTAAAGCTGCACGTCCAACTCTACATACCCATCAACTTGCTTTTGAGGTTTAACTTTTTAAGAGGAAGCCCCCTCTTTAATAATAGTTGCCTTAGCTATAAATTTGGCACCAGGTCGTGAAGATTAACACTAAGTTAATAGCTACCCCTGAAAACCTGTCATTTTTGTAGAGGTTTGTTCTGCTTGAAATCTGAACCCCCCCCTCCCCGTTATAATGGGTAAAAGGTTTATAAATATTGATGATTCTTGGTCAGAAAACTTTTTTCCTGACTTGTAAATACAATCAGACGAGGGGTGCATATAATGAAAATGGGTCATAAGTTATAACAACCCAACCTTATTAACATAAGGTTAATAAAATTAAGAATTAGATGCATACATAACCTGTTGTTTGATACCTAGGTCAAGGCTTGTTGATAGTATTATTTAAAGAAGATCCATATCTTGACACCATATCCTTCTCAATTGCTTTTATCATATGGTTGATGTCTTTTGTTTGCATCCATAATGGAATTTGATGAATCTTTCTATTCTTATCTGCAGAATATGACAAAGAGAACCCTCGCATCGTCACAAAATGCGAGCATCATTTTCACCTATCTTGCATACTGGAATGGATGGAGAGAAGCAATACTTGCCCCATTTGTGATCAGGTTTGTGTAGAACAAGCATATTTGTGAAACCCCAAGAGTTAGCCCCACATTGAATATGGGATGAGAGTTTGATCGGTTATTATATTTGACTTCTTGGGTGTGTACATCCATGTTACATTTTTGCAAGTGGGCCAAGTAATGATGCACACGAGGCCCATGGGTCATGTCCTGGCAGTACCGTGGGTCGTGTTCCATTGGGTTACCATTTTTGTAAGTGGGCCAAGTGATGATGCACATGAGACCCATATATGGTCATGTCCCAGCGGACCAGTGGGCTGGGACGTGATCAGAGCAACCTAGTGGATTTGTGTTCCACTGGGGTGAGACTGAGCCATTTGCACGGGCCGCGACAAGGATGTCGTGTGTTCGAGTGGAGCAGATTGTGAAACCCCAAGATTTAATATAATCTTGGATATGGGATGAAAGTTTGATCAGTTTATGTTTGAGTATTTGGGTCTTGTGTACATCTTGGACCATTTTGGCAAGTGGATCAATTGATGATGCACATGAGGCCCATGCATTGGTTTTTTCCCGGTTTGCTGGGGCATGACAAGATTTGTGTGCGTTAACTAAGAATACAACAGCAACAACAACAACAATTTCGCCTTTATCCCAAAAATTTTGGGTTGGGTATATGAATATTTTCCTACATTTAGCTGTGTTGAGCGCCATGCCCTCGTGGCATTAACAGAAAACTGAGTGTATAAATGTGAATAGTATATAATTATGTCCAGGATCCAGGAACATATGTATGGTTAGCTTGCCTCCCCTCATTTTAGTTCTTTCTTGCTACTTACTAAGAAAAACTAATAATTAACTAAGGAACTATTTAAAAGAGGACCTGTATATAGTACACGTGTAAGTATATGGTTCTCTTGCAGGATCTCTGTATAAGCAAAACTTGTGTGCTATCATATAAGCTATCTTGTCCAGAATCACATGCTCAGCAATATTGTTATCATTTTATCGCTGGTATCAGGAATGAAAGAAAACCAAAATTTAGCATTAATTCCTTTACATTTGGATTTCAGCACTCAACTCTCTCTCTCTTACTATTCAGATCATGGTGATCGATCATACCTCTGAAGAATAGACCATCGTATCTACCGGACGAGAGTAGTGTAATTTTGCCCCTTTGGAGTTAGATGGCAACCTGAATTAGAGAACGGGGTAATTTCCACTTGCTACACAAAGACAGGACAAGCCAGAGAATGGTTCATTTGATAGGCTATTCTCATGTTGGAGCCATCTTCATGCTCGGCACTAATGTTGTGTGGTGAAATTCCTTAGAATGGATATTAGAAGGAAATGGAAAGGAATGAGGGAGCTATATATATATAATTACATAGATTTGCTTCACTTCTTTCATGTAAATCCTTGACTTTCTTCCTCAATTTGAAATGGGTTGACAGATGGAAACTGGATAAGTATTGGTACAGGTGGGAGATGACATCTTTTCTTTTTAGCTTGCTTTCTTACATTTGTTCTTCCTCGAGCTTATAATGTATTTGGTTTTGCTTTTTTTTTTTGTACAGTATAGTTGTCTGTTAATAATAGGCTTGAATGCTTGATGCAAGCTCTTGCGATCACTGAAACTCATTGTACAGATGATCCGTACTACCATCCTTGTGAGGCTTCACCTCAATGGAAAGTGTTGCTTTGTTGTATGGGACATGCTTTATCGCTGTGTTTGTGTGGCTCTTTCTCAAGGTGGTGGACAATAGCTAGACCAGTGTTGTCCCCATGCTATCCTTTTGTAGCCTGCCAAAAGATATTTTTTTTGCAGCAAAATGGGATATCTCAGCTGTCCGTGCTATGTGCTGGTGCCTGCCTGGAACTTTGGTCATGCATCAAATGTCTCTTTTATGATTGTCCATCCATGTATGCATTAGAAAAATCATCATGATCAAGTTGCCACCTTTGATTTAGTGTGTACAAATCTTCGGAAAATCCTCACGCATGTTATGTTTTGGACAATGCTACTTTGTCCGTTGTTTGTGACCGTAGGCCACGAGGCGACCTTCCATTGGTCTTTTGGTCGGATTTTAAGGAGGTGGGGTCAGGTTATAGCGGGGGGCACAAACCACATGCGTGGTGGTAGGCCACATGACAACCTTCTCGCCGGATTTTATAGGGGTGGGATCCGGCGATAGCATGAGGGTCAATGGTTGGCTGTCACAGAGGATCTGCAGTCACAAGCTGCGAACAAAATATCATTCAATTTTCAACTAGATGTGTCACAGATTGGTAAGTCGAAGAAAGCGATATGAACTGTTCTCATGAACCAAGTCGATTCTGCCTTTCTTCTTAGGTTGATAAGAAAGCAAAAGTTTTGAGTTGATTATTAGTCCTTTTAGAAACTAATACATTGCATATTCTGTATCACCACTTTAAGTGGATGTCGAGTAAATTTTGAGGAAGTAATTTTTAAAAAAAACTTTTGATGCTATAACTGGTTTTGCAGCCAAGCAAAAAAGAGCAGAAAATGTGATATTTGTTACAACTTTGTTGTAGAATATATAATTTACAGTAACATAAATATTATTATTGATGTAAATGTTGTAATATCACTACAACAGTAACACCTATAATCAAGACTGTTTCTGAGCATCTATAAATTGTGCGATTGCACATAGTTCCAAAATCAGAAGGTTCCAAAATTTTTAACATCAGTATATATTACTAATTTGAAATAAATTTTTTAGATTTAAGCCTCTCCATGTTTTAGAAACTGCAACAACATGATCCTTAAAATAAAAGAAAATGATCCTTTTTTAGAAGGGATATTTTAGCAAATGACCCCATTACAAATATACAAATTAGCATATACCATCACTTATTTAAAAAACTAGCAAATGTTCATATTCCTTTGTATGCAACATTTAATTTAAGCTATACCCCCACTATTTAAACCAAAATTTTGATGATTATTTTACACATAATGGGGACATTTGCTAAAAAAAATTTAATAAGTGAGGGTATATGCTATTTTCTATATTTGTAATGGGAGTATTTGCTAAAATATCTCATTTTAGAAGGTTAAAAATGTTATTTTTTAGTGTGTGTACAAAGTTCTTAGAAATGATCCTGCTTATATAATCATCCAAACAGTTTCTGAGCAGAGGTCTGAGTTAGGGGCTTTGTTTGGTTGCTTGCAACTTGCATATGCATATTTAGTTTTGGACACGAGGGGTTTGGATAAAAAAATGGAACTAGAGACGGGAAGTAGGTCATAATGACAGTTTCTACTTTCTTCCTGTCTCCCCCCAAATAACTTTTCTACTACATTCCTGTTTGGAAGGTAGTAGATAAACAGGAAGGTAGTAGATAGAGGTGGACGTTGGCGCTTGTGGAGTCGATGGTGCTGTGAGTCGACGAGGTGCTCGTGGAGGAGATGGCATCAATGACATGAGAAGCTTGATCTCGTCGCTTTCGTCGGCGAACGGAGGGAGTCGAGGCGGGCGCGGACAATGTGGTTGTCCTTGCCATCGATCTCGGTCTCGTCTAGAGGATGTTGACGACGGTCTTGAAGGTCTGAGTAGAGATCTCATCTGATTTAGGTGTAAGTAGTCGGGCAAAGATGTGACTGATCCAAACATCATCCATTTTCCTTTTGGACTTTTTATCAGTTAAATTTAATGCTCAACGAGACAGATACATAGACAAATATTAGAGGCACAAAAGTTATTTTGGAAACATCCTATGCATCGTGATTAACTCTTCTCGTGTATTTTGCAAAAGTTATTTTGGAAACATCTCATGGATTTGGCCGAAGGTAAGTTCAAGAACCAGTAATATCTAACATGGCAGATGTGTTCTGCAGGCCACCCGTTACATTATGGAACAAAGAAGTTATTTGCACCCAGATGCGCACTGCCGTGGCAGTAACTTTACATAGCATAATCACGGAGGTGTATAGTTCTCGAGTTTTACCTAAACTACGTCCTATGCATCCAGATTGGCTTCATATCGTTCTTGGAAATATTTTAATTATTTTCCTATTTTGATTGATGTTAATATGGTTTGATCAACCCAGCCATAGTACCAACTAGAATGACTCGGAGTAGCTCGACTAGACGTCCTATAGCACACCAGCAACGACATGGAGCATTCACCATGGCCGTAATAGACACCCATCATGAGAGTAGGGATATAACATGTATTATTCTAGTTACGCCCTTATCTGTTGAGATATGATTAATATTAATCATATCTTAGAACCACACCTTCATCAGCTTAATCATCGTGCATCACATAATTATCTCGATGTTGCCTAGGAATATTAGGATTATTTATCTAGCAGTAGCATTGCGTAGTAATACATTTAGCATCCCTAGTAACCATATAAACAGTAGCTAGATAGACTTGTTTAGAATAGAAATTAAGAACTTAGTCGTTAGAAGTTTTTTTGACATGTCTTAGAGAATCGTTACTCTCATTTATAACCCTTGTATACTGTAGAAGAGTGAAACGTTCTATTTTCTCGGTTCGTGTGTAATCGTAGCATCTCTTGCCAAATTTGAGAGTGTAAGATGACATACACAATATTTTTTTTTCCATCTGTTCGAAAATTGAGGTACAATCTTCGTACTTGATTCTTTTCTTCGTAGATCGTGCTTTAGCAATAATTTCGAGGATCGAGGTACGTATAGCCCCCTTATATTCAAAATCTCGATTATTTTTATTTTTCCCCAAATCCTACTTTTGCTAGTTATTGTTTTTGAGAATTATTAACATTGGTAATTATTTAGAAGCATATTATTTTCCTAATATTTTTGAAAAATTTTCTAATATTTTTAGAATTATTTATTTACAAGTTATTTTATATTTGTACCAAAGGATGGCAATTTTATAATTAGAATGATGAAGGTGTAAATCTTAGGAAAGATGGTGGCTTTATTAGTAATTATTTAGGAGTCCATGGTGGAATGCTTAACCACTAGGATTAGGTGTGAACATTCTAGAAATCATTAATTAATTAAGGATTTGTGCTAATAAATTTCAAGGAATATTCCTGGAATCTAGTATATTCCTTAGATATTGTTAGAATACTTTTAGAATATTTTTGGAATACTTTCTCATAACTCAAGTGCCTGAGATTATAAGTTCTTCCTAATCACCCTATAAATAGCCTAATTATCATTCCTAATTTTAGCTACGTGGTCCTAATGACCGTTTTCTAATCGTGTCTAGTATATTCCTTAGATATTGTTAGAATACTTTTAGAATATTTTTGGAATATTTTCTCATAACTCAGGTGTCACGCCCCGATTTGGGAATCGTTCGCCTCCGCTTAGATTCACACCGAATCGTTCGTCCTCGCTAAGGCGTGATGCCGTACAAGTCTGGAATTGTACTTGTACAAGGCGTGCTCGTGTTCCATTTTTTATAAAAGAGACATTTTGAATAGAGATTCGCAGCGGATGATAGAGAAGTTTTGGCAACACAGATATGATCTGAAATAAGTTCTTTATTGATATCTTTGAAATTACATTGCATAAACATAAGGCTCTCAAACAGCCGAGATGAAAGGCCAAACTTGGCTACAACTTGCAGAAATATTGAAATGAGATACAACTTGTTCCATACATCATATCCCTTTATTAATAATGCGGCAATAACCACCTTCAGCAAAATGCCTTCTTCTTCAAGTGAAAACTTCAAGATGTACGAAGCTTCTAAAGAGTCGGACAGCAAGCCTTCAGCGTCTATGATTATCCACTAGGTTCCCGGCACCTGTGGAGACGAGGGTCAGTACATTGCCACATATGTACTGGTGAGCGGCCGTAACCAATCTCACCATAAATCAACAGTAGTAAAATTACATGAATGTTCACTATTGATTTGTATTCTTTCTATCTTGCCTTAGGGTCCATTAACAATTCATATATTTGATGAGAAATATAAGAAGCATACAGTGATGTTAGAAACATAAGCAATTCATGTTGTTCTAACATAAGCAATTCATATTGATCACCAATTTGGTGAATCTTACCCACGGTCGATAGCCATCCCTGTACATATTTATGAATACCACTTACTCTGCCTGCATAAGACAATGTTAGCTATGCCACCTGTCTATATGAAGGTCACTGGCGACACGCCATCTTGGACCGTCTTATTTGGTACAACGGCGCCCTTTCAGTGCGGGTAGCTAGCCCCACTGCAAGTCCCGTTTACCGATGCCAGTACGTCGGCATAATTCCTTGTTCCCCCTAGGACGAACCGGGTCCGTGGCCGCAGATTACCGTTCTGGGAACTACCTTGTATACAAGTTGTCCATGACCATGCATGCAATGCAACTTAACTAATAAAAGACACGACATGCATGATGATAGCATCTTCCACACATATTCATAGTTCTCATTTCATCTTGCCATTTTCCCATCTTTCCATCTTACCAACTTGCCTTGAGCCATAGGCTCGTATATTCGTTCATCCAACCAAGGGACTATTCATGTTTAACTCATTCTTTCGAACCGAAGTCCGATATACTTACCGCCCAATACTTGGGTCTTTGCATCACCTGTTAAACAATTCATATAGCATACGAGCATCATTCGATTTACAACATAAGCCTAGCCATGTGATAATTTATCTTTCATTATCTTTCCCATATTATTACTAGGCATCTTTTATTAAGCACCGAACGCAATAACAAGTCTACCATTGTTATGCGCGAAGATCAAGGATCGTCGAAGGATCAAAGCCACTCACTTGTTGGTGAATTGCCGAGAGAAAGAGGTCTTCCACGCAACGTCACCCTAGGTTCACCGCGTTAGCACCTGCATTGGCACCAACATCTGGTCAGCATACTTCTTCTCTTTCTCTCAGTTATTCGATATGAAATGCGTAGACGGTGAAAGTAAATCCATGAAAACATTCATCGAAAACAATCACGAAAATGCACACAAAAGCCAACAGCAAAAGCGACATCGAAAACCAGCAGGGCAACGGTCTCGGGACAAGCGACTCTTATATAGAACTTTTCCCCCAAGACGCGCGCCACTGCATCTTGGGCATCATTTCAAAAGAGTCCAATCAATAACGAGGAAAGGATCTCAATTTATTATCCCGCGATCCTGGTAAAGTTTCCCCAATTCCCATCCGACTCGGCCATTCGGCCGCTAGCCCGCACCGTGCTCTGCAACGGATTCAGGGCATTATATATTAATACACTAACAAAAAGTTTCGTCCTCGAAACTTAAACACAAACCCACCTAGGTCAAACAACGAAGGAAACTTTTCCTTCACCTCTGCCTCAAGTTCCCATGTCGACTCTTCGACGGAATGATTTCGCCAAAGCACTCGAACCAAAGAAACAACTCGGTTCCGCAAGATTTTATCTTTCCTATCCAAGATCTGCACGGGTTCCTCCACATAAGACAAGTCAGCTTTTAGCCCTAACGGACCGAAGTCTACCACGTGGCTTGGATCATGTACATACTTCCGTAGTTGGGAAACATGGAAGATATCGTGCACTCCATCCAATGCCGGTGGTAGCGCGATCTGATAGGCAACAGGGCCGACTCGCTTAAGAATTTCAAACGGGCCAACAAATCTCGGACTTAGCTTCCCCTTCGCACCGAATCGCATAACTCCGCGCATCGGTGACGCCTTCAGAAATATGTGATCGCCTACCATAAATTCTAATGGTCGTCGATGAGTATCCGCATAACTCTTCTGCCGACTTTGTGCCACACGTAACTTCTTTCGAATCATGCGGACCTTCTCGACGGCCTGTTCCACCATCTCTGGACCAAGTACCTGTCGTTCACCGACTTCATCCCAACAAATCGGAGACCGACACCTTCGCCCGTACAATGCTTCATACGGAGCCATTTCTATAATGGACTGGTAACTGTTGTTATAGGCAAATTCTGCTAGCGGCAAGTGAGTATCCCAACTAGTCTTCAGATCAATAGCACAAAGCTGTAGCATGTCTTCAAGTATCTGATTCACCCTCTCGGTCTGGCCATCGGTTTGGGGATGGTATGCAGAACTAAATTTCAATTGTGTTCCCATGGCAGCATGCAAACTGACCCAGAAATGCGATACAAATCGCCCATCCCGATCCGACACTATTGATGCTGGCACTCCATGCAATCGGACGATTTCATCCACGTATAGCTGAGCCAACCGATCGACGCTCCATGTGGTTTTCATTGCGAGAAAATGTGCAGATTTGGTTAATCGATCAACGATGACCCAAATTGCATCATTCCTCCGCAGCGTCTTCGGCAAGCCAACTATAAAATCCATGGTTATATGATCCCATTTCCATTCTGGGATCGCGAGGTTCTGCATCTCCCCGCCGGGCCTCTGGTGTTCCACTTTGACTCGTTGACACGCTAAGCATCGCGAGACAAAGAGGGCCACATCTCGTTTCATGTCGTGCCACCAGAAGGTCGTGCGCAAATCTTTATACATTTTTGTACTTCCCGGATGTAAGGAATACTTGGCGTAATGGGCCTCCGTCAAGATTTCCTTCCGGAGTTCTTCATCCTTCGGGACACATAGCCTCCCCTTGAGTCGCAATGATCCGTCCTCGAGCCTGGTGAAGTCGCTGGCTTCACCCTTTTCCACTATTCTGCCAATCTTAATCAAGAACTCATCTGTCCTCTGTGCCGTCTTTATCTTTTCTAACAAACTCGGCTCAAGTTGAAGTTGAGCCAATTGTGCATTTCGGCCACGAATCTGGAGCTCAATTCCCATGCTTTCCAATTCCTCCAATATTCGTTTGTCAACACTGAGTGATCCCACAAAGTTTCGACTCAACGCGTCCGCCACCACATTGCCTTTTCCTGGGGTGTACGCGATCGTCAAGTCATAATCTTTTATAAGCTCCAACCAACGTCTTTGCCGCAAATTTAAATCCTTTTGAGTGAAAATGTACTTCAGGCTCTTATGGTCGGTGAAGATCTCGCAAGCTACTCCATACAAGTAGTGCCTCCACAATTTCAATGCAAACACTATCGCTGCCAATTCCAAATCATGTGTTGGATAATTTTTCTCGTGCGGCTTAAGCTGTCTTGAGGCATAAGATATCACTTTCCCTCTCTGAGTCAACACACATCCCAAACCCAATCCGGACGCATCGTGGTATATCTGGAATCCCTCGACGCCGTCGGGAAGTGTAAGGATTGGAGCTGATACGAGACGTTGCTTCAGATTTTGAAAGCAAGCCTCGCACTCATCAGTCCAATCGAATGCAACTCCCTTCTGGGTTAGTCGAGTTAGAGGCGCTGCCACTTTTGAAAAATCCTTGACAAACTTCCTGTAGTAGCCTGCCAAGCCGAGAAAACTTCGGATCTCGCTCGCCGACGTGGGTTGCTTCCAATCCACTACGGCTTCAATTTTCTTTGGGTCAACGGACACACCTTCCGCCGAGATAACGTGCCCTAGGAACGACACGCTACTCATCCAAAACTCACATTTGCTCAGCTTGGCATAAAGCTGATTGTCCCGTAGAGTCTGTAACACTGTCCTCAAATGTTCTGCATTGTCTTCTCTGTTCTTCGAGTAGATTAGGATATCGTCGATGAACACGACCGCAAATTTATCCAAAAAGGGCCGGAAGACTCTGTTCATCATATCCATGAAAGCGGCAGGAGCGTTGGTCAGTCCGAAGGGCATGACCAAGAATTTATAGTGTCCGTATCTGGTTCGGAATGCGGACTTAGAAATGTTATCTGGTTTGATCTTTAACTGATGGTAGCCTGAGCGAAGATCAATCTTTGAAAATACAGACGCCCCTTGCAACTGATCGAAGAGGTCGTCTATTCGAGGCAACGGATACTGGTTTCGAATTGTAACTTTATTTAGCTCGCGGTAGTCGATGCACAGCCGCATCGATCCATCTTTCTTCTTCACAAATAGCACCGGAGCACCCCATGGTGAAACACTGGGTCTGATGTATCCCTTGTCTAATAATTCCTGTAGCTGTACTTTGAGTTCCTTCAATTCAGCAGGCGCCATTCTGTATGGTGCCCTTGAGATCGGACGAGCATCTGGAAATGTATCGATAGTGAATTCAATCTCTCGGTCCGGAGGCATTCCGGGTATCTCGTCAGGAAACACATCAGGAAATTCTGCCACGACTTCAGTGTTAGCTGAGTCTGCACCATTCTTGCGTGTGTCTCGAACAGAAGCAAGGTACCCTTCGCAGCCAGAATAAAGCAATCGTCGGGCCGTAGTAGCTGAAATTACCATCGAAGCCTTCGCCGACGAACTGGCCGAGTAAGAGAATTCTGTTCCCCCAGGTAGGCGAAACATAACTCGCTTCTTCGCACAGTCAATCGTCGCACAACATGCACTTAACCAGTCCATTCCCAGAATGATATCAAAATCTTTTATATCAAGCTCGACTACATCTAATGGTAGCTTTCTCTCTCCAATACATATGTAACCATCCCTATATATCATGTTAGTAGGCATCTCCACTCCTGATGGAGTACTAACACTAAGATATACATCCAACATTGTCATTTTTATTTCATGTTCCTTAACATAGTCTTTAGATATAAAACTATGTGAAGCACCAGAATCAAATAAAGTACGTGCAGGAATGCCATTAAATAACAATATACCTGTCACGACAGTATCTGATGCAAATGATGCTTCCTCCTGAGTCAATGCAAAGACTCGGCCCTGGGCACCGGGCCTCTGATTCTGTTGTGGCTGAGGAGGTCGTGGTGCCTGTCCACGATTCTGTTGATATTATTGGTGATGCTGCTGCCTTGGAGGGTTCTGGTTGCCCCTTCCTGGACAATTGCGAGACATATGGCCAAATTGACCACACCTATAGCATCCTCCCTCCAAGACCTTACAGTTGTTAGCAAAGTGCCCTTTGTTGTGGCACTTGTTGCAGAATGGTCCACCCTGGTTGGGTCGTTGAAAGCCACCGTGGTTCTGACGCTTAGGCGCCTCATATCTGCCCCCGTTGTTCGGTCTCTTGTTATGCAGATTCTGCACCGACGCTTGCACTGGCGCCGTCGCAGGATAGTGTGGGTCCAATTCCTTCGCGTGCTCATAAGACTCCTGAAAAGTCTTATATTTCTGAACCACAACTTGAGCCTTCAGAGCAGGCCTCAAGCCCTGCTCAAACCGACGAGCCTTAGATGCTTCGTCAGTAAACTTCGTGATCGCATACTGAGACAGTCTAGAAAACTCTGCCTCATACTCCTTCACCGTCATGTTCCCCTGTTCGAGCTTCTGGAACTCTAATTCCTTAGCTCGCTGCTCAGTCGAAGAGAAGTACTGAGCCAGAAATGCCTCGCAGAACATCAGCCAAGTGATTTTCGTTGTTCCATTCACTCCCGCTAGAATTCTTTTCTGACTTTGCCACCAGTAGTGTGCGTTGGAAACCAGCAGTAGTTTCACACACGAGACCCTCTTGGATCCAACAATACCCAAAGCTTCCAGGTGATCTTCCACTTCAACTAGCCAATCCATAGCAATGGTGGCTTCTTATGTCCCTTTGAATTCTTTGTTACAGATCTTCTTAAACTTTGTAATGTCGGCCACAGCAGTGGTTTTCTTAGCTGCCGGGGGTTCCTCTGCCTCCACCAGTTCGCTTTCTCGTGAGACTGGAGTGCCTTGAGCCCCATTGTTCACCACTGATCGGACCAACTGTTGCAGGGTATCTAGCTGCTTTTGTTGGGCCTCGAATTGCTTCGCGTTCTGCCTCTGCTGGCTCTCCATCATAGCCAGCATCCTCTCCATAGGGTCGGTTGAGGCTACCACCCTTGAGCTACTCGCGTTGTTTGTCGCACCCGCCTTTGTCATCTCTGCAAAACAGAGGAGCTTGTTAGTCTCATAATATATTTATGGACTTATTGTATGGAACATCTCATTTCGGGATATTTAAAACCAAAGTTGTTCGAGAAGCAATAAAGCTTGTGTCATTTTCGAAATCTTTAAAACCAAGAAATTCCCAAGGATGTAAAGCCGTGCTCTGATACCAAACTGTCACGCCCCGATTCGGGAATCGTTCGCCTCCGCTTAGATTCACACCGAATCGTTCGTCCTCGCTAAGGCGTGATGCCGTACAAGTCTGGAATTGCACTTGTACAAGGCGTGCTCGTGTTCCTTTTTTTATAAAAGAGACATTTTGAATAGAGATTCGCAGCGAATGATAGAGAAGTTTTGGCAACACAGATATGATCTGAAATAAGTTCTTTATTGATATCTTTGAAATTATATTGCATAAACATAAGGCTCTCAAACAGCCGAGATGAAAGGCCAAACTTGGCTACAACTTGCAGAAATATTGAAATGAGATACAACTTGTTCCATACATCATATCCCTTTATTAATAATGCGGCAATAACCACCTTCAGCAAAATGCCTTCTTCTTCAAGTGGAAACTTCAAGATGTACGAAGCTTTTAAAGAGTCGGACAGCAAGCCTTCAGCGTCTATGATTATCCACTAGGTTCCCGGCACCTGTGGAGACGAGGGTCAGTACATTGCCACATATGTACTGGTGAGCGGCCGTAACCAATTTCACCATAAATAAACAGTAGTAAAATTACATGAATGTTCACTATTGATTTGTATTCTTTCTATCTTGCCTTAGGGTCCATTAACAATTCATATATTTGATGAGAAATATAAGAAGCATACAGTGATGTTAGAAACATAAGCAATTCATGTTGTTCTAACATAAGCAATTCATATTGATCACCAATTTGGTGAATCTTACCCACGGTCGGTAGCCATCCCTGTACATATTTATGAATACCACTTACTCTGCCTGCATAAGACAATGTTAGCTATGCTACCTGTCTATATGAAGGTCACTGGCGACACGCCATCTTGGACCGTCTTACTTGGTACAACGGCGCCCTTTCAGTGCGGGTAGCTAGCCCCACTGCAAGTCCCGTTTACCGATGCCAGTACGTCGGCATAATTCCTTGTTCCCCCTAGGACGAACCGGGTCCGTGGCCGCAGATTACCGTTCTGGGAACTACCTTGTATACAAGTTGTCCATGACCATGCATGCAATGCAACTTAACTAATAAGAGACACGACATGCATGATGATAGCATCTTCCACACATATTCATAGTTCTCATTTCATCTTGCCATTTTACCATCTTTCCATCTTACCAACTTGCCTTGAGCCATAGGCTCGTATATTCGTTCATCCAACCAAGGGACTATTCATGTTTAACTCATTCTTTCGAACCGAAGTCCGGTATACTTACCGCCCAATACTTGGGTCTTTGCATCACCTGTTAAACAATTCATATAGCATACGAGCATCATTCGATTTACAACATAAGCCTAGCCATGTGATAATTTATCTTTCATTATCTTTCCCATATTATTACTAGGCATCTTTTATTAAGCACCGAACGCAATAACAAGTCTACCATTGTTATGCGCGAAGATCAAGGATCGTCGAAGGATCAAAGCCACTCACTTGTTGGTGAATTGCCGAGAGAAAGAGGTCTTCCACGCAACGTCACCCTAGGTTCACCGCGTTAGCACCTGCATTGGCACCAACATCTGGTCAGCATACTTCTTCTCTTTCTCTCAGTTATTCGATATGAAATGCGTAGACGGTGAAAGTAAATCCATGAAAACATTCATCGAAAACAATCACGAAAACGCACACAAAAGCCAACAGCAAAAGCGACATCGAAAACCAGCAGGGCAACGGTCTCGGGGCAAGCGACTCTTATATAGAACTCTTCCCCCAAGACGCGCGCCACTGCATCTTGGGCATCATTTCAAAAGAGTCCAATCCATAACGAGGAAAGGATCTCAATTTATTATCCCGCGATCCTGGTAAAGTTTCCCCAATTCCCATCCGACTCGGCCATTCGGCCGCTAGCCCGCACCGTGCTCCGCAACGGATTCAGGGCATTACATCAGGTGCCTGAGATTCTAAGTTCTTCCTAATCATCCTATAAATAGCCTAATTATCATTCCTAATTTTAGCTACGTGGTCCTAATGACCGTTTTCTAATCGTGTCGGTGTGTCCATTCCCATTTTATTTGCTTCCTAGCTATTACAAATACATCAACCCCCGTATCCGATACGACACGACACCCATCCAATCCCACACCAATACAAACCATTCCTCGTGTCCCCGAGTCTGACCTCGAGGACACGAACACGCCATACATCATTCTAAACACCCGATCACAGTACAATTTCTAGACTTTGTGTCATGTGTCCCCGACACGGACACGAACACGAACCCCAATCCTAACGTAACACCCCAACCCAAAATACGTAGGTCTAGGAATGCATATACATTCCAATTATGTATCAAGTGGACTCTAGTCCAGCTCGAATACGTATATGTCGTCTTATTTTTCTAAATCTATCTATCAATTCAACTAACATATATCTATTTCAATCCACGGAATAAAAAATAACAAGAATGAACAATATGTGTTATAATCTACAGCCCAATAACATATATGTTCCATTAGACCCGAAGAACAATATGGGTGTATAAAACTAGGCTAAAGTGCATAATGCAAGTAATGGATAAAATATAAAATCACTGTAGATACCTGAATCTGACATAGCAACACCACTATGATCGACGAACTTCTCCTGCATGATCGACTACCTGGAGAGAGATCACCATATCCTTAGAGGAATGTAACAAGGTACATAATATACATGCCAATAAAATAGTAAAGGAAATATGAACTAAGGGTAACTACTATAACAGTCTAAGTGTAATGCATGTGAGAACATGTTTCGAATATCAGGCTTCAGGCTACTGAGACTCACAATCTCCTCAGCAGGCAAACATCCAAGGCATCGTGTCATGGGACCAAGGGCAAACTAGAACAATAAACACCAGCTCTACTACAGAGACAACAACAAACTTGAATAAAATAACCAAGTTCCAAGTATGGAAATGAGGCCAAACTAAAAAAATAGCCAGATATAACAGTCATGTTCTCTCTACTTCATATCTAGATCTAATAAGTCGAGTCAAGTACAATACAGCAAGTCACAAGTGCAATTAACAATCTAGTATCCTATTACGAAGTCCATAACCACGAATACTCATGTAGACTCCATATCATAAATTGTATCGGTGTCATGAGGTTTATCGTGTCAATGAACACGAATGAAATATACGGAATGCTTAGTGTCGATATACAATGTCAATAAAATGACCTCGACACCCGAATAGGATACATACACTAAAATACAGACCAATCCTATGTCATGACAATAATGAACGAAAAATAAATACAACAAAAAAAGGAATAGATGGTAAACCATACATTGGCAAGGTACACTTGCCTATAGCCTCCAAGTGCGTATACAATGGTCCGAATTCGGGATCCTCGATCACAACGTCATGTACACCTAGAACAGAATAAATCTAACTATCAATGACATGTGTATGTCATGCCATATATGGCCTTACCATATATTAACCTAATTAATATATTCTACTATACTAGTCACATAACCTATTTAACACAATCTAGCATATATAGTATTAAATCTATATAATAAAATAATATTTTTATAAAGTAAAAATATTTTATTATTTTTTGGAAAATATATATAAATATTTTATAATAAAAATTAGTATATTTTATTCATAAGAAAATAGGTATCCAAATCTCATATTAATCCTACATCAATATTCACTGACTTATCTAATAATTTTGTACCCGAAACAACTAATTTTAATCAATTAATAATTCTAAAAAAATTTCCAAAAATATAAAAAAATATATGATTTCCTTGATAAAATACTCACAATAATTATTTTTGAAAAGTCCTATATAGTTCCGAGTCCAAAAGGAAGTATAGATTCTAAGTATTTCGATATTCCAACAACAACATGATGAAAATGAACTAAACTCAACCAAATCACTGAAAATTATATTGGATGGATAGATCAAGGTGTCTAAAGTGTTACCAAAAAATTTATAGTGGTCTAAGTGTTCCACAAGTTGCCAAAAACTCGCACGTAAGAGAATTAGTTCAGCCTGGACACGTTCGTAAAACGGATGCCCCGGACAAATCGTGTGGAACCACGTAGATGACCAATTGGATATCAATATAGACACGTAGATCTAAAAGTTACTTTTGATTTCGCAAAAAAAGGACATCAGAAAGTTGATGAAAACCTATTCACAAATTGACATACCTGCTATGGCGTTCCAGAATTATAAGTCTCTAACTTCGGGTAACTTCCACGTCTTATGTCGAACAAAATAGGGGTTGTGGCTCCTCGAGAAGGTGCTGGAGTATTAGGGGGATGTCTTAGGATCGAGATGAAGGTGGTAGGAAGGTTTGAAGATGTCACGACCCGCACCCTGAAGAGGGGCACGAGTACGTGGTTACGTCCAGCCTACGCCGCAGCATCGGCGGTAGAACGATGTCTAGGTTGTCTACAAAACTACACTAAACAGATAAAGGTACCTGTACAGTATATACACTCCGAATGGAGGTGATATAGCAATACAATCTCAATCACAAATGTAAAACTAGGGTAGATAGCATGAAAGAAAATATGATAGATGAAAGCAAGAAAAATAAGTTCGAGATCCACACAAGTCCAAACTAAACATAACATCACATAATAATATATAATACTGCATTCTAAAATCCAAAGCTGGATCGCAGTCCAGTCAAGCCTAACAAGTGCTAACTACTCAGGGAGTATAAAATCTAGTGGCTAATCTATCAGGCCACTGCCCTGGCCTGAGTCTCCATCTGTCTCAGAAACATCTGTAAAATTTCATAACGGTATCCTGTCAGGAAAATGAGCAAGTACAACCACCAACAGCAGTTCCATGTGAATTGACAAATACTATAAGAGACAGTATAATGAAATACAAGACAAAGATATATGCGACTTGGGAACCATTCGAAAGCCGAGTTACAACCCTTAAACCAAATAAGGACCGGGGTTGTAACCCTTCTTTCAAACAGGACTTAGTCTTAAATCATGGTACAGTATAAAGGCAGATAGAGCATGTGAGTAAATGAAATTATAGCATGGTGAGAAGTACAGAAAGTAAAACTGAACTGGAATATAAGATACGATAATAAATATAAAATGTGCTTTGAATTATTAGAGCGATATGTGATCGGCTAGGGAGTCAGGGTAGGGTTATCCACTTGGCCCGACAATCACAGGAAAATCTCTGGAAAGGGTCATGCCGGCCAACCTGGATAACCCGGCAAGGGGTGTCTGCTACACCCTACGTGAGGTGAGGGTGGCGCTAGCAAAATAGTGACAGGGAGGCTTTGATCACATACCCCTAATAATTCCCCCATCCCCGAATAGTATCATGGATCCGGACATGGCACGTCATGACACGGATTCAAAAGCAGGTGATCAGCCCACTCCCAAATCAATGTCTATATAAGTACATGAAACAAGGATATCATACACCAATATACCAAGAAAAATCCAGGAATAACATCTCATGACAGGATCCGACGTATACTAGTCCGTGAACTATCGTGTCGAGAATCAAGTAGGACACTACAACTGAATCGGATATAGTAGATATCAAGACAATGAAAACTATCAGTGAATGTACTCACCTGTGGTCCTGAGCTGATAAGGTGAACAGACGCTCAGAGTAATCACAGACCTAAAGATGAGATATTACAAGTCAAAACATGGTTTAATAATGAAAGGAAAGCTAATCTAATCATGATATGCAAATCTAAGTCAAAACTAGGTCAAACTAAGTTACACTAAGCTAAACTAGGTCACACTAGGACAATCAAGGTCAAACAAGGTCACAGGAAGTCAATCCAAGTTAAAATAGGTCAATTTGTGTCAAGGTTGACTTACAGTTGACTTTTGGTCAAAAAGTCAACTCTGGTCAACTCTGGTCAACACTGAGTCAACCCTAGGTCAAACAAGTCAAATATTGACTAACAGTTGACTTTCAGTCAACTGGTCAACTCTGGTTTGGTTTTGGTCAATTCTAAGTCAAGTGTTGACTTGAAGTTGACTTTTGGTCAAAAAGTCCACTCTTGGTCAACGAAGGTCAAGACTAGCCTAAACTACCCTCGTATAGTCATTACCTACCAAGGCAACTTATTTCTAACCCCATCTTAGAAGTTAAACTCAATATCTCATCAATACCCTATTTCCTACATTTACCCTTCTCATTCTCCTTCTCATTCTCCTCCTTATTCTCCTCTCTATTCTCCTCCTCATTCTCCTCCTTATTCTCCTCTCTATTCTCCTCCTTCTCATTCTCCTCCTCATGCTACTGCTGCTCCTGCTAGTGCTATTGCTGCTCCTGTGGCTTATTCTCCTTCTCATTCTCCTCATTCTCATTCTCCTCCTCATTCTCCTCTCTATTCTCCTTCTCATTCTCCTCCTCATTCTCCGTCCCATTCTCCTCCTCATTCTCCGTCCCATATACAAATACACACACACATATATATATATATATACAGACATACACACACACACACACACACACACATATATATATATATATATATATATATATATATATATATATATATATATATATATAAATACACACTCTCAACACCACTACCACTATTCTCATGACACCATGTAAATATATATATATAACAAATATGATACAATATGATACATTGAAAATACTTTCTCTAAACAATATAAAATCTGGAATTTAAAATGTCTAATAATTAATCACACAATATATATATTAAAAACAAGAGTCCAATAGGAATTTTCTTCTAGGACACAAACCTACACATAGGACACTCCTAAAAGTCTCCAAAAGGACACGAAACAGACACAAATGGAGACACAACCATGGGGATTATTTCTATGGGTCAAAAATAATCCTATATGCATGTTGGGGTGATTTAGAAGAGAGATTATACCTTCCGGAAGAGAGATCCAAATGAAAAAGCTTCCCGACTCGACACCAACACGTAGAGATTCCAAAAGGACACGAACGAGCTCCGAATCCTCCCAAACTTGGCTAGCTCCTTCCTTTCATAGAGTAGAAGAGAAAAGAAGAATATTTGGTGGAAGAAATGATGGATTTGAAGATGAAATCAATGGAGTGGCTCTCTAAATTTTGGGGAAGAACAAGAGAGAGAAAGTTGTGGATAGAAATGAAATGGAGAGAGAAAGGTTTGCTTTGGAGTGAAGCAAAGGAGAGGGGGTGCTCCATACATGGCCGGCCATATCTCAGAGGGTTGGGGGCATTTGGTAATTTACCAAAATGCCCTCTAAGTTAAAGAAATGAGTGGTTTGAGTTGGGATCAAAATGGTAACTTGAAAACTCCTAATTTCAAGTTCTAAATCTAATTCTAATCCCTAATCCCACTAAAATCAAATGGGATTAGTCAAATATAAATATCTGGATTTGGTCATGACAAGTTGGTCGGTTCCAGTTGGGTCCCGATCAAAGTCTAAGCTACCCCGGGTCCCCGATACAAGTCGGAATGAGCTGAAATTCGAACCCGACCCTAATAACCCCAAAACAATATCATAAATAATAAAATAACTTCCAAAAGTATTCAAAAGTACAAAATGACAAAAATATCCCTGTTTCTAAAAACTGGGGGTGACAAATCTATCCACCTTAAAAAAATTTCGTCCTCGAAATTAATACAAAGCAATCACAGAAAAACACACGCAGAAAACAATCCCTCTCGAATACTTCCAAAGAAAAAAAAATTCAACAAAATAAAAATCTCTTAAGACACAACAACACTTGCAAATAAAAACTGTTACGTGTCCGACACGGCACGAAACCAACACAAAATCTTACCTATCAAAAGCCAAATCAACAATCACCAATGCAAAATATTAAAATAAATCAAAGAGGTCCAATGACCAAAATACCCTTGGGCCAGAAATGATACTGAAAATATTCTAATCACATGGTTAGGCTCTAGGTCAAACAGTCTCTAAGGTTTCACTAGTAAATCATTACAATCACAAATCATGGCTTAAAATTTAAAATGATTTAAAATCTCAAAAATCAAAGCATGAATTAAATGACTAAAATTATAAAATTTAAAATTACTCTTAAATAGAAACTGGGTGCTATAAGTCTATCCACCTAAAAAAAATCATCCTCAAAATTTTAAAACAAAATAAACACATGAAGATCATGCAGATCGATAATCGTATGCGTCTGTCCAATCATCATGATACTCAGAATCTTCGTCATGCCAGTGAGCAAGGCTACGATAATCACAGAGTCCTCAACTACGGTACATACCTCTAGTATTATGGTATTTAAAATTTTCGCATTGCCGCTAGCTTGGCAGCGAAAACCTTAAATTCCCACACCCGAAAAATACGTTCATAGTCCGACTATATGTCCTCACTCTGTCTGCTAGCATGACCCTAGAGGATTCTAAAATCTCATAATCGAGGCGACCTAGCCCATACGACTTATCTCAGAAAAATATCACACCACAAGGACAACCTTTCATTAAACAATCAAGGAACAGATGGAATCGAATTTCAAACAGTTTATAATTAAGAAAGCAAATGCGAAAATGAGATCGAAAGATTGGAACCTGCACTCTGCCCTGCTGCTACCTGACTGCGAGTAATCGCCATCCTGAGGACGAATTGAACCCAAGAGATCAATATGGCACAAGATAAGATATTATCAAAGGAGGATAATTGAATTCAAATGCAAGAAGAGTTGTCATGGTAATCAAAAGATCAGAAAAATTTCCTAAAATGTGATTGAGTAACTCCTATCATACCCTAGATCCTATGTCCTAGTCGCAGGTTCGTAATTAGTACTCTAAGTCGAGCACCATTACGAGATCGCACTAATTGCGACACTGACCTGCATGGGCCACCACAAAAACGTGTCACGACCCGCACCCTGAAGAGGGGCACGAGTACGTGGTTACGTCCAGCCTACGCCGCAGCATCGACGGTAGAACGCTGTCTAGGTTATCTACAAAACTACACTAAACAGATAAAGGTACCTGTACAGTATATACACTCCGAATGGAGGTGACATAGCAATACAATCTCAATCACAAATGTAAAACTAGGGTAGATAGCATGAAAGAAAATATGATAGATGAAAGCAAGAAAAATAAGTTCGAGATCCACACAAGTCCAAACTAAACATAACATCACATAATAATATATAATACTGCATTCTAAAATCCAAAGCTGGATCGCAGTCCAGTCAAGCCTAACAAGTGCTAACTACCCAGGGAGTATAAAATCTAGTGGCCAATCTATCAGGCCACTGCCCTGGCCTGAGTCTCCATCTGTCTCAGAAACATCTGTAAAATTTCATAACGGTATCCTGTCAGGAAAATGAGCAAGTACAACCACCAACAGCAGTTCCATGTGAATTGACAAATACTATAAGAGACAGTATAATGAAATACAAGACAAAGATATATGCGACTTGGGAACCATTCGAAAGCCGAGTTACAACCCTTAAACCAAACAAGGACCGGAGTTGTAACCCTTCTTTCAAACAGGACTTAGTCTTAAATCATGGTACAGTATAAAGGCAGGTAGAGCATGTGAGTAAATGAAATCATAGCATGGTGAGAAGTACAGAAAGTAAAACTGAACTGGAATATAAGATACGACAATAAATGTAAAATGTGCTTTGAATTATTAGAGCGATATGTGATCGGCTAGGGAGTCAGGGTAGGGTTATCCACTTGGCCCGACAATCACAGGAAAATCTCTGGAAAGGGTCATGCCGGCCAACCTGGATAATCCGGCAAGGGGTGTCTGCTACACCCTACGTGAGGTGAGGGTGGTGCTAGCAAAATAGTGACAGGGAGGCTTTGATCACATAACTCCTAATAATTCCCCCATCCCCGAATAGTATCATGGATCCGGACATGGCACGTCATGACACGGATTCAAAAGCAGGTGATCAGCCCACTCCCAAATCAATATCTATATAAGTACATGAAACAAGGATATCATACACCAATATACCAAGAAAAATCCAGGAATAACATCTCATGACAGGATCCGACGTATACTAGTCCGTGAACTATCGTGTCGAGAATCAAGTAAGACACTACAACTGAATCGGATATAGTAGATATCAAGACAATGAAAACTATCAGTGAATGTACTCGCCTGTGGTCCTGAGCTGATAAGGTGAACAGACGCTCAGAGTAATCACAAACCTAAAGATGAGATATTACAAGTCAAAACATGGTTTAATAATGAAAGGAAAGCTAATCTAATCATGATATGCAAATCTAAGTCAAAACTAGGTCAAACTAAGTTACACTAAGCTAAACTAGGTCACACTAGGACAATCAAGGTCAAACAAGGTCACAGGAAGTCAATCCAAGTTAAACTAGGTCAATTTGTGTCAAGGTTGACTTACAGTTGACTTTTGGTCAAAAAGTCAACTCTGGTCAACTCTGGTCAACACTGAGTCAACCCTAGGTCAAACAAGTCAAATATTGACTAACAGTTGACTTTCAGTCAACTGGTCAACTCTGGTTTGGTTTTGGTCAATTCTAAGTCAAGTGTTGACTTGAAGTTGACTTTTGGTCAAAAAGTCCACTCTTGGTCAACGAAGGTCAAGACTAGCCTAAACTACCCTCGTATAGTCATTACCTACCAAGACAACTTATTTCTAATCCCATCTTAGAAGTTAAACTCAATATCTCATCAATACCCTATTTCCTACATTTACCCTTCTCATTCTCCTTCTCATTCTCCTCCTTATTCTCCTCTCTATTCTCCTCCTTCTCATTCTCCTCCTCATGCTACTGCTGCTCCTGCTAGTGCTATTGCTGCTCCTGTGGCTTATTCTCCTTCTCATTCTCCTCCTTCTCATTCTCCTCCTCATTCTCCTCCTCATTCTCCTCTCTATTCTCCTTCTCATTCTCCTCCTCATTCTCCGTCCCATTCTCCTCCTCATTCTCCGTCCCATATACAAATACACACACACATATATATATATATACAGACACACACACACACACACACACACACATATATATATATATATATATATATATATATATATATATATATATATATATATATATATATAAATACACACTCTCAACACCACTACCACTATTCTCATGACACCATGTAAATATATATATATAACAAATATGATACAATATGATACATTGAAAATACCTTCTCTAAACAATATAAAATCTGGAATTTAAAATGTCTAATAATTAATCACACAATATATATATTAAAAACAAGAGTCCAATAGGAATTTTCTACTAGGACACAAACCTACACATAGGACACTCCTAAAAGTCTCCAAAAGGACACAAAACGGACTCAAATGGAGACACAACCATGGGGGTTATTTTTATGGGTCAAAAATAATCCTATATGCATGTTGGGGTGATTTAGAAGAGAGATTATACCTTCCGGAAGAGAGATCCAAATGAAAAAGCTTCCCGACTCGACACCGACACGTAGAGATTCCAAAAGGACACGAACGAGCTCCGAATCCTCCCAAACTTGGCTAGCTCCTTCCTTTCATGGAGTAGAAGAGAAAAGAAGAATATTTGGTGGAAGAAATGGTGGATTTGAAGATGAAATCAATAGAGTGGCTCTCTAAATTTTGGGGAAGAACAAGAGAGAGAAAGTTGTGGATAGAAATGAAATAGAGAGAGAAAGGTTTGCTTTGGAGTGAAGCAAAGGAGAGGGGGTGCTCCATACATGGCCGGCCATATCTCAGAGGGTTGGGGGCATTTGGTAATTTACCAAAATGCCCTCTAAGTTAAAGAAATGAGTGGTTTGAGTTGGGGTCAAAATGGTAACTTGAAAACTCCTAATTTCAAGTTCTAAATCTAATTCTAATCCCTAATCCCACTAAAATCAAATGGGATTAGTCAAATATAAATATCTGGATTTGGTCATGACAAGTTGGTCGGTTCCAGTTGGGTCCCGATCAAAGTCTAAGCTACCCCGGGTCCCCGATACAAGTCGGAATGAGCTGAAATTCGAACCCGACCCTAATAACCCCAAAACAATATCATAAATAATAAAATAACTTCCAAAAGTATTCAAAAGTACAAAATGACAAAAATATCCCTGTTCCTAAAAACTGGGGGTGACAGAAGAGGTCGAGGTGATGAGTTTTTAGTCGGGTGAAGAGCATGTATGCACGTGTGAGAAAAAGAAGGTAGCTCTTGGTTTTCTTAAAAATAAATCTAAATAGGGAGATGGATTGGTTAGAGAAGATTTGGGAGGATTTTGGTTTTGGTTTGGTGGGATTTGGTTGAGATTTGATAGGGGTTTCACAAGATACACAATATTGCATCATCAAATGATTTAAATAGTTTTCAAATATAGAAATAAAAGATTTGATTACATTTAATCTATCTATAAAAAATCCCATAAAATAAATCTAATTAATTCTAATAGGTCATAGCAACCTAACATAGGCTCGACCAAGGCTCGTTGACCTAGTTTTGAGTCACTACGATTTATTGAACCAAAATAGGCTCCGAAAGTATAATAATTGGGTCTTGCGTGCCATTTGAAAATAAATATCACATGTGAACTCAATGAGTGGGACACTATTGGCATGTGCGTAGGATGCTCAAAATAGATCAAAACCATATATTGGGTCGAATGGCTTGGATCGAGATTAAGTCCCAAATTTGAATTGGAAAGTACATTGAATGTTATGGTAAAGGCTAAAATGACTATTTTGATCCTAAAGTTGTACAAGAAAAATGTAGTACAAAAAAAATATTGAGTGAGACAAGATATGCCAAAACGAATGTGGAGTCGTCTAGAACACGAATATGAAACTTGTTTCGAGAATTGGCTAATGCTACGCTTCAAAATCAAAGCTACGACAAAGTTCATATATAGTCATAATTAAAAAATATATAGTTTAATAAATAAAAAAATCATATATAAAAATAAAAAATTCCCAAAAATCAGAGGACTTATAATCTTTCCACCTTAAAAGAATTTTTTTTCTCAAAATTTAACATACGATAATATAACAATCCATAATAATCATAATAAAATAATCAGTGGCAATGACACTCAGTCCCAGCAGTGCTGGCCTTGGAACTTCTGCTAAGATTCATCTTGATGCTTTGAATACCGCGTATGTAGAAGCATGGAAAAAAATAGAGTTCATGCGAATTATCATTTATGCGTCCCCCCAGACAACAGTACATAAAAATGGAGTTCATCCAGGCCGCAGAAGGAAGGCTCCTATGACAACTCTGCGGCCAAGTTAATCCGGGCCGCAGAAGTAAGGCTCCTGAGACCACTATGCGGCCAAGTTGATTCAGGCCGCAGAAGAAGATTCCTATGACAACTATGCGGCCAAGATAAGGTAGGGATATCCTGCGGCCAAGGGAGATTGTGACTTATTTTCGAGCCGCGTGAGCCTTATGCGGTCCAAAATTCTCCAAACTCCCTCAACAGATTAATTCTACTTTGTGGTAGGACATATGGCGAATCGACAAAATCTTGAACCACCTAGATATGTTGCAACAAAAATCTCAACAGACACCCAGCTGGCAGCTAAAGACCGGGTCTTGGTGCTCTGTTACAGCCACGTGGCTACTTGATCACCTATGTGGCCCAAAATATGCCTCATCCATAAACCCCTATAAATAGTAGGATACCACACCCATGCAAAGGGGCTAAAAATCAAGAGCATTTTCTCACTAGAGCAAAGACTGTGTCCGATAGTCCAAGGAGTAAGGCAGAGTTTCTACACTTCTTCCGAGCCTCCACCGTCATCTCCCAGAATCTAAACTAAATAATTGTACTTAGATTGTTTCCTAGGATTTCTTTCTAGGCTCTTTTTTGTACTTGCGAGTTTGCAATCAAATCCAGTTCCTCTGTAGTTCTTGTTTTTGATAATTAATGGCAAACACGATGGCGACTCTGCTGGGGACAACTTTCTCCACCGATGAGAAATTGGTGACGTAATCCGACACGTCCAAGCTTGGCTCTACGCAGTAGATGCTTGTTGTTCGCTTTGATCAACAAGCATTCGAGGAAATACTCTTCGAAGGGAACACCAGCCCAGCATAGAAGCGAGCCAACCCAAAAAGATCCCGCAGGACATGGAGGCCCAAGACCACTGCTCCTCGCCAGGCTCTGGAAGGAATTCCTTTCGCTGCTCAAGACGGTGACCAAAGCTCTCATGCGGTCTCGCTTCGAACCGCAGAGAACCCCGCTTTCCCCAAATATAGCAGAGGAAAATACTACGATACTGGACTATCGGGGGTACAAGGGAAATCCATGCGATCAAAGAAGAGACTGTATAAGAGCAGCGATCGTAGGCAGGCGACCTATGCGGCAGCCAATCCTGGCCTCAGACAGGGTACCCCATGCAGCCCTGACGGAAGCTCCATCTTCAATTGCATCTCATGTGGGCCAGACCCCATGCGGTCCACAGAGAACATTGAAGGTTCCAAGTTGGACTCTTCCTACTACGCACCTTTGGGTGCTAAGTCGAAGAAGTCTAGGACAGTGCGGGCTCAATAAGCCCAGCCAATTGTCCAATCTGCTGACCGTCAGCGGGTACCGTTAGTCATTACACGGGCCCCTGATAGAAAGTTGTACAGAACCTTCCACGTCTAGCCCTCGACGGCAAACGGACAAGGTAGGTCCCAAGAGTCTCCCCACAATGATCTAGAGCAAGTGCTTTTACTAGCCTCAGATCAGGGAGCAAACATGATACCTACGCACCCATGTGCCCGAGATACCCGGGCCCTCAAAATAGATGTTGTACCCAAGTCGTCATCAACTGCTGCTGTAACAAGTCGGCAGCACCTAAAGACCGGCAGTCCGTCTTCCAACGATTGCACCAGCTAGCACCTGTCCGACGACAACTCAGGAAACAAGTACAAATTTTGGGAGACGAGGAATTTCCTTTCGCCTCCTATAATTCGACTCGGAAGGTTCCTGTCGGCAAGGAAGGAAAGAAGACAGGCTCCTCCAGCTCGACAACCTCAACGAGTACGATAAGGAAACTCTCATCTGGAGGATTGCCGTCGACGATCACATGAGGTGTCTACCAAGGCACCCGTTCAAGAAAGAGGCTTCCAACACTCGGGGGTTCATCCTCGACGTCCCTGGGGGTGAACGAAGCCGGGGGTAGTAGTCCCCTGAACGTATGCGACAACCCAGTGTTCCAAGAGGATACACAGGGGGTAGCGATCCACTGGAATTTTGTAATAGACTTGGACATCTCCGAGGGAGACCGCCTTCGCCAAGACGATGCAGCTTCCTGCGCAGGGGGTAGCACCCCTTCCGAGTCCGAGGAGGAGGATATTTCGACGTTTCCCGACGATTTCTCTGTACGAGGGTACGACACATAAAGCACATCCTCTACGGTCCCCTCCGTCTTTCCCCACGTACGGACAGTATTTATGGCAGAAGATGATCACGAAGGGCCTAGTGATCGACAATGTCTAGAAGCGCTTGAAGCCATGATCCTAACCTTGTTCAAGTCAGCAGACGAGATCAAGGCTGCCTTGCCGACTCAACCAGCAAGGACACCTGGACAAACAAGCTTGGGCCACGCAGTCAATACGGACTCAAACACAACCGCTCCTCCTCTGGGGGACAATCCTCCTGGAGTATCCTCTCCCTCAGCTGTAGACGAGGCCATAGAGGGAAGTCCAGGAGCTTCGAGCAATGTTCAATGCCCGAGACTACTCCCGGGACCTCAGAATATGACATCCGTATCCCGTTGCATGGAGAGACGTTCCTTTTCGTCCGTGGTACAAATCATTTCATATCGATTCATATGACGGAAAGACCTCTGCTAGCCGGTACATGACTTATTTTGAGGTGACAATAGACCACTTGCCGCATAATGATGCCATCCTCACATGACTATTTATCAGAGCATTGGGGGGAATCACGTTCGACTGGTACCGCAACCTCCCGAACAACTACATCTATTTTTTTGACGGCTTCAAACACATATTCCTGGAAAGGTTCTATGAAGTAGAGCATGATGTGACAATGTCGTCTCTCATGGACGTCGTTTAGGGAGAAAGGGAGCTGACGAGAAACTACAACGAGCGGTTTCGCCAAACCGTAATGAGATTGCCCCAAGGCAATCCGAAAAGCTCTTTGATTGAAATCTGCCAAAAGAACTTGCTTCCCGCAATTAACTTATGGATGGACGAAGGTCAATTCAGAGATTGGACAACTTTTATCATAAGCGCTACAAACACGGAGATAAAGTTAAAGAAGGCCCGCCAGCTGGGATTTCATATCCTAGATGGAGAGGACAAAGGCAAACGTCCTAGTACCACCTCCAATAACAACAATTAACCGGAACACCAAAGACAAACAAGCCATGGTCGCTGGTACAACCCAAAAGCCTGAGCAAAAGCAAGCAAAAGTTTCGAGGCCCAAGGAGACATACTCTTTTGAAGATAGCCATGTCAAGCCTATCTTCGACATGCTCCTGTACGCGGGTAGGATCCGACTCCGTGATGTAGAGCGCGAGCCTCGAGCGGCGGAGATCGAGGATCCAAAGTATTGTCACTTCCACCACTATGTCCACCACCCCACACAGGAGTGCTTCACATTAAAATAGTACATCCAGAGCCTCATCAACTCCAATGGTCTGTCGCTGGATTTCAAAGAGGTTACTGTGGCTGCAAATATGGTATCCGTTCAGTTCGACAACTTTTCTCCAAAGAAAACTCAAGACGGGGTAGTACCCGTTCCCCGGACAACGATGGAGGTTACTAACCTTCCACCTGTCCTGGACCAGATGACTGGATTGGTGCCTCTCACCACGTCACGAGGAGCGGTCTTGTGGGTCCACTCAGACTTAGTGCCCGAAGTTACCCAGGCTGTACCATCCTCAACTAGCAAAAAGAAGGACGAAAAGTCCAGATCCTGCCACACAATCTCGACCGAAGCTGAGGAGGCGGCGGCCATTGTTACCCGGTTTTACGCACAATCCCAGCCCACTCTGGGTAATTCAGTCGAGGACCCTCAGCCGACAACGCTACCTGCTACCGATGTTCCGGGACCATCTCAGCCTCCACCGGCAGACAAATCCAAGTCGAAGAAAATCCGCTTCGACAGGCCGCTTCGTAAGGACACACCTTAAGGGCTGGAGTGACCTTACAACTTTGACATACTAGCACAACTGGCTAATACGCCAGCAAAGTTGTCGATATACGATCTCCTAAGACTCTCCAAGGATATTTGCATCGCATTGAGCGAAGCACTCCAGAATGCTGACACCTACTTAGCTCAGGTCAAGCTTACAGGGGAAAACTCGTCAGCAGATCTCCAGGACAGCAATTGTGCAGATGCAATGCCCAATATCGTATTTACCCCACAGGATATGTTAATCAAAACCAACTTGCATGATCGCCCTTTGTACTACACTGGATACATAGGCGACATCAAGGTGGATCGGATGCACATCGATCATTGCTCGTCAATAAGCATCATCCCGAAAAGCTTACTTCAACTCCTGGGCATCCCTATGCACCGGCTAGCATCGACCAATACTGCCATTAGCGCTTTCAACTCGGGAAGAAGCCATCCCCTGGGAAAGATTCGCTTGAAATGTCAGATCGACGACCTGAAGACGGAGGTTACCTGCTATGTCATAGACGCCGATACATCCTACAATATCCTCTTGGGGCGTACATGGATACATGACTATATGATCGTGTCATCTATGCTCCACCAGTGCTTCAAGTATGTCAGTAAGCACGACTTCGTAAAGACGGAATTCGTCGACGTCGATCCCTTCAAAGGGGGTTGAGTCTTACTATTCTTCTGAGGCTTGTCTATATGAGAAATATAAAAAGCACACAATTGATAAAGGGACACAAAATGAACCGGAGGCCACAACAGGGATTGAGGAACCTCTAAAAATTTGTCTCCAGGCCCGCAAACCGGGCAAAGCCGCACCCCTTGTCGCAACTTTGCATAAAGAAGTGCTCGGTTCCCCCGCCCCAACTTCGCAGTTGGAACCGATGGTCATCCGACTCCCAAGGTCTAGCCAGGAGCCAAAACCCATCGTGGAGCCGATGGTGATCGATTGTCGAAATCCAATCAAAGGCAAATGGAAGATGCAAGGTCCTCTGTGGAGCCGATGGTAATCCGATTGCCGAAATCTAATCAAAGACGAACGAAAGATACAAGGTCCTCTGTCGAGCCGATGGTCATCCACCTCCCCAAGATGAGCCGACAGCCAAGTGTTGATCCGAGAACCTTCCACTGAAGATGAGGTCATACAAGTTGACCTCGGCGACGAATCCTTCTTAAAGCCAATCTTCATCAGTAAAAGCCTGACGGACGACGAGCGGGAGTCGCTGTTGCAACTCGTCAGAGAATATATCGACGTATTCGCTTGGAGCTATGAAGACATGCCAGGGCTAAACCCCAAGACCGTACTCCATAAGCTCAATATTCATCCAGACGTAAAACGAGTCAAACAATAGCAACGGCGGTTCCGTCCAGACATCATGAATTCCATCGAAATTGAAGTAAACAAGCTTATAGCTAGCGGCTTCATCCGCGAGGAGCAACACCCAGACTGGGTAGCTAATATAGTACCTGTCATCAAAAAGAACGAAAAGATCCGAATTTGCATCGACTTCTGTAACCTGAATGCGACATGTCCTAAGGTTGAATTCTCTTTTTCCATCACAGACATAATGATCGATAATACGTGTGGCTTCGGACGCATATCCTTTATGGATGGCTTTTTGGGATACAATCAAATCAAAATATTTCCTGGTGATGAGAAGCATACGTCATTTCGAACATCGATCGACGTATATTGTTACACAGTCATGTCCTTCGGTCTAAAGAACGTCGGTGCTACATATCAACGAGCTATGAGTGTCATCTTCAGAGACCACTTGTACAAGACGGTGGAGTGTTACGTTGACGACATTGCCGTCAAAAGCTGCTCGAAGGATGATCACTTACACGATTTGAGGACAGTGTTGGACCTCATGCGAGAGCACAATATGAGATGAATCCCACCAAATCCTTCCTGGGCGTGTCCAGTGGGAAATTTTTGGGCTTTGTCATTACCTCCCAGGGTATTCACATAGACCCCGATAAGACAAAAGCAATCCTGGAGATGAGTCCATCGAGGAACCTTCGCGAACTCCGAGGCCTTTAGGGAAGACTAGCCTACATCAGGAGATTCATATCTAAACTCTCAGGACGATAGCAACCATTCACATAACTCATGAAGAAAGGCATCTCTTTCGTATGGAATGAAGAATGTCAACGCGCCTTTGATGACATTAAGAAATATCTGTCGAATTCGCCAGTTCTGGTAGCTCCGGTCGCTGAAAAGCCCTTTCTGCTCTATGTATGGACAATAGGACACTCCCTCGACGCTTTACTGGTATAGAACAATGACGTGGTGCATGAACAAGCCATATATTACCTTAGTCGAATCATGGTGGGGGCAGAGCATAGATACACCGTCATGGAGAAGGAATGTCTTGCTTTAGTGTTCGCCATTCAGAAAATACGACACTATGTGACAGGACAGACCATCCATGTTGTCTCACGAGTCAACCCCCTCAGGGTTCTCATGACCAAGCCAGGTGCACTGTCACGCCCCGATTCCGTAGAATCGATAGTCGTCCCCCGGACGTGATGTCGTGCGAACCTAAGTTGCGATCGCACAAGACATAGTCATAAGGTTATCCGAAACACAACATCAAGTTAGAGTACGCAGAGAAATTGATTGACACATTTTGAAATAGAAGTAGACTTTTCATTGATAATAAAACTTTATTTACATTGACTCCATTACAATTATCGTCGTGCGGGCTACAACATGACTCGACTTACAAAACGAACGTCGATGAGATAGTCGTTCCATACATTATATCCCTTTTTACAAGCAAAAACCATTACAATTTCCACCTGTGATCGAGGAAAGCCGAGTCGCCATCTATTTTTTTTTGTACTGAGTACGGAGTCTTCAAAAGGATTTTAGAACACAAGCCTTCACACGCGGATGAGGCTTCAAAAAGGTTCACGTTACCTTGAGCTTTATGTGGCACGCCCTTCATGGTTCGGAGTACCTACGTGGAGAGCGAGGATCATTACATTATACTTTGTACTGGTGCTTGGCAAATTAAGTTCCAAGCTCTCATTTGGTTGAAGAGTTTATATGACTTAGTTCATGAATGTTTCTAACCATTCTAATGAATTTCAAACGAGCAATGACAAGCATAATGTAAATTACGTTAGAACTTACCCACGGCGGACCGTACCGCGCCTTATAAAACTTACCATGTTATTCCCTGTCAATTGTTATCATTTACATTCCAAGTGCAATATTACGTATGTTTGGTCACTGGCTCCCAGAGCCATCGTAGACTCCCTTTTAGCTTTTGTTAGACGGGACCCTTTCAGCACGGGTAGCGAGCCCCGCTGCAAGTTTTCGCTTAACCTGTGCCCAGCACAGCTATGTAATTGTTTCCTTTCTTGGTCGTAACGGTCCCGTGGCCGCGGGTTGTCGTACGGGGAAAATTCTACCTTGTCGACAAGTTGTCCATGACCGTGCAAAGACCATTTTTCTTTTAGTTATTAAGTCATATCCTACATTCTCTTTGAAAACTCAATCATTTTATCGTGTTCGTGCCCTTGAATTCATTCTTTCGTTCGCAGCAACACTATCGATTTTAACCTAAGAATGGGTCGAGAAGAGAAGGGTCAGCCAATTACCTTGAGTTTACTTCAGGCGAGAGAACTTGTTGGTCGCGCTAGACGTCGCCTACACGATTACCTGAAATCGCACAAACAACCGATTAGAATACTGCATTATTCAAGAAGTTCGATAGGAAATGCGAGTTCAAAATGCAAGCCATGAAAATGATCGAAAACATTCACGAAAATGCATTCAGAAAACAAAGCCAAAACCAACGCAAGCGGCATAAAAAGCAGAGCAACGGGAGGTCTCTCCCGACTTAGCCGCAGAGTCAATCCTTGAGGCGTAACCCGCTGAATATGGAACTTGGTTCCGAAGAAGCCATTCCATAACGGGGAATGGATCTTAATTCAACCGTTCCCGTTCGATCGACTCGATCGATCCCGACCTATCAGTCCCGATCGAATCTATAGCGACAGTGTTCCTTTCTCGCGCACCCCATGGACGAAGTACGGAGCATGATGTAGGGACGGGGCACTACACCATAACCAACTAAGAAAAAGTTTCATCCTTGAAACTTAAGAATAGAACCTAGTTCTACGAGAACAATGAATGGAACTTCTCCTTCATTTCTGACTCAAGCTCCCACATCAACTCTTCGACCGAATGGTTTCACCAGAGGACGCGGACGAAAGGAATAATACGATTGCGGAGATGTTTATCCTTGCATTCGAAGATTTGAACTAGCTCTTCAACGTAGGATAAGTCGGACTTTAGCTCCAGTTGGCCAAAATCTACCACGTGGCTAGGGTCGTGCACGTACTTCCGTAATTGAGAGACGTGGAAGACATTGTGCACAACTTCAAGCACCGGTGGTAGGGCAATTTTATAGGCTACTGGGGCGACCAACTCGAGTATTTCGAACGGCCCAACGAATCTCGGACTCAGCTATCCCTTCGCACCGAACCGAGTAACTCCTCACATGGGCGACACCTTCAGGAACACGTGATCACCCACCTGGAACTCAAGCGGTCTTCGATGGGTGTCGGCGTAGCTCTTTTGCGGACTCTGTGCAATCTTCAGACTTTTTCGAATTAGCTTGACCTTTTTCACAGTCTGTTCCACCAGCTCCGGGCTGAGTACCTGCCGTTCCCCGACTTCATTCCAGCAAATGGGCGATCTGCACTTTCGACCATACAAAGCTTCATACGGTGCCATTTGGATGCTGGACTGGTAGCTATTGTTGTATGCAAATTCCGCCAGCGGTAGGTGGACGTCCCATCTTGATTTGAAGTCAATTGCGCAGAGTCGTAGCATGTCTTCGAGAATCTGATTAATGCGCTCCATTTGGCCGTCGGTCAGAGGATGGTAAGATGAGCTGAATTGCAACTTGGTACCCAGCGCCGACTGAAGGCTAATCCAAAATTGTGATATGAACCGTGAATCTCGATCAGAGACGATGGATACTGGAATTTCGTACAGCCGTACTATCTCGTCAAGATAAATCTGCGCCAGGCGATCAACGCTCCAAGTAACCTTCATGGCAAGAAAGTGCGCTGACTTGGTTAATCGATCGACGATGACCCAGATGGCGTCGCTCCCCTGTGGTGTCTTGGCAGACCAACAATAAAGTTCATAGTGACGTGATCCCATTTTTACTCTGGAATAGCGAGATTCTGTATCTCCCCGCCCGGTCGCTGATGCTTAGCTTTCACTTGCTGACAGGCCATGCATTGTGACACTAAGAGCGCCACATCTCTCTTCATCCCGTGCCACCACAAGGTCGTGCAGAGGTCCTTACACATCTTGGTACTGCCTGGATGTAAGGTATATTTCGTATAATGCGCCTCCGATATTATCTCCTTTCGTAGTTCTGAATCATCCGGAATATATAGTCGGCCATTCAATCTCAGCACGCCGGTCTTATCTTCCAGAAAGTCGGTCGCACTACCTGTTGAAATTCGCTTGCGCATCTTCTTCAGGTACGGATCATCCTTCTGAGCGGTCATGATCTTTTCCAGCAAACTCGGCTCTAACTGCAGCTGCGCCAACCGTACATCCCTGAATCGAACTCGGAGGTCGATACCCATTTCTTCTAGATCTTGTAGTAGTCTGTGGTTGATAGATAGCGAGGCAAGATATTTTTGACTCAGAGCGTCCGCCACAACATTTCCCTTGCCCGGAGTGTAGTCGATCGTCAAGTCATATTCTTTGATCAGCTCGAGCCAGCGCCTCTGTCGCAAGTTCAATTCCTTCTGGGTGAAGAGATACTTGAGGCTCTTGTGGTCGGTATAGATCGTGCACGCCATGCCGTATAGATAGTGACGCCACAATTTCAACGCGAACACAATCGTCGCTAACTTCAAGTCGTGCGTAGGATAGTTCTTCTCGTGTGGCTTCAATTGTCTGGAGGCAAAGGATATCACCTTGTTTCGCTGCATGAGCACACATCCCAAGCCCTGACCTGAAGCATCGCTGAATATTTGAAAACCCTCTGGCCCATCCGGAAGTGCGAGTATAGGTGCCGAAATTAGTCATTATTTTAGCTCCTGGAAGGAAGCTTCACAGTCATCCGACCACTCATACACGACTCCCTTTTGAGTGAGGCGAGTCAATGGCGATGCAATCTTCGCGAAGTCTTTCACGAAGCGTCGATAGTATCCCGCCAAACCAAGAAAGCTTCGAATCTTACTAGCAGACGCAGGCCGCTTCCAATCAGCAACAGTTTCCACTTTCTTCGGATCGACTGCAATGCCTTCGGACGAAATAATGTGACCAAGAAAGGATACGCTGCTTAGCCAAAATTCGTACTTACTCTACTTTGCATACAACTCATTCTCTCGAAGTGTCTGGAGCACGGCCCGTAGATGTTCTGTATGCTGCGCCCTATCCTTCGAGTAGACAAGAATATCGTCAATAAAGACTACCACAAATTTATCAAGAAAGGGTCAAAATACCCGATTCATTAGATCTATGAAGGCGGCAGGGGAGTTCGTCAGGCCGAATGGCATCACCAGGAACTCGTAGTAGCCGTACCGAGTACGAAAGGCTGACTTTTGTACGTCGTCTGACTTGATCTTGAGTTGATGATAGCCCGAGCGGAGATCAATCTTCGAAAATACCGAGACGCTTTGCAGTTGATCGAATAAGTCGACTATGCGGGGCAATAGGTACTTGTTCCGGATGGTGGCCTTGTTCAGCTTTCGGTAATCGACGCACAAACGCACGGACCCATCCTTTTTCTTTACGAACAACACGGGCGCTCCCCACGGTGTAATACTAGGCCGAATAAATCCTCTGTCGAGTAACTCTTATAACTGAACCTTGAGTTCCTTCAGCTCGGCGGGGGCCATTCTGTACGGGGCCTTGGAAATCGGTCGAGTATCGGGGAATGTATCGATGCTGAACTCGACTTCTCGATCGGGGGGCATGCCGGAAAGCTCGTCCGAGAACACATCGGGGAATTCTGTCACAACGTCGGTCTGACCCATGTTTGCACCATCCTGCCGCATGTCTCGGACGGACGCCAAATAACCTTCGCACCCAGAATACAACATTCTCCGAGCGGAGATTGCCGAGATCAACATGAAGGTCGACGATGCCTCACCATACGAAAAGCAGAATTCAGGCACTCCTGGTATGCGAAAGGTGACCGTCTTTCTGGTGTAGTCTATGGTTGCGTTGCCCGACCCGAGCCAATCCATTCCCAGAATGATGTCAAAGTCCTTTATGTCTAGAACTATCACGTCAAGACCGATCTTTTGACCGCCGATGCAGATAATTCCGTCGGTGCAGGCTAAGTTTGTGAGTGTTGGTGTGCCCGAAGGTGTACTTACGCTAAGGTCGAGATCTAATGATATTACAGGAAATTTGTGCTCGACGGCAAAATCTGCCAATATAAAACTATGTGAAGCGCCTGAATCAAATAACACACGAGTAGGCACATTATTGAATTTTAGTATACCTGACACTACTATATCTGATGCCAGCGCTTCGTCTCGAGTCATGGCGTAGACGTGGCCCTGAGTGTTGGGGCGACGGTCTTGGCCATTTTGCGGTACGGGTTGAGTGGGCGGAGGAGGTCGAGGCACCTGTCCTCGATTCTCTTGACGATTTTGTTGTGGCAGAATATTGCGATTCAGTCGAGGATTTGGGCAGTCTCGAGCAAAGTGACCCCTTCGTCCGCAAACGAAGAACTCTGACTTGGTAAAGCAGTGGTCGTCAGTATGCCCGAGCTTGCCGCAATATCTGCATCGCGGTATCGAGTTTTGGCTTTTATAGACACTAGTGTGTGGACGCTTTGATGCGTAGTTGTTACCTCCCGTATAGCTAGGATGTTTGTGATTGGAGTGGTGCACAACATCGTCAGCACTGGAAGGATGCAGGCTCTCAAGGCAGAGAGCGTGATTCAGAGCCTCGCCCGTGGTCTTGTACTCTGGGACCCCGATATGCGCACCGATAGAGTGTCGCAAACCCACTTCGAATCGTCGCATACGACACTCCTCTGTAGGTAGAAACGCACTAGAAAACTTGGACAACTTGTTGAATTCTGCGACATATTGTTCTACTGTCCGATTCCCTTGCTTCAATTGCATTAACTCATTTTTCTTCGCTTGACGAACGGCTGACGGAAGGTACACGACATCAAAAGCCTTACGGAACGTGGCCCAAGAGATCGGCGCTGTGTTGTTGTCGCATCGGATTGCTCGCTTGTGCACGGCCCACCAGTCGTGCGCGTTCAACCGTAGTTGAAGTTGTGCGCAGGCGACTTGCTTTGATTCTTCAATACCGAGGAGCTCGAAGTGATCTTCCAGCTCTTCCAACCAGTCGATCGCCATAGAAGGGCCTTCGGTGCCGCAGAAGGAAGTGTGGCACACTTTCTTGAATTCTGACACTTTAAAGTTGTATTTTTTCGGTGCCGCAGGTTGACGCTCGGGCTCCTCCGTGTCAACTTTAATGGGTTGGACCGTCGGCACGGTAACAGTAGGCGTGGTGACGGCAGGCGCAGTCGCAGAATTTCCGTTGGCCACGATTGTTTGGACGATCTGCTGCAGGGTATCCAGCTGCTTTTGTTGAAGTTTAGCCGGTGCATCGAAGCAAGCTTCGAACTGGGCCTGTCGTTCCTCTGTCTGTTGATGTCGGTTCTCAGACTGGTTTCGCTGCGCCTCCATCATGCGCAGCATCCTTTCGATGGTATCGTTAGAAGGTCCGGCCCGCGAACGACGCAAAGTACTAGAGCCGCTAGAAGCGCTCTGCTCTTACTCGACCGTGGTTTTCGGCACCTCTGCGATACGAAGGCAACGCATCAGTCACAAATTATTACGGACTCATTGTATGGAACAACTTATCTCATCGATGCGAGGTCAAAGGATGTAAATTCGTGCTCTGATACCATTATGTCATGCCCCGATTCCGTAGAATCGATAGTCGTCCCCCGGGCGTGATGCCGCGCGAACCTAAGTTGCGATCGCACAAGGCGTAGTCATAAGGTTATCCGAAACACAATATCAAGTTAGAGTACGCAGAAAAATTGATTGACACATTTTGAAATAGAAGTAGACTTTTTATTGATAATAAAACTTTATTTACATTGACTCCATTACAATCATTGCCGCGCGGGCTACAACATGACTCGACTTACAAAACGAACGTCGATGAGATAGTCGTTCCATACATTACATCCCTTTTTACAAGCAAAAACTATTACATTTCCACCTGGGATCGAGGGAAGCCGAGTCGCCATCTATTCTTCTTTGTACTGAGTGCGGAGTCTTCAAAAGGATTTCAGAACACAAGCCTTCACACGCGGACGAGGCTTCAAAAGGGTTCACGTCGCCTTGAGCTTTATGTGGCACGCCCTTTGTGGTTCGGAGTACCTGCATGGAGAGCGAGGATCAGTACATTAAACTTTGTACTGGTGCGTGGCAAATTAAGTTCCAAGCTCTCATTTGGTTGAAGAGTTTATATGACTTAGTTCATAAATGTTTCTAACCATCCTAATAAATTTCAAACGAGCAATAACAAGCATAATGTAAATTACGTTGGAACTTACCCACGGCGGACTGCGTCGCGCCTTATGAAACTTACCATGTTCTTCCCTGTCAATTGTTATCATTTACATTCCAAGTGCAACATTACGTGTGTTTGGTTACTGGCTCCTAGAGCCATCTTGGACTCCCTTTTAGCTTTTGTTAGACGGGACCCTTTCAGCGCGGGTAGCGAGCCCCGCTGTAAGTCCCCGCCTGACCTGTGCCCAGCACAGCTATGTAATTGTTTCCTTTCTTGGCCGCAACGGTCCCGTGGCCGTGGGTTGCCGTGCGAGGAAAATTCTACCTTGTCGACAAGTTGTCCATGACCGTGCAAAGACCATTTTTCTTTTAGTTATTAAGACATAGCCTACATTCTCTTTGAAAACTCAATAATTTTATCGTGTCCGTGCCCTTGAATTCATTCTTTCATCCGCAGCAATACTATCGATTTTACCTAAAAAGCGGCCGAGAAGAGAAGGGTCAGCCACTCACCTTGAGTTTACTTCAGGTGTCACGACCCGCTACCCAAATTGTTGGGCCGGGCCGAGTCATATCCAACCTGCGTTTGGGATAAAATGCAGTAAGATGTTCTAGATATAACAAGATAAGACTAAGTGTGCTAACAGTTCTATAAATGAATAAAAGTCATAAATGCTCCAAACACAAAAGTCGCCTCATATAGTAAAATGTCCAAAGTACAAGTCTGAAATGTAAAGCTGGATACATGTCCAGTTACAAAATACGTAGTCTAATACATGACTACACTAAGTATCCCAAGTGACTACGCAAACTAGGCGAGTTTTCCCGCAGGTACATCCTCGTAAAGCAAAGCCGGGTCCTCGGCAGTATCTCCATAATATGAGTCGCGGAGTAACTCCTCCTCAATAAGGACACCTACAACGTTATCCTGTCAGGACGGGAGCAAGTACTGATTCTAGCAAACTAAATATACTAAGAATGAACAAGAATGTAGTAAACTGGAATCATGGCATATCATGGTTTAATTGGTTCTTTTTAGAAATGACAACATATAGTTTAAAAGTTTAAAACCGTAGCATGTACGTAAATCGGTCAATAGGTGAATAGGATGTACAGCGGCACATATCAAGTTTTTATGGCATGCACATACGTGCACGAACGGCATCAGTGTATATCCATATACAAACGCGGGATCAGAACATACGGCAAGGTCACATATAGAATGTCACCGAGCGCGGTAAATATATACGGAGAAGGGGGTTATGTTCACGTACAATACTAACAGTTTCTCCTTAACCCGTTATTTAAACATGTGAGAGATATGAGATACTGTCTAAACATGATAGAGATTAAAAGTAATACAACATGTAAAGTTCTAACTTGCTACCCCAAGGATCAACATTTAACATGGTTGGTAAATCACAGTTTATTGTTATAGCAGTATGTAAAGTTCGTAGAAAGTACTTGCCTCTAGCAAAGCAAAGCAAAGCAAGCTGCAATAAAAGTGCTATAGATGTCTGGTAACTCATCACTGTAGAAATAAATACATAAACTTAGTTTTTACACTAAGCTAAAACACTAGGACACTATTTGGTGCAATACGACTTGTGACTGGACACCTAGCCAAAATGATGACTTTAGCATAGGAGACCAATGTGGGGTGACACACTACTATAACTAACTTTCTAGGGTCTTTACACTAGTGAGGGGTGAGGTTCAATACGACTAAAACTCAAAATAACACAAAAAGTTGTAAGTCATAATTATTCAATAAATAAATCAAATGAAGATTGTGTTCCAACAATTTTTGAGATAGACAAAAAGCTTAATTTTACATAAAATAAAGTACCAAAATGATCCTTGTAAATTATAGAAATTTATTATAATTTTTCTGGAATTTATTAACCAGTACAAGTATTATATAAAAATCAGTTTTCCTAAGTACACAGAAAATGAGTTCTGGTTTCATATGCCAAAATAGTGGCAAAACTACAAATTAAATAATGTAAAAATTATACTAAATTAGCTAAATTAAAATAGTATCTAAATACTATTTTTTCAGAATTTTAGCAGTAATTAAAGTATTTTTAGAAATCCAAAAATAGCATGGCACACAATTGAATTTAAATAATTAATTATCTGCGTATTTTGTCCATGTACATAATTTGAACCAAAGTTCAAATACAGGACCCAAGGCCATGAATCAAGTCCAATATGACTTGTATAGGTCTTGAATGTGTGAAAACACATTTGAGCCCAAAAACTCATGCTAGGTTTGGACACCAAATGGTTACAGTAATTTAAATACACAAAAAAATATAAAGACGTAAAAATACATAATAAATATTAATATTTTAATAAGGTAAAATTATACATAGTAGTTATAAAAATATGAAAAGTATATTTACATAATAATAATTTACACTAGGTAGAGTGAAATACATATATAAAATGTATATCTACAATATTTATATATACATATAAATATATAGATATTTACATAATGGATATATACATACATATATTAAAAATACATACATACATATATATATATATATATATATATATATATATATATATATATATATATATATATATATATATATATATATATATAAGAAAATACTTAACTATAAAGTATATATGTATATACAAATATTGTATACATATATAGAATTGTATATATATAATAATATATATACACATGAACATATACATATATACATATATGTACATAAATACACACATATATATATATATATATATATATATATATATATATATATATATATATATATAATAGTACTAAATATAAAATATATATATATATATATATATATATATATATATATATATATATATATATATATATATATATACAAATACATGTATACATATATATATAAATATATAAAAAAATAATAAAACAAAAAGAAAAACAAAAGAAAAAAGAAAAAGAAATAACAGCAAAACGGGGGGGGGGGGGAGGCTCGAACTCGGCCCACTGGGTCGAGTTCTCAGACTCGGTCGGGCTGGCCAGGGGGTCAGCCCGCTCGTTGTGTTAGAGTTAGATTTTGGTTTGTTTTATTTAGGTTTAAGTTAGATTATAACAGTAGTCCGAAATATCACTCTGTGTTCTGACAGTTTGGGACACAGAGTCTACGTGTCCGTGCTATGCACGACACGTACGAGTCCTGAAACGTGTGTCCAAGTACTGGACTAGGGTCCCCGTGTCCTGGCGAACCACATACGTGGATTCGAGACACGGACGACACGATTTACCACTGCCACTTACGTGTCTGGCTAGTCGGGGGGGTTTCGAAGGAGCTGTGGACGGCGGAGGAAGCGTCGGCGAGGCGGCGCTTGGGTGGCGCTAGGCGTAGCTCGTCGGGGAGAACACGTCGGTGGTGGTTGTGGATGGTGAAGGTAGCTAGGGAGGTGGCGCTATGGGGTGGTCGGAGTTAGGGTTACGGCGGGTGGGAAGTAGAGAAGACGGTGGTCGTGGGCAGTCGTGGTGGTGTTTTAGGGTTAGGGTTAGGTCTGGAGAAGATGGGGGGTATTTATAGGTCGATTAAGGCGGTGGATCGACCGAGAAAGGCAAGGAAAAGCGAGTCGGCGGTCGTCGTCGGCGTGGCAGTCGGCCAGCCGAGTCGTCGGGGTGGGTAGAATAGGATTTAGCATTTAGGTCCTCCTAGTTTAGGATTTACAGTTAGGCCCCTACTAATAGCTAAATGCAAAAGTAAATTTGCATAACCCATCCCACACTGTTTATGTGCAAATAAAATTTACACATAACTATTAGGAAATTACAAACCGATATTTAAACAATCTAATTAATTGCAAAACTTAATTAAAACATTTAAATTAATTATAAAATGATATTTTTTATATTTAAAACTCATTTAAAAATTTTAGAAAAATTCCTAAAAATCCTAATAAATATTTTAAGGCTAAATATGACTTTAGAAATTAATTAACACTAATTAAATAAATTTTGAAAAACAGGGGCTCACAAGTCTTCCCTCCTTAAAAAATTTTGTCCTCGAAATTCACAAGGATTGAAGACCCTACAATATTCTAATATAGCAAGCAATGCAGCAAATGACTAAGGCTATGTTCGAAACTAACCTCTAAGGTATCAAGCGGGAACGGGTGGTTCCCTCGCAACGGTTGGATCGAACAAGTAAGGGTATCTCTCCCTCATGTCTGACTCCCTCTCCCAAGTAGATTCACCTGGAGAGTGACGGCTCCAAGCTACTCGTACTAAAGGTATAACCTTGTTCCTCAGCCTCTTCTCCCTCCTGTCTAATATCTCCCATGGCTGCTCAGAAACTGTAAGGCTCGGTCCGACCTCCAACTCTGGATGATCTAGCACATGACTGGGGTCTGGAACATACCTCCTCAGCTGAGATACGTGAAAGACATCGTGAACTCCTGCTAGGTTGGGTGGAAGTACAACCCTGTAAGCTACCTCTCTAATCCTGTCAAGTATCTCGAACGGGCCGATGTATCTGGGGCTCAGCTTCCCTCCTCGTCCGAACCGGATCGTCCCTCTAGTAGGTGATATCTTCACTAGCAGCATATCACCGTCTGCAAACTCCATCGGTCTGTGACTAGCATCAGCCCAGTGTTTCTGCCTGTCCTGAGCTACTCTGAGCCTGTCTCTGATCATCCCGACTTTCTCTGCTGCATCTGTGATCATCTCTGGCCCAAGCAAAACTCTGTCTCTAACATCGTCCCAAAAGAGCGGTGTGCGGCATAATCGTCCATATAGCGCCTCGAAAGGAGACATGCCGATACTGGCTTGGTAGCTGTTGTTGTATGAAAACTCTTCCAAGTGCAGATGGCTCTCCCAAGATCCTCCAAAGTCCAGCACGCAGGTCCTCAGCATATCCTCCAGTGTCTGTATCGTCCTCTCGGACTGCCCATCTGTCTGCGGGTGGTACGCCGTACTGAACTTGAGCCTACTGCCCAACTCCTCCTGCAAGCTACTCCAGTAGTGGGATGTGAATCTGCTGTCTCTGTCCGATACGATGCTCACTGGCACTCCGTGTAGACGAACTATCTGCTGCATGTATAGCTCCGCCAACTTCTCGGTGGAAAGCCCCACCTTGAAGGGTATGAAGTGCGCACACTTCGTCAGCCTGTCCACGATGACCCAAATGGCATCCTTCCCTCCTTGGGAACGAGGAAGCCCTGAGACGAAGTCCATCGTAATATGTTCCCACTTCCACTCGGGATTGGGTAACGGCTGCAACAAACCAGCTGGCCTCTGGCACTCCGCCTTGACCTACTGGCAAACTAGGCATCTCGAGATAAAATGCGATACATCCCTCTCCATCTCGTGCCACCAAAGATGTTCCCGCAAGTCACAGTACATCTTGTTAGTACCAGGGTGAATAGAATATTTCGATCGGTGCACCTCCTGCAAGACTGCCTCTACCAGCTCTCCCTTCGGCACGCACAATCGGCTGCCATGCCTCAAGGATCCATCCTCTGCTATAGTGAAGTCATCCAGCAATCCAGCTAAAGCCTGGGCTCGAAGTCTACGAAGGCTCTCATCTGTAGACTGTGCCTCCCGGATCTGCTCCATCAAACCTAACTGAATGTCAAGCGCCATCATCTGTATCACTGATCCTGGCCGAACTAGCTCGATAGCGAGCTTCTCCAGATCCTCCCGTAAATGCCGATCTATCATCAGATACCATGCCATCGGATGCCTGCTCAGCGCATCCGGCACCACATTTGCCTTCCCGGGATGATACTGTAAATCGATGTCGAAGTCTTTCATCAACTCCAACCATCGTCTTTGCCTCATGTTCAGCTCTTTATGCATGAACACATACTTCAAGCTTTTGTGGTCAGTAAAGATTTCCACACGCTCTCCGTATAAGTAATGTTTCCATAACTTGAGTGCAAAGATCACCGCAGCTAACTCTAGGTCATGGGTAGGATAATTCTGCTCATGAGTCCGCAATTGCCTAGATGCATAAGCAATCACTTTCCCATGCTGCTGTAGGACACATCCTAGCCCCTTCCCAGAAGCATCGCTGTATATGGTAAAACCTCCAGAACCTGAAGGTAAAGTCAGAACTGGAGCGGTCGTCAGCCTCCTCTTCAGCTCCACAAACGCTGCATGGCAGTCTTCTGACCAAATGTATTCTGCGTCCTTCCGTGTCAGCTTCGTCATGGGTTCAGCTATCCTAGCAAAGTCCTGGATGAACTTTCTATAATAGCCTGCTAAACCCAAAAAGCTCCTGATCTCTGAAACTGATGTCGGAGCCTTCCATGTTTCAACTGCAGCAATCTTCCTGGGATCCATCGAGATTCCCTCTCCAGTAACTACATGGCCGAAAAACTCCACTCGGTCTAAAAAGAACTTGCACTTCGGCAATTTGGCAAACAATCTCTCCTGTCTCAGAATCCCCAAAACTATCCGCAAGTGCTCTGCATGCTCCTCCGGCGTCTTCGAGTATATCAGGATGTCGTCGATAAACACTACGACGAACTTATCCAGATACTGATGAAATGTCTTATTCATCAAATTCATAAAGACAGCTGGCATATTTGTGAGACCAAATGGCATCACCACTGCCCGTACTTCGTGTTGAAGGCCGTCTTCTGGATGTCTGCTGCCCTAACCTTCACCTGGTGGTACCCGGATCTCAAGTCTATCCTGGAAAACACCTTCGCCCCGCTCAACTGGTCGAACAAATCATCTATCCTGGGCAGAGGATATTTGTTCTTGATGGTGATGGCATTCAAGGCCCGGTAGTCAATACACAATCGGACTGTACCATCCTTCTTAGGCACAAAGAGCATTGGCGCTCCCCATGGAGAAGCACTGGATTGAATGAAACTCTTTTTCAACAGGTCATCAATCTACTCTTTTATCTCTACGGCCTCCTTGGGATTCACTCTATAGCAAACCCGGGATACTGGTGATGAACCCGGTACTAAATCTATGGTGAACTCCATATCTCTGTCAGGCAAAAGTCCTGGAAGATCCTCTGGGAATACATCCATAAACTTCCTAATGATAGGGTGTGGCTGTGCTACGACCCCAACTGTCGCACAACAGTTCGACTCTAGGCTGATCTCCGGCCCTGTCCTCCTGACACTGAATGGTGCTGTGCCTGGGGGACTGAACAAAATACTACCCTCATGACAATCTATAGATGTATGGGCATAGCTAAGCCAGTCCATCCCCAATATGATATCATAACCGGAGAGTGGCATCACAAACAATCGTCCCCTGAACTCTCTCCCGGCTATAAAAATAGAACATCTATAGATAGCTCTAATAGGCACTGGTCCTCCTTCCGTCATCACTCTACTAATCTCAGCAGTAGGTGTAGCTACTAGATGGTGTTTATGCATAAACTCTAATGATAGGAAGCTATAAGATGTACCAGAATCAAACAAGCATAGAGCTAGAAAAGTATACAAATAAACATGACCTGTGATGACGTCAGCTAAGTAACCTGGCTCCGAAACCTGCTCCGGCTCCGGCTCGAGAGCTAGACTATAAACCTTCCCCTGAGGTCCCTTCTGCTGTTGCAGATGCTACCCAAACCTCTGCTGCTGAGTCGGAAGCGACCCTCTAGTCTTCGCTACTAGGCAGTCTCGAAGCTGATGGGTGGCAGACCCACAAGCTAAATACTGACCCAACCTCTTCCTACAGACAAAAGAGTCATGGCCTACCCTCTTACAGAAAGTACACAAGGTTCCCTTCTGCTGCTGCCGGGGTCCCGGGGCTCTAACTGGCAGGGTCTGATGATGTGGTATAGGGGGACGGTATGTCTGTTGGTGCGGCGTCGGTGCTCTCTGCTGGAAAGCCTGACGCTTGGACGGTCCCTCGAGGTGTACAGAAGCCGGCCTCTTGCTAGACAGCAGACGCTCCTCGATGCTCCGGGCCAACTCTAGGCTCTGGTAGTAGTCAGTCGTACCGTTCGCCACTATAAGAATGCCGATGTCTGGAACTAGACCATGGCAAAACCTACGGGTCATCTCCTCTGGATCTGCAACCAGACTAGGAGCGAAACGGCTCAGTCGACTAAACTCTGTCGCATACTCATCAACAGAACGGTTCTCCTGCTGGATGTTCTGGAATCGTAGCCCCATGGCTACTCTAGCAGTGGTCGAGAAGAATTTCTTCTTGAATTGGATCTTGAACTGATCCCAAGTGCCCTCCCTCTCGCAAACAACGGCTCATTCCAGAACCAAACTCCTGTCAAGTCTATCAGCAGAAATCTCGCTGCCTCGACCTGGAGGTCACCCGGCATCCTAACTCCAGGGAGCTTCCTCTCTACCGAGTCTAGCCAGTCATCTGCTACTACTATGCCCTCAGTCCCTGAGAACTCCTTGGAATTCAGACCCATGAAGTCCTTGATCGTCCCCGCTCTCTGCCGTGGCTCTACAGGTGGTGGGACCACGGTACGTTCCTCAGAACGCTCCATGCTCTGGCGGAGTAGGGTAGTCTGATCCTGATGGGTTGTTGGGAACCCCTGGATCAGAGTGAGCAGTTGGTTCCCGTCGAGTGTGACGGAAGCCTGGGTAGGTATAGTGATAGGTGGTGGTGGAAGTATTGGGTCCTGCTGGACATGTGATGTGAAAGGTAGTGGAGGCATCTGGGTTTGTGGATCTGTGGAGTGAGGGAATGTGGTAGGTGGAGGTGTATCAGTCAACTGGTCAGCTGACTGGATATGGAGTGCGCCATTCTCAGGTGTAACATACTGGGATGAACGAGTAAGCACCATCTAATTACAATAAAAAGGACCTATAAGGACTTGTTTAAAGTAAGCAATCATAGGCAAGAAAATCTAATTATAATAGCAAGCATGTGATGTATTTTCTATGTTGCAATCCTAGCATTCCTCTAGGTGTTCTAAGCGTCATTCCTAATGTTGTCTAATTACCTTAAGTTCCTAATTGCAGGCATGCTTGGTACAATAACGTAACCAAATAATTTAGTCTCGACCTGCATGGGCCACCACTAAAAATATGTCACGACCCGCTACCCAAATTGTTGAGCCGGGCCGAGTCATGTCCAGCCTGCGTTTGGGATAAAACGTAGTAAGCTAAGATAAGACTAAGTGTGCTAACAGTTCTATAAGTGAATAAAATTCATAAATGCTCCAAACACAAAAGTCGCCTCATATAGTAAAATGTCCAAAGTACAAGTCTGAAATATAAAGCTGGATACATGTACAGTTACAAAATACATAGTCTAATACATGACTACACTAAGTATCCCAAGTGACTACGCAAATTATGTGAGTTTCTCTGCAGGTACATCCTCGTAAAGCAAAGTCGGGTCCTCGGCAGTATCTCCATAATATGAGTCGCAGAGTAACTCCTCCTTAGTAAGGACACCTACAACGTTATCCTGTCAGGACAGGAGCAAGTACTGATTCTAGCAAACTAAATATACTAAGAATGAACAAGAATGTAGTAAACTGGAATCATGGCATATCATGGTTTAATTGGTTCTTTTTAGAAATGACAACATATAGTTTAAAAGTTTAAAATCGTAGCATGTACGTGAATCGGTCAATAGGTGAATAGGATGTACAGCGGCACATATCAAGTTTTTCTGGCATGCACATACATGCACGAACGGCATCGGTGTATATCCATACACAAACGCGGGATCAGAACATACGGCAAGGTCACATATAGAATGTCACCGAGCGCGGTAAATACATACAGAGAAGGGGGTCATGTTCACGTACAATACTAACAGTTTTTCCTTAATCCGTTATTTAAACATGTGAGAGATATGAGATACTGTCTAAACATGGTAGAGCCTAAAAGTAATACAACATGTAAAGTTCTAACTTGCTACCCCAAGGATCAGCATTTAACATGGTTGGTAAATCACAGTTTATTGTTATAGCAGTATGTAAAGTTCGTAGAAAGTACTTGTCTCTAGCAACTCAAAGCAAAGCAAGCTTCGATAAAAGTGCTATAGATGTCTGGTAACTCGTCACTGTAGAAATAAATACATAAACTTAGTTTTTACACTAAGCTAAAGCACTAGGACACTATTTGGTGCAACACGACTTGTGACTGGGCACCTAGCCAAAATGATGACTTTAGCATAGGAGACCGATGTAGGGGTGACACACTACTATAACTATATTTTTAGGGTCTTTACACTAGTGAGGGGTGAGGTTCAATACGACTAAAACTCAAAATAACACAAAAAGTTGTAAGTCATAATTATTCAATAAATAAATCAAATGAATATTGTGTTCCAATAATTTTTGAGATAGACAAAAAGCTTAATTTTACATAAAATAAAGTACCTAAATGATCCTTGTAAATTATAGAAATTTATTATAATTTTTCTGGAATTTATTAACCAGTACAAGTATTATATAAAAATCAGTTTTCCTAAGTACACAGAAAATGAGTTCTGGTTTCATATGCCAAAATAGTGGCAAAACTGCAAATTAAAAACTGTAAAAATTATACTAAATTAGCTAAATTAACATAGTATCTAAATACTATTTTCCCAAAATTTTAACAATAATTAAAGTATTTTTAGAAATCCAAAAACAGCATGGCACACAATTGAATTTAAATAATTAATTATCTGCGTATTTTGTCCATGTACATAATTTGAACCAAAGTTCAAATACAGGACCCAAGGCCATGAATCAAGTCCAATATGACTTGTACAGGTCTTGAATGTGTGAAAACATATTTGAGCCCAAAAACCCATGCTAGGTTTGGACACCAAATGGTTGCAGTAATTTAAATACACAAAAAATATAAAGACGTAAAAATACATAATAAATATTAATATTTTAATAAGGTAAAATTATACATAGTAGTTATAAAAATATGACAAGTATATTTACATAATAATAATTTACACTAGGTAGAGTGAAATACATATATAAAATGTATATCTACAATATTTATATATTACATAATGGATATATACATACATATGTTATATATATATATATATATATATATATATATATATATATATATATATATATATATATATATATATATATATATATATATATATATAAGAAAATACTTAACTATAAAGTATATATGTATATACAAATATTGTATACATATATATAATTGTATATATATAATAATATATATACACATGAACATATATACATATATACATATATGTACATAAATACATATATATATATATATATATATATATATATATAATAGTACTAAATAAAAAATATATATATATATATACAAAAATACTGCATATATATATATATATATATATATATATATATATATATATATATATATATATATATATATATATATATATATATATATATATATATATATATATATATATAATACAGTATATATAATAATACATATATATATATATACAAATACATGTATACATATATATATAAATATATAAATAAATAATAAAAGAAAAAGAAAAAGAAATAACAGCACAACAGGGGGGGCTCGAACTCGACCCACTGGATCGAGTTCTCAGACTCGGTCGGGCTGGCCAGGGGGTCAGCCCGCTCGTTGTGTTAGAGTTAGGTTTTGGTTTGTTTTATTTAGGTTTAAGTTAAATTATAACAGTAGCCCGAAATATCACTCTGTGTCCTGACAATTTGGGACACAGAGTCTACGTGTCCGTGCTATACACGACACGTACGAGTCATGAAACGTGTGTCCAAGTACTGGACTAGGGTCCCCGTGTCCTGGCGAACCACATACGTGGATTCGAGACACGGACGACACGATTTACCACTGCCACTTACGTGTCCGGCTAGTCGGGGGGTTTCGAAGGAGCTGTGGATGGCGGAGGAAGCGTCGGCGAGGCGGCGCTTGGGTGGCGCTGGGCATAGCTCGTCGGGGAGAACACGTCGGTGGTGGTTGTGGATGGTGAAGGTAGCTAGGAAGGTGGCGCTGTGGGGTGGTCGGAGTTAGGGTTATGGCGGGTGGGAAGTAGAGGAGACGGTGGTCGTGGGCAGTCGTGGTGGTGTTTTAGGGTTAGGGTTAGGTCTGGGGAAGATGGGGGGGGGGGTATTTATAGGTCGATTAAGGCGGTGGGTCGGCCGGGAAAGGCGGGAAAAAGCGAGTCGGCGGTCGTCGTCGGCGTGCAGTCGGCCAGCCAAGTCGTCGGGGGTGGGTAGAATAGGATTTAGCATTTAGGTCCTCCTAGTTTAGGATTTTACAGTTAAGCCCCTACCAATAGCTAAATGCAAAAGTAAATTTGCATAACCCATCCCACACTGTTTATGTGCAAATAAAATTTGCACATAACAATTGGAAAATTGCAAACCGATATTTAAACAATCTAATTAATTGCAAAACTTAATTAAAACATTTAAATTAATTACAAAATAATATTTTTTTTTTTTGTATTTAAAACTCATTTAAAAATCATTTAAAAATTCTAAAAAAATTTCTAAAAATCCTAATAAATATTTTAAGGCTAAATATGACATTAAAAATTAATTAACACTAATTAAATAAATTTTGAAAAACAGGGGCTCACATCAGGCGAGAGAACTTGTTGTTCGCGCTAGACGTCGCCTACGTGATTACCTGAAATCGCACAAGCAACCGATTAGAACACTGTATTATTCAAGAAGTTCGATATGAAATGCGAGTTCGAAATGCAAGCCATGAAAACCATCGAAAAAATTCACGAAAACGCATTCAGAAAATAAAGCCAAAATCAACGCAAGCGGCGTGAAAAGCAGAGCAACGGAAGGTCTCTTCCGACTCAGCCGTAGAGTCAATCCTTGATGCGCAACCCGCTGAATATGGGATTTGGTTCCGAAGAAGCCATTCCATAACGGGGAATGGATCTTAATTCAACCATTCCTGTTCGATCGACTCGATCGATCCCGACCTATCTGTCCCGATCGGATTGATAGCGACAGTGTTCCTTTCTTATGCACCCTGTGGACGGAGTACGGGGCACGATGTAGGGACGGGGCACTACACGCACTCAGTTCTCGTCTATCCACCTGGGCGATATTGTTTTCCCCCTACGACATGGCATTCGTTCCGCAGAAGGCTGTCAAAGGTCAAGCCTTGGCCGAATTCTTAGCAGCCCATCCAGGTTCAGAAACAACCAGAATCTATGAAGAAATCCCAGACGAAGTTGTCAACTCAAACATGACTTCACATGATGCCGTTTGGCAAATGTTTTTCGACGGTGCTTCAAAAACAGGGCCCCAAGGTAATATCATCGCTGGAGTTGGGATAGTATTAATTTCTTCCTTTGGATTGGTAGTCAATCAGGCATACTCTCTCATAGATCCCTGTTCAAATAATGTGACCGAATATAATACTCTGATCATTGGGCTCCGACTCGCAAAAGAAGGGGGTCGAATACCTAGAAGCGTATGGCGACTCACAGTTGATTGTTAATCAAATCTGAGGCTCATACGAGGTCCGCAACGAGGACCTGATTCCTTATCATCAAACATCGATTACCATCATTGGAAACTTGGAGGTTTTTTTTATAGAGCATATTTTTAGGCTCTAAAATATTGAAGCCGACGCCTTAGCCGGCCTCGCCGCTTCCTTGGCAGTTCCAAATTATGCTCATCATATAGTCAATGTGATAGGCCATAAGCTGGTCTGCCCCCAAAATAATGTTCAACTAGGTACGAGTTACTCCACCCAGATAATCAATGACATACAGGACTGGAGACTCCCGTTCATCAACTTTGCAGTCTACGAAATCCTGCCAGAGAATGTGAAAGAAGCAACTTCAGTCAGAAGGCGTTCTCTCAGATTCTTTTATGATATAGAAACAAAAATACTATATCGACGATCCTATGACGGACTACAGCTATGCTGTCTATCAAATACAGAAGCCAAAGAAGCCCTACGCGAGACACACGATGGCATTTGTGGGGCTCACCAACATGGCCTAAAGTTGCAGGACCGTCTCCGCCGGATGGGCTATTACTGGCCTACAATGGTAGTAGATACGGTCGATTATACAAATAATTGTAGAGCTTGTCAGATCTACGCAGACTTTATACATCAACCATCTGAATTCTTGCACCCAACAGTAGCCTCTTGGCCATTCGAAGCATGGCAAATGGACATTATCGGCCCAATCACCCCGCCGTCATCCAAAGGACACCGATTTATACTTGCAATCACCGATTACTTCTCCAAGTGGGCGGAAGCTGTTCCGCTTGCAGAGGTAAATACATCAAACGTGATTACTTTCATAAAACATCACGTCATCTACCATTTTAGACTGCCCCAAAAGATTATTCACGATAATGGTCCGAGTTCGCAAGCCATGCTTTCTATCGATTCTGCGACTAAAATTGAATTAAGAAAGTGGCTTCAACGGCATACAACCCATCGGCTAAAGGTCTAGCTGAAGCTTTTAACAAGACCATAATCAAGCTTCTCAAAAAGTTCGTGTCTTCGAACAAGCACGACTGGAATGAAAAGCTGGGCGAATGCTTATGGGCGTACCACACTATAATTCGGACGACTACAGGAAATACATCGTTCTCTCTGGTTTATAGAAGTGAGGCAGTTCTTCTATTGGAGACTCCGATCCCCTCGCTTCGTGTGGCCCTTACTTACCGGTTAACGTCGAATGATAACTACCGTCGATGGCTACAAGAACTGGAAGCCCTAGACGAGAAGCGTTTACAAGCTCAACAAAGCATCGAGCTCTATCAAGCACGCATCTCTCGAGCTTTCAACAAGAAAGTCAAGCAGAGAACATTCTAAGTAGGCGATCTCGTCTTGGCCGTTCGTAGACCGATGGTCATGACTCACAAAACTGCCGACAAGTTCCAGCCCAAATAGGAGGGCCCATTTGTCATAGAGACCGTATTCTCCAACAGCGCATACCGGCTCGCAAAACAAAATGGAGACTTGCTTATGATGCCCATAAATGGCAAGTTTCTGAACAAGTATTATGCTTAAAGACATGCTCGTACTTCCTTAACTACTAAATCTCTTAGACTGTCGAGTTATGTACACCAAGGCTCCTATGAAAACTCTGTGGCCAAGTTAATCCGGGGTGCAGAAGGAAGGCTCCGGAGACCACTATACGGCCAAGTTGATTCAGGCCGCAGAGAAAGATTCCTATGACAACTATGCGACCAAGATGAGGCGGGGATGTCATACAGCCAAGGGAATTGTGACTTATTTTTGAGCCGCATGAGCCTTATGCGGTCCAAAATTCTCCAAACTCCCTCAACAGATTAATTCTACTTTGTGGTAGGACACACGACGAATTGACAAAGTCTCGAACCACCCAGATATGTTGCAACAAAAATCTCAACAGACACCCAGCTGGCAGCTAAAGACCGGGTCTTGGTGCACTGTTATGTCCACGTGGCTACTTGACCACCTATGCGGCCCAAAATATGCCTCATCCAGAAACCTCTATAAATAGTAGGGTACCACACCCATTCAAAGGGGCTAGAAAAATCAAGAGCATTTTCTTACTAGAGCAAAGACTGCGTCTGATAGTCCAAGGAGTAAGGCAGAGTTTCTACACTTCTTCCGAGCCTTCGCCGTCACCTCCCAGAATCTAAGCTAAACAATTGTACTTAGATTGTTTCCTAGGATTTTTTTTCTAGGCTCTCTTTTGTACTTGCAAGTTTGCAATCAAATCCAGTTCCTCTGTAGTTCTTATTTTTTATAATTAATGGAAAACAACGTAACCTGATGCTGGTTCAATCCTCACTTCAAGCACCGTCCTAACTTCTTCCTATAATCCTTCTGAAGTCGTCCTTTCTTGCCACAAAAATGATAGATTGGGAGTTCCTTTGTCTGGTACGGGATGATCCTCTGCTGAAGACGTCTGATCGATTCTCCATGTAGTCCTCAAAATTACCTTAAGACATGCATAAAAAAAACTATTCAAACGCTATTTCTAGAGGACACTACTACCCATGGGATTCTAAGTTTACATTTCCTACCAAGAACTAAGGTACACTGGTTCTAGGTCCATCCTAACTTATGTGATGACAACAACAAAATTAAGGTCAGGAATGGTACAACTACCTATAAGAAATACAAACTTTAGGTATTGTAGACTGCAGTCAAGGGCCTTCTAAGGAGTCATAAATACCATCATGGTGCTATTGGTTAATGACTCTATAAGAAAAAATATTACTAATTCTATACTATTCTTACATGGGCCAGGTCTTCAAAAAATAAAAGGAAATCAATACTCTACTCCTTCTAATTAGCAATAAGCTATACAATTCTTACAAGTACACTTAGCAATTTACACCTATCTATCAGGTAAAGGTTGAGGCTGTGCTAAACAGTCACACACACCTATCGGTCAATCTTCTAGTCCTTGTCTTTTATAGGTCATTTCAAGACTAGTCTTACTATTTAAAGATGATTGTCTAGTCTAACACAGACCTTCCTACTCTATCTAATGCTCCTAGGTCACATATCACTCGACAATAATCCCTTTAGTACTTCTATTCAAAATTCCATTTTAGGCAAGGGTAGCATGAATTTGTCTAGTGATCTTAGGGTCTCTCGTTAGGGTTAAATCCTACACTGCACTCTATTTTAACTTCCATCTTAGGGAAATATATATAAAATTCTACCCACCTTAGTTATTTACCTAGTCCTATCAAGCATGGATTCCTATATCCTCCAAGTAAAAATTCTACAGCAAAAGAATGTCGCTCCTGCCTACTCGGTCCATCTAGTATAAGTAATTTATCTTAACCTTTCTCGTCTCCAGACAATTATTCTCTAAAATATTCTATCTAACTACTTTTATCACACAGTATAATTGTAATCGTTCATCCAGCACAGATGTTCGTCCTTCCGAAACAGGAAAAGACGAGAATTCGATACAAGGAGTTCAAGAGAAGTATGTCTGATTTAAGACACGAAGTTCAAGGACAATAGTAAAAAAAATCAATAACAGTTGTGGATTGAGATTCTAATATACTATCCTATCGCAGGCCCGCTCGGTATAGTAACATAACCGAAACAGCTGACTCGACATGCATGGGCCACCATAAAAATATAGAATGCCCAAATCCCAAAATACGTAGGACCTTAAATACATATATATGCCAGCTATACATCATGTGTACTCCAGCCCAGCTCGAATACGTATAAGCTGTCTTGGTTTTCTAAATCTATTTATCAATTCAAATAACATATATCTATTTCAATCCACAAAAGAAAAAATAACAAGAATGAACAATATGTGTCATGGTCTGCAGTCCAATAATATATATGTTCGATTAGACCCGAAGAACAATATAGGTCTATAAAACTAGGCTAAAGAGCAGAATACAAGTAATAGATAAAATATAAAATTACGGTAAATACCTGAATTTGAAATAGCAATACCACCATGATCGACGAACTTCTTCTGCATGACCGACTACTTGGAGAGATCATCAGGTCCTCAGAGAAATGTAACAAGGTACATAATATACATACCAATGAAACAGTAAAGAAAATATGAACTAAAGGGTAACTACTATAACCAGTCTAAGTGATATGCACGTGAGAACACGTTCTGGATATCATGCTTTAGGCTAATGAGGCTCATAAGCTCCTCAGCAGGTAAATACCTAAGGCACCGTATCGTGGGACCAAGGACAAACTAGAATATGTACCAGCTGTCACGACCCGCACCCACTTTTTGGGATACGATTGCGTGCCCAAGCTCAGCCTACGCTGCGGTATCGACGGTAGTACGCTGTCTAGCCTGCAATAAACAAAGTACTTAAAAATACTAACTACTCGTTCACAGTAACTAAATTAATTTTATAAAATATAGAAGTTTTACATTTGAAAAAGAATGTAAGCTTTTACAATTATAGAAAACTACCACACATCTAACTAGTCTTCTATGGTTTGGCCTTCGAGTCTCTATCTCCCCCTCGTATGATCTATAGCGCAAGAGTAGGCACGTCAACCTCACCTATAACAACGATCCAGTCAGGAAAGGTGTAGAGTACAACCATATTGCAATTGATGTTGTTAGTCCAAAATAAGTTAGAACAACAAAAAATTATGATGGTAAAGAGTATATAAAGAACTAGCAAGAGATGAACTAACATGATATGAACTAGCACTAGCAAAATATGAACTAGCAGAATGTAACTAGAAAGGTATGAACTAACGAGACATGAACTGGCAAAATGTAACCTAGCAAGATGTAATCAAACAAGATATGGACTAGATAAAGGAAAAATAGGAACCACTATGTGTGTGTGAAATACCTTTTAATACATGAATGGCTGGGCGAATACGACACATCATATGATAGCTATCCACAATAATAGGGTACGGCTAACTCATACGTGGGGTGTATGACTTAGCTATCCACAATCAAAATAGTTGGGTTTGTTCACGTATTTACCGAGTATTTCCTCTCCCAACTCTCTAACAATCAATAACGATCAATGATACACTAAGAAGGATACAATAACTACGGTGTCACAATCGTGTCTCAATGAAATATCAAGCAATATCTCAAAGGGATATCGAACAAGGAAACGATATAGAAAATGTTATAATGAACTAAAACATAAATACAATACTGTACTTGCCTGAATTCTTACACCAACTGTAGTCACAAGTCGAGGATGAGAGAATTGTGTCGATCTAGAATCTGTCAACCTATAACATATACTGTACCACGAACCATGCACGAAAACCATAAGTTAATTCTAAGGTTCTAGTTCTAAATTTATAAAATAAGTGGCTAATAGGTTAACTAATATAATAATAATAAATTACTTTAAAACCTAATTTAACCTAATAATAATCTGAATATAATCTAAACATGCAAGTTTGGTCATCAAAAGTTATGTTTCCAATTTTGGAAACCATGGCATATAAATCGAGGCGTGCCGTTAACTATCTAGTCAAACGTCGTGAATTCTAGATTTGAAAAGTGCAACTTGGTAGATTTTAGTACCATGAGTGCGCTGGATTCAACCGTGCCGCAAAATCACGCTTTGGTCAAAAGATATCGTCGTTATGGCTAATCGTGACCAAAACGGTGATTAACCGATCAATTCTGAGTTCAACAGAATAACTAAAATACTAGATGAATGAATTAATTTCTAGGAAAAATATATATCGTAGAGCTCTGTGTTGGCTTTCCGAAACTTTAAACAGTTCATGATTTTGATTTCTGGTCCTCCCAAAATCTCGAAAACACTAAAACGTGCCAAGTTTCGGACAACCGACACTCTACGAATTCTCCAAAAATTTAGGAACAAACTATACGAAAATAAATTACATATTCAGAAAGTTTACCTCGAAACGAATCCAAAAAAATGGCACACGAATTCGAGGTCGGAGTTGACGACAATCGCCTCGGGAAGTCGGGGGGTCTCCTTGGAACAAGTCTCCCCAAAAACGGCCAGGATTAATTAGGATTTACTGTTCTGCGTATATATATATATAGCATCCGCTGACTGGGCACTGCGATGGATGACGGTTGGGCCCGGCCAGCGCTGACTGGGTATGACTGGATAATTAATTTTCAGAAAATAATTTAAAAATCATTCTAAGGCCAAATAAATTCAAATAAAATCTTAAAAATTCCTTAAAAATTGTAAAAAATTACAAAAAAAATATATAACCTCCTATAATATAAATATAAATAATTTACCTTATATTAGTCTCAAATGGACTCATAATAAATATTAGAAGCCTTCAAAATATATAAAACTTAATAAAATAAATATCTAAAAATTACAGAAAAATTCTATAAAATTATAGAAAATATTTATAACCTACTAGAGCCTACATAAAATACTGGGTCTCAAAATAGTCTCAAATAAACCTATTATAAAATCTTGAAAGCCATTAAAAATATTAAACCTTAATAAATAAATCTCTAAAATCTCTAAAAATTATAATAAGCTATAAAATAATTAAACAATGCTTATATAAACTATATAAGGGCCAAATGACCATAATATGATCATAGCTCTCTTATGAGCTTAGGTACAAATTCTAATGACCATAAAAGTTAATCATAATCAAAATAAAATAAAATAAAATCGGGAAGTGGGCTTACACCAGCTCTATCACAAAGACAATAATAAACTTGAATAAAACAACCAAGTTTCATGCATGGAAACGATGCCAAATTAGAAAAATAGCTTGATATATATGACAATCATGTTCTTTCCATCCCATGTCTAGAGATCTAGCAAGTCGAGTCAAGTACAATACAACAAGTCACAAGTGTAAGTAACAATCTAGTATCCTATCACGAAGTCTATAACCACGAATACTCATGTAGACTCCATATCATGAATTAGGTCGGTCTCATGAGGTCTATCGTGTCAATGAACACGAATAAAATATATGCAACATTTAGTGTCGATATACAATGTCAATAAAATGATATCGTATACCCGAATACGATACGGATGCTAAATATCGGCCAATCCTACGTCATGACAATAATGAACTAGAAATAAATGTAACAATAAAAAGAAAAAGATAGTAAACAGTAAAATTGGTAAGGTACACTTGCCTACAGCCTCCAAGTGCGTATACAACAGTCCGACTCCGGGGTCCTCGATCACATCGTCACGTACACCTAGAATAGAATAAATCTAACTTTCAATGACAAGTCTATGTCATACCATATATGGTCTTACCATATATAGACCTAATTAATATATTCTACTATACTAGTCACATTACCTATTTAACTCAATCTAGCATATGTATTATTGAATCTTTATGATAAAGTAATATTTTTATGAAGTAAAAATATTTTTTTTGGATATATATATATATATATATATATATATATATATATATATATATATATATATATATATATATATATATATATATATATATATATATAATTTATAATAAAATTTAGTCTATTTTATTCATAAGAAAATAGATATCCAAGTCTCATATTGATCCTATATCAATATTCACCGACTTATCTAATAATTTTATACCCGAAACAACTAATTTTATTCAATTATTATTTCAAAAAAATTATGTAAAATATAAAAAATATGATTTCCATGATAAAATACTCATAATAATTATTTTAAAAAAGTCCCATATAGGTTTGAGTCCAAAAGAAAGTTTAGATTCTAGATATTTCGATGTTCCAACAAGAACACGATCAAAAAAAATTTAATATAATATGTAAACTCACTAAATCACTTAAAAGTATATTGGATGGATAAATCAAGGTGTCTAGAGTGTTACCAAAAGTTTTAGAGTGGTCGAAGTGCTTCACAAGTTGCCAAAAACTCGCACACAAGAGAATTGGTTCAGCATGGACACATGTTCGTAAAACGGATGCCCCGAACAAAACGTATGGAACCACGTAGATGACCAGTTGGAGATCAAAATAAACACGTATATCTAACGTTAGTTTTGGTTTCAACAGACATCATAAAGTAGATGAAACATATTCATAAATCAGCATACCAGCTGTGATAATCCAGAATTAATTCGCTAACTTCAGGTGACTTCCACGCCTTATGTCGACCAAAATAGGGGTTGTGGATCCTCGAAAAGGTGATTGGGGGTATTAGGGGATAAGAGGGTTGGAAGAGGCCTGGGTGATGAGTTTTTGGTCGGGTAAAGAGGATGTTGTAGAAGCATGGAAAATAATAAAGAAAGATCCATGCGGCCAAGAAATCCCATGCGGCTCAGAAAGCCCATGCGGCTCAGAGATTCATGCGGCACAAGGGACTATGTGGCTTGATACGTTCCATACGGCTCAGAAAGGTGCCACATAGCATACAAACAACTCTTCCTTTACTGTATTAATTGCCTTGACGGCTGACAGCTTTGGACGAGGTGACAGTTCTGACACGAAGATATCATTATGACTCCCTCATAATGACGGACTCCTTGGAAAGCGAAGAAAATCTCTGACATAATCCTCCGAGAGTCAGAAATATCATGCAGCTTTGACACGTGGACAGCCCCACGCGGCTCACGAAGACTAGCTCCATGCGGCTCATGAAGGCCAGCCCCATGCGGCTCATGAAGACCAGCCCCATGCGGCTCACGAAGACCAGCCCCATGCGGCTCACGAAGACCATCCCCATACGGCTCACAAAGGCCATCTTCATGCGGTTCACTCATACTCATGTTTAAAAAAGGAGGGCCACTCTTAGGCAGCATGGACACGTGGCCAGCTTTATGCGGCCCAACTTTCCTGCGGCCCAGACATGTGGCGTGATAGCAGGGCACGTGGCATCAGATTGATCGAAATCTCTCAGCAAATCCCAATAAAATATTGGGATCAAATCAGATCATTTGCAAATAAGCCAATTAAAGACACGTGTCGAGGAATCCGAGGTTGGCATGATAAATCGGGAGGATTTATATCAATCAGTATTAATTATCCACAAAAAATTTGATGCAATCATATTTATTGCTCAAATCTCGATGAACGGCCCAGATTTAATGATCCTTAGCCGCCGACTCTCAAGAATGGACAATCATTGTAAACCCTAATGATGCCCCCCACTCTTATAAATAGCAGGGTGTCATTCCCTTGCGAGGACACACATACAGAGATAGGGAGAGACAGATATACACAGAGAGAGATACAGAGACAGACGCGCATAGAGAGCCAGAGAGCCTGAAGAGAGAACATTTCTCCATCAACGCCAAGCAGTTCTTCCATAGAGCCAAAAAAGCTACACCCGATCGTCCAAGGAGTAAGGCAGAGCGGCCGTTGCTTTCTCGAGCCTCTATCGTCACCCTCCAGAATATAAAATAAACAATTATACTTAGATTTCTGTACCTAGGTTTTTGTCCCTAGGCTTTCTTTGTACAAGCGAGTTTGTATCGTGAAGTAAAAGTCCAGTCCTCCGTTAATTGTTCTGCTCTTTTATATTTCATGGCAAACACGATGACGACTCTACTGGGGACAAACTTCTCCACGGCTGAGGAGTTGGTGACGCAATCGGATGCAGCCAAACTTGGCTCCATGCAACAGAAGATGGTCGTCCGCTTCGACCAACAGGCGTTTGAAGAAATGCTCTCTGAAGGAAGTGCTGGCCCGATCCAGAAGCGAACCCGCACAAAGAATGCTCGCTGCGAGTGGAGGCCGAAATCATTTGCTCCTCCACAAGCTCTGGACGAGGTACTCTCTGCTGCCCAAAACGGCAAAGGCGACTCTCATACGGCTCCACTTCGAGCCGTAGAGGACTCTGCTGTCCCCAAGTCCGGCAGAGGAAAGTACTACGATGTTGGACTTGCAGGAACAAAGAGCGACCCTATGCGCCCCAAGAAGAAGCCAAACACTCCTGTGGCCAAAGCTGCCAACCATATGCAGGAGACTCATGTGGGTGAATCTGCCAGCCGCATGAAAAAAGTCTATACGGCCAAGTCATCCAGCCGCATGAAGAAAATTCATGCGGCTGAGACTCCCAGCCGCATGAAGAAAACCTATACGGCTACGTCTGCCAGCCGCATGAAGACCACTGATGACAGCCGCATGACGCCTACTCCACGCGGCTCTGTCTTCGACCGCCTCTATTATGGCCCTGATCTCTTGTGCTCCCAAGAAGACATGTCTGACTCTCTCCAGTATCACTTAGACTCTTCCTACTATGTGCCCTTATGCACTAGAGCGAAGAAGTCTAAGGCAGCGCGAGCCTGGCGAGTTCGGTCCGCTGATCTGATCTCTGACCATCCGAGCGTTCTGCATACTGTTACGCGGGCCTCAGATGGTAAGTTGTACAGAACCACTCGAGTCCAGCCCCCGGCGGCAGATGGACAGAGAGGTTCACAAAAGTCTTTCAAAATCCCGGGAGCAAACATGGTCGATCCAGACCCATCTGACTTGCGTGAGGCCATCCTCTACAAACATAAGGAAAGAGAAGATGCATCGGGGTGCAAAGAGTCCTCCCACGGACGTTACTGCACCCAAGTCATCGTCAACTGCTGCTGCAATAACGCGACGGTACGAGAAGACCGGCAGTCCGTCTTTCAAAGACTGCAACAGCCATCTTCAGAAGACGAGGCACTTCCCGCCATCTCCTGCAACTCTGCTCAGAAAGTCCCCGCCGGTGGGAGAGGAAAGAAGATCAGTGCTCCTAGCCCGAAGATATCAACCACTATGACTAAGAGACTGTCATCTAAGCGGGTGCCCGCCACCGGAGTTTTCCAAGGTACCCATTCCAAGACGAAATCTTCTATAGTAGGAGATTCGTCGTCCACACCACTGGGGGTTGCTGGGACTGGGGGTAACACTCCTCCGAACCTCCACAAAAATCCGATGTTCCAAAAAAATGAGCCGAGGGAAACAACCCTCCCATCAGATGCAGCAAACCCCGACGTCCCCGAGGACGTCCACAATTCCCAAGACGAGGCGAACTCAGAAACTGGGGGTACTGTTCCTTATGAGTCCGAATCAGAGGAGAACATTCCCACATACCCCGATGACTTCTCACTACAGGGGTACGACTTGGAGGACGCTTCCTCCATCGCTACGTCCATCTCTCCTCATGTAAAGACGGTATTCATGACAGACAGCAGCCAAGGTGGTTCCAGTGATCGCCAGCGCATTGACACTCTCGAAGCCATATTGCTTGCCTTGGTCAAGTCTGTGAACGAGATCAAAACGGCCCTTCCAACTCTGCAAGGAGGGACGTCTGGCCAAACAAGTACGGGTCCCGCGGTCAATACGGACTCGAATTCAGCAGCACCGAACCCGGGTAACAATCCACCTGAAGTAACGGCCCCCACCACCGTGGATGAGGCCCGCGAAGCGAGAAGAGAGGTCCAGGAGCTCCGAGCCATGTTTCACGCTCGAGAAAATTCTCAAGACCTCAGAATACGGCAACCATACCCTGCTGGCTGGAGGGATGTTCCATTCCCACCAAGATATAAGCCGTTCAATATCAATCCTTATGATGGCAAGACCTCAGCAAATCGGTACATCACTTACTTCGAGGTCACCACCGACCATCTGCTCCATGACGATGCCATCCTCACACGATTATTCATCGGGACATTGGAAGGGGTCGCCTTCGACTGGTACCGCAACCTGCCAGACAACTGCATCCACTCCTTCGTCGATTTCAAGCGCATGTTCTTGGAGAGATTCTATGAAGTAGGGCAGGACATCACAATGTCCACCCTCATGGACGTCGTCCAAGGGGAGAAAGAGTTGACAAGGAACTAGGAACTATATTAAACGGTTCCGCCAAACCGCAATGAAGTTGCCGTCTGGAAATCTGGATTCCTCTTTGATTGAAATTTGCCAAAAGAGATTGCTCCCAACAATCAGTCTCTGGATGGGCGAAAGTCAATTCAAGGACTGGAAGACGTTCATCATCAGTGCCACAAGTGCCGAAGAACGATTGAAGAAGGCTCGCCAATTGGGATTGCACATCTCGGACGAAGAGAACAAGGGCAAGCGTCCTAACGACAACAACGACAATGGGGGTAGTCCCTCCAACAATCGGGACAGCAGGGGTAAGCAGGCTATGGTGGCCGACACAGCACAGAAACCTGAGCCAAAGCCGACAGACAAACAATGGCCGCAAATCACTTACTCTTTCGAAGACGGTCACGTCAAGCCCATCTTGGACATGCTCATACAAGGAGACAGAATTCAGCTTCCTCCACCAAGACAGGAACCGCGACCGACGAAGATGGAGAACCCAAAGTACTGTCATTATCACCGCTACGTCCACCATGCTACACACGACTGCTACCAGCTGAAATGGTACATCCAAAACCTCATCGATTAGAACGCTCTGGCCATCGATTTTGAAGAGGTAACCATGGCAGCCAACATGGTGTCAGTACAATTCGGCAGCTTTCCTCTGACGGAAACCCAAGACGGTGTGGTCCCCATCCCTCTAGCGACCATGGAGATTGCTAATCTTCTACCTCCCCGAGATCAGGCTACTGGTTTAGTGCCCCTCACCACATCACGAGGAGAGGTCATGTGGATCCATCCAGACTTGGTATCGGAAGTGACTCGGCCCACATCATCTTCCATCTGCAAAAAAAAGAGTGGAAAAGTCTGGTCCTGCCGCACAATTTTGGCAGATATCGAAGAAGCTACAACCGTCGTCACGCTGTCTGGGGCACAATCCTAACCTGTGGCTGACAACCCGGCTGAAGATCATCAGCCCGCTATAACTGACGCTCCGGGACCGGCTCAACCTCCAACAACCGACAAGCCTAGGCCGAGGGAGACTCGCTTTGACAAATTCCTCCGAAAAGAGGCATCAGAAGGGCTGGAGAAGCCCTACAACTTCGACATCTTAGCGCAATTGGCCAACACACCGGCCAAGTTGTCATTATACAAGCTTCTAAGACTCTCAAAGGATGTTCGTGCGGCTTTGAGCGATGCACTCTAAAATGTCGACGCCTATCTGGCTCAGGTCAACCTCACCGGGGAGAGCCCGCATGCAGATCTCCAAGACAGTGCTTGCACGGGAGCAATGCCCAACATTGTCTTCACTCTTCAGGACATGCTCATCAAAATCAACCTGCACGATCGTCCATTATACTACACTGGATATATCGGCGACGTAAAGGTGGATCGGATGCACATCGATCCTGGCTCTTCCATAAGCATTATCCTGAAAGGTCTGCTACATCATCTTCGAATCCCAATGCATCGCCTGACGCCTACAAGCATCGCCATCAGTGGTTTCAATTCGGGCAGAAGCTACCCAATTGGAAAGATTCGTCTGAAGTGTCAAATTGGCGATCTCCAATCAGAAGTCACCTGCTACGTCATAGATGCAGACACTTCTTACAACATCCTCTTGGAGCGCCTATGGATACACGATTATATGATCGTGCCTTCCACGCTGCACCAGTATTTCAAATATGTCGACAAATACGGCTTCGTGAGGACAGAATTTGCCGATATCGATCCCTTCAAAGGGGTCGAATCCTACTACTCAGACTCCTGCCTATACGAAAAGTCAAAGAGGCACCTTGATGAAGGAGATGTACAAGCTCGTACCGAGACAGCCACAGGATCAGAAGAACCTCTGATGATCCACCTCCAAGCTCATAAATCGGGCAGGTCCGCACCCCTTACCGCCACTCTGTGTAAGGATGCAATCAGCCTCTCAGCATAAGAAGAGTAGATGATAATCCGCCTGCCAAGGTCTGGCCAAGTGCCAAGATCCACAACGGAGCCACTGACAATCAGGCTGCCGAGAGTCGGCCAGCCGCAAACGGGGAAGCTCAATCCCTCCAACAAGCCAATGACGATACGCCTTTCCAAGAAGAGTCTTCGCCCCGATGCAAGGTCTGGAACTTCTAGCGAACCAACCACTCCCCGTCCAGCATCGAGTACCAAGCAGGGGGTCGCTAGTCTGCCAACAACTCCACGCTCTGCTCCACCAGCTGAACCTCTGACGATCAAGCTGCCCAGGTCGTCCTCTCAGTCTTTGTTTATACAGGGGATAGCCGAAGAGGAACCGGCGCTAGCCAAGTATATGGCTGCCCACACTGATGTTCCCTCCACAGATGATGTAATCCTCCTAGAAAAGATACCTTACTTCATCAATAAAGGGCTATCTTTGAACTACCTCGAGCTTAATAAGCTTTGTACAATGTATGCTATGGAATACGGTATAGGCACTCACCTACACACACAGGTGACAAATGTGTACACCGTGATCCAGCTTACTCCAGTAGAAGACGCTTACCGTATAATTGAGGGAGGGGACCATCCAATCATCTTCGGCCGAAAGGACGATCCGCATCCCTTCACTGTAGAAGAAGTCGACCTCGGATCAGATGCCGGGAGACTGCCTCTGTATCTTTATAGTCCCCAGTCCAAATATCTCATACAAAAACAGGGGGGTATGATCTGGAGACGACGCCAGGCCTGAACTACGGCACTGGACGACGATTACCTTTGAAGCCACCCGTCCCGGCTGGCAGACCATGGGACTACTATAGCAAAACTCGATATGGATTATGGAATGTAACACCCACGACGACCCCTGAGAGTTCAGATGAAGAATGTGACTGGCAGTCACATTCAACCGGGTCACCAACTTCTGACTCAGATACCAGCATCGGAGATGTATTCAGACAAGTCTTATCAGTCAATATGGCATTCGCCGACGCTTATGAAGAAGACGAAGACATCCCTGAAATCCTCGAGTTAGAGCCGTGGGCCCAAAAGTTGGATGCACAATGGGCAAAATGGTTCGAACTGAGAGAACCTCCTACTGAAGATGAGGTTGTACAGGTCGACCTCGGCAGCGAATCTTCTCCAAAACCAATCTTCGTCAGTAAGAGCCTAACAGACGAAGTGCAAAAATTGCTGCTGGAACTTGTCAAAGAATACATTGATGTGTTCGCCTGGAGCTATGAAGACATGCCGGGGTTAAATCTCGATATTGCTCTTCATAAACTAAACATTCGGCCGGATGCAAAGCCAGTCAAGCAACAACAGCGACGCTTCCGCCCAGGCATCATGGATGCGATCGAAGCCGAAGTCAAAAAACTGATAGCTAGCGGCTTCATTCGTGAGGAGCAACATCCTGACTGGGTCGCCAACATAGTACCCATCCTCAAGAAGAACGAAAATATTCGAATCTGCATCGACTTCCACAACCTGAACGAGGCATGTCCCAAAGATGAATTCCCCCTCCCTATCACGGACATCATGATTGACAACACATGCGACTTCGAACGTATATCATTCATGGATGGCTTCTTGGGGTACAACCAAATCAAGATGTCTCCTGATGACGAAGAGCATACATCATTTCGAACACCGATTGGCACATACTGCTACACAGTCATGCCTTTCGGTTTGAAGAATAACGGTGCCACATATCAAAGAGCCATGAGTATCATCTTCAGAGACCACTTACGCAAGACGGTAGAGTGCTATGTTGATGACATCGCCGTCAAGAGTCGCTGTAAGGGAGACCATCTGCAGGATCTGAGGACGGTATTCGACCTGATGCGAGCACACAATTTGAAAATGAACCCTACGAAGTCCTTCCTGGGCGTATCCAGCGGGAAGTTCTTATACTTCATCATCACCGCCCAGGGTATCCATGTAGACCCTGAGAAGACAAAGGCAATCATGGAGATGGGTCCCCCGAGAAATCTTCGTGAACTCAGAGGCCTTCAAGGGAGGCTAGCCTACATCAGGAGGTTCATTTCTAACCTCTCCAGGCGATGTCGACCATTTACCCACCTCATGAAGAAAGGCATCTCGTTCGTATGGGACGAAGAATGTCAGCGTGCCTTCGACAGCATCAAAGAATATTTGTCGAACCCTCCAGTCCTGGTGGCCCCGGTCGCTGGAAAACCATTCCTGCACTATGTACGCACAATAGAACATTCCCTCGGGGCTCTACTGGTACAAAACAATGATGCAGGCTATGAACAAGCCATATATTACCTCAGTCGAATGATGATTGGGCTAGAGCACCGATACACCGCCGTGGAGAAGGAATGCCTCACCCTGGTGTTCGCCATTCAGAAGACACGGCACTATGTTACTGGACAAACAATACATGTGATCTCACGAGTCAACCCTCTCAGGGTCCTCATGACTAAACCAGGGGCACTCAGCTCTCGCCTTGCTACATGGGCAATATTGCTATCCCCCTACCATATGATCTTCGTCCCACAAAAGGCGGTCAAAGGTCAAGCCCTGGCAGACTTTTTGGCAGCCCACCCGGGCTCGAAGTCGTCCAGAATATATGAAGAAATCCCAGATGAGGTCGCCAACACATATGCAACCTCTCACGATGATATATGGCGAATGTTCTTCGACGGTGCTTCAAGAACTGGACCCAAGGGCAACATCGTCGTCGGAGTTGGGGTGGTGCTAGTTTCTCCTACCGGATTAGTGATCAACCGTGCTTACTCTCTTACAGAACCCTGCTCTAACAATGTGGCCGAGTACAACGCTTTGGTCATTGGCCTCCAACTTGCAAGGAAACTGGAGGTAGAATATCTTGAAGCATACGACGATTCCCAGTTAATCGTCAATCAAATCCGGGGCTCATACGAAGTCCGCCATGAAGACATGATCCCCTATCACCAAATAGCGATCAACATAATCTCGTCGTTCGAGGGGTTCTTCATCGAACACGTTCCCAGACTCCGAAACATCAAAGCCGATGCCCTAGCTGGCCTTGCCGCTTCCCTAGCAGTTCCGAACTATGCTCGCCAATCAGTGGATGTGATAGGCCATGAACTGGTCTGTCCCAAGAACAATGTGCAATTCGTGGCGAGTTATTCCGCCCAGACGATTGACGGAGTCCCGGATTGGAGACAACCATTCATTGACTTCGTCGTCTACGATATCGTGCCCGAGAACCCAAAGGAAGCCACCTCCATCAGACGGCGTTCTCTCAGATTCTTCTATGATACAAAGACGAAAATGCTGTATCGGCGATCCTATGATGGATTATTGCTTCGGTGTCTGTCAAACGCAGAAGCCAAAGAAGCCGTACGAGAAGCTCGTGACGGTGTCTGCGGGGTCCAAAAGCCTGGCCCTAAATTGTAAGACCGTCTTCGCCGAATCTACTAGCCCACGATGGTAGCAGATGCGATAGACTATACTAGAAAGTGCAAAGCCTGCCAAGTCCATGCGGACTTCATCCACCAACCATCCGAATTTCTATATCCAGCTGTGGCGTCCTGGCCATTCGAATCATGGGGGATGGATATCATTGGTCCAATCACTCCACCTTCCTCCCGAGGACATCGCTTTATACTCGCAATCACAGATTACTTCTCCAAATGGGTGGAAGCTGTCCCACTCCCAGAAGTAATAACTTCAAACGTGATCAGCTTCCTTAAGCATCACGTCATCTATCGCTTTGGACTGCCCAGAGGATCATCCACGATAATGTTCCGCAGTTTGCAAGCCACGTGTTCTATCAGTTTTGCGATAAGCACCGCATTTAGAATATTGCTTCAACGCCATACAATCCAGCAGCGAATGGGTTGGCAGAAGCATTCAACAAAACCATCATCAAGTTACTCAAGAAGTTCGTATCGTCCAACAAACATGACTGGAACGAGAAGCTTGGTGAATGCTTATGGACGTACCGTACCACAGTCCGAACGGCCAAAGAGAACACACCATTCTTCCTGGTGTACGGGAGTGAGGCAGTTCTCCCATTGGAGACTCAAATACCCTCACTTTGTATTGCCCTTACTTATCAATTGACGACGGATGATAACTACCAACGTCGACTACAAGAGTTAGAGGCCTTAGATGAAAAGCACCTCCTGGCTCAGCAAAGAATCGAGCTATACCAAGCACGCATCTCTGGAGCCTTCAACAAGAAGGTCAAAATCAGAACATTCCAAGTGGGCGATCTCGTCCTGGCAGTCCGAAGGCCGATGGTCATGACTCACAAGACCACCGGCAAGTTCCAGCCGAAATAGGAAGGTTCATTCATCATTGAGGCTGTATTCTCCAACGGTGCTTATCGCCTCGTAAAATAAAATAGAGACTTGCTCATGTTGCCCATCAACGGCAAGTTCCTGAAGAAATATTATGTCTAAACGACATTTTCCAGATCATTGAGTCATGTATCCGCTGATGCCGCTGAACTCACATTCACAACATTTCAGATTATCGAGTCATGTGCCCGCTGGTGCCGCTGAACTCACATCCCCAAATCATTGGGTCATGTATCCGCTGGTGCCGTTGAACTCACATCCCTAAATTATTGAGTCATGTACCTGCTGGTGCCGCTGAACTCACGACCACTCAGTCCTGATTATCGAGTTATGTACCCGCTGGTGCCTCTGAACTCACGTTCCGGTCACTCTTTCAGATAGTAAGTCATGTATGATCATACCTCTGAACTTTCTTCCTGGAAGAGATCCTCCCTCATGATCCACTACCCGCACTCCCAGTGCACAAAAAGGGTAACCGATACACGAAATTTCCCAGACGGCCATGTCCTCATTACCTCTGAGTCGTTTCACTTTCGCCAAAAATAAATCACCCCTTGCATAGAACTTCCATGTCCTCATTACCTCTGAGTTGTTCTATGTACCCCCCCCCCCCCCCCGTCAAAGAAACCCTCATGCTCACCATGTCCTCAGTACCTCTGAGTAAGTATGTTGGTTCCTTTTTAACTTGTTGTCCGTATCCAAAACTAGGGTACGTTAGGGGCAACGGGTCCACGCAAAATGTCTCAATAAGACGACTATTACAAAGCAAAAGAGTGAAGCAAATATATTTCATTCATTCAGAAATCGGTTACATCCACACGACTACAAGCAAGTCAAAGAGGTTCTTCATGCAGACAAGAAGAAGAGCGAAACAAAACAAAGACTACAGACAAAAGATAGACATCTACGAGAAGCCCCTAAATCCTAGTTGCAGAAGCGCGTATACCATTCCCTCAACCACCTCACATATGAAGGATACAATTGAGGAAGATCCTCGTCCAGAATAGGAGAATCAGAATTCCCAGCGCTACCACCTTCAGCAGTTTCGATATTTGGAGGGCTGCCATCCCCCTCAGGCGCCGGTTCTTCTTTCATCGCCTCCTCCTAAACAGAGAAAGACCCCCGATTGATGACAGGAGGCTGCGGCTCCTCTGACACTGCAATCTCGGCATTCGGTGGAGATACTGCAAGAACCAAAGACGAAGAAAATGAAAACAGTCAGAAGACATTCAGAAAGGTTCACGCAACTCGTTTAAGACAACTCTCATATGGCTCGGACATGGGGTATACCCCCATGCGGCTCAGTCATGGGACGTGTATGCGGACCATGTAGTTTAAGAAATTTGTGTCAAAGGCTTGTGCACGAAGCATACAGCAAGGCAGGCTCTGTTAGGGTTTCAAAGTACTCAGTCATCTACATAATCCTTACCTTCAATGACAAAGTGAACGTCAAGACGAACGGGGGACGCGACAGTCGAGGACGAAGCCGATTTCTTACTCTTCGCCACAGCCTTCTTCACAGCCTTAGAAGCCCTGGGTGCCATCGTTGTCTGATGATCAGAGGAAGAAAACAAGACAGGAATCTGAGTCAAGAAGAGTCTAAGAAAGAAGACCGTCCAAATACCCTTCTATTTATAGACAGAAAAAGGAGGACCACGGACCGACGCCTCGTACAACGTGATCGACTCTTCGGCTATCGAGCCAAACTAGCCAATTAAAGACTAAGCTCTTGGGATCCTGTCCCAAAAAGATTTGCATGCACGGCATAATGACGTGGCAAAGAGAGCCTATGCGGTTCAGATGGCCATACGGCTGAAACAACTATACGATTCAGATGGTCATGCGGCCGAATTTCCATGCGGCCAAGACATCTGTGCGGCTAGGACCTCATATACGGCTAGAAAGAGCTTACACACAGCCATGCTTCTTATTCAAAGTATTTCAATTTTTCAAATTGAAAACTTTGAAAGGGTCTTGTAGAACCATGAAAAATAATAAAGAAAGATCCATGCGGCCAGGAAATCCCATACGGCTCAGAAATTCATGCGGCACAAGGGACTATACGGCTCGATACATTCCATGCGGCTCAGAAAGGTGCCACGTAGCATACAAACAACTCTTCCTTTACTGCATTAATTGCCTTGACGGCTGACAGCTTTGGACGAGGTGACAGTTCTGACACGAAAATATCATTGTGACTCCCTCATAATGACGGACTCCTCGGAAAGCGAAGAAAATCTCTAACATAATCCTCCGAGAGTCAAAAATATAATGCGGCTTTGACACGTGGACAGCCCCATGCGGCTCACGAAGACTAGCTCCATGCGGCTCATGAAGGCCAGCCCCATGCGGCTCATGAAGACCAGTCCTATGCGGCTCACGAAGACCAGCCCCATGCGGCTCACGAAGACCATCCCCATGCGGCTCATAAAGGCCATCTTTATGCGGTTCACTTATACTCATGTTCAAAAAGGAGGGGCCACTCTTATGCAGCCTGGACACGTGGCCAGCTTTATGCGGCCCAACTTTCCTGTGGCCCAGACATGTGGCGTGATAGCAGGGCACGTGGCATCAGATTGATCGAAATCTCTCAGCAAATCCCAATGAAATATTAGGATCAAATCAGATCATTTGCAAATAAGCCAATTAAAGACACGTGTCGAAAAATCCGAGGTTGGCATGATAAATCGGGAGGATTTATGTCAATCAGCATTAATTACCCACAAAAGATTTGATGCAATCACATTTATTGCTCAAATCTCGATGAACGGCCCAGATTTAATGATCCTTAGCCGCCGACTCTCAAGAATGGGCAATCATTGTAAACCCTAATAATGCCCCCCACTCTTATAAATAGCAGGGTGTCATTCCCTTGCAAGGACATACATACAGAGATAGGAAGAGATAGATATACACAGAGAGAGATACAGAGACAGACGTGCATAGAGAGCAAGTGTAACTCCTCTTCCCAAATTTTCTAAAATACTTTTATAATTGTAGTGGAAGTATATTTATTCTATTTATTTTTCTTTTAAAGGATATCTTATTATTATTATTTTTTTGCACTTCTAAAAGAGTAGTTTCTAGAATGATTTGAAAATCATATGTAATTAGTTAATTTATTTTTGACAAGTTATCAAATTTTTGGAGTTAATAAAGATATATACTTACATATTCTATTATTCCTTATTATTATCAAATTATTGATTTTGGTTTGAACTTATATGCCTTAGTTTTAGAATGTCTGGAAGTATCATTAAATGGTAATTCAAAAAGAGATTTGAGTTTTAATTCAACTACTTTATTACAATCATTAGTAGACTGCGATTAGATCAATTTGTGTAAATATCATTTGATTTAGATTTGGCTAAATGCATTTTTTTAATATTATTAGTAATATCAAATATTAATTTATTATGGGTTGATTTAATTGATAATTTATTGGATTCAAAATTTATTAGATTTGGTTTTAATTAATTTTAATAGTCATAAGTAGTTTTAAACAATTAAAAGGTTTTGCTAATTTATTTTTAAATAAAATATGAATTTATAAAAAACTTACTTCAAACTATTTTGATAGTATCAAATAATAATTTTGAATTATTTTATAATAAATTATTGAACTAGGATTTTAAATAGTGTAGTTAGAATTTATTTGAATAACAAAGTAATAAGAGATAAGGTAGTATATTAATAGATTAAATATTCTTAACAAATATCGTAATTTATATGACCATGTGATCATGCTTTATCTTAAATTGTAGTTATGATAGACTTTATATTACCTATATCTTATCTCCTATTCCAATCTAAAATCTTCCTATAGACACAACCATCTTATAATACACAAAGGGTGAAACCATAATTTATTTTCATCCATCTCCTCTCCCGAAACCTTCCAGCCTGGCCGACCCTGTTCCTCCGTACACCGACATCCCACAGCGTGCAACAACCACCACCTTCGCCATCAATACCCAGGCCGCAAACCCCGAGTCCGTCTTGCCAAGTACCTGGCTGATCTCCGACCAATCATATCCTTCCCGTAAAAACCAACCAAGACCATCGCTACCACCACCAAAGGATTCATCGTGTCCGGACCCGTGTGTCCGTGTCATTCACATCTTATTCCACAAGATTATAACTCAACCAAATCCCATGTCCATGTCGACAGGCCACACGGGTATTCCAACCACCATAACGGAAACCCCAATCACTCACCTTGTCCGACGCCGTTCTCCGTGGCTAGAGATCGACGGAGTTCTTTTCGACCAAGCGCTGGCCCGATTCCGTAGTCGGTTCTTCCACCGCGGAGACTTCATCTTCGTCGAGCTCGGGGAGACGCCCTCGCCGCCGACCCCCGGACCGTCTCTATGGCTCCAAGACTTCTGTCGTCGAAACTGCGACCGCCGGGACCACCTAGCCCCACCACCACGAGCTCTTTCCCGCTGTGCCGCGCCATCCCTGACTCCTCTCCTTCGCCCTGAGCAACCGCCTCCGCCAGGCGGGCGTCGCTACTAGACCACCGTCGCCATCGCAAATCTGGACGCCGTCACGACGCCTCCGCCCGAGCCCTCTCCGATCCGCCGCAGTCGAACCCCTCTCCGCTGTGCCCTAGATCACCGCGCCTCCGTGCCGGTGAGCCGCCGCAAAGCTCCGCCACCGTGGTCGCTCTGGTGCTCCACCGTACGGCCTCACGAAGACCGTACCCCGTGTCGAGGTTCGACCGCCGTCATCGTTTTCGTCGCCCCGCAGGCGAGCTTCGATCGCCGGGAGAGGAGCTCTCTCCGACCGCCTTTCTCCCTCGAGTGGAGAACTCTGTGAGTCCCCTCTCTCTCAAACCCAACTCTTCTGTTCCTTACTCTTTCCTATTAATTAAGAATTGTGGGTTAACTTTTGGTTACTCGGTTTACTGGGCCAGGGAGCCCAGTATAATGTTTGGTAATATCAGCCCATAGGCTGATATACGTAGGAAAAATCAAGTTTTGAATTTTAACTAGGAAATGAGTTGAATTTTGTATACAAATATTTGAGTTGGGCTGATGGATTATTAGGTTTACCCATATTATACACACATATTTTGGGTTAGTTAAATAGGCTTAATATAACTATTGGTCATAATATTACGCTAATATATTTTGATAAATTGGTGTTTTATTTTCAAAAAAATAAATAAATATATTCTATAATAACCCTGTTTGGGCCTATTGGGCTCGAGTTTTCGGGTTATACATGATATTGACAAATAGGCTATTATTCAAAATATGTTGATTGAGCTTTGGGGCTATGCATAAAGATTTTCCAAAATAAGGTTATATATCTAAATAAAACTTAGGACATACATTTGAGCTTCTTTGGATTAAAGGTCTTTAGTAAAATTAGTGAGTTTACTTTTATGGACTCGTATAGATATCCCCTAAATAGATTACTAAACTATTCTACAAATACTTCTAAAAAAACTACAAAGTATTTAATAACTCTATTTTGTAGCATAAACTTGTATATGGGTATTTTCTTAAAAGGTAACCAATATGCTTCCAAAATATGTTTTTAAATAGTTTCAAATTTTTCTAACTAAACATATTTTTCTTAATTAGATTTCTTAGATTGCTCTTAATCATAACTAGTCATGCGTTCATAATTCTTGTAATTCTGATTTAGTCATATCGACCCTAGGCTAATTGAACTACGTTGGACCAAACAAGATGATGGTTTCTCCAGCTAAGGACCTCAGGCAAGTGCACTTTCTGATTGCTTTCCGATTCATAGTAGTCTTTTTCACTTCATGTCTATACATATATCTTGCTGCTTGTTGACACGCTCGTCACACGGAGTAGTCGGGAGGAGAAATATCTTAGTATACATGTGGACTACCCAGAACTATCCCAGTGTCTCTCGTGAATGCTAGCCGCTGCGCACGATACGTTCAGTGTGCCTTATTTACCCCCTAGCCGTCCACATGTTGAAACGGATATTTCACACCACCTAGATAGATGTCTTTTATTAGTTTTTCCTTGTTTACTTCTCTATCGTGCTATGTCATCAGTTTTCTTACAGCTTTCATATCTCATATGCTATTTTCATGTCTTGTTAATTCTATTATGTTTTGCATTGCCGTCGGTTTGTGTACTTGTTCCAATCCTGACTGGATAACCAACATTTTTCAGGTTTAGCCGCTATCATTCTTAACAATGGGGAAGACTTGGGTATGCTGAAGACAACCTAGAAATAGAAAGCAATTGTATCAATTTCATTAGTTGTAAAATCTTGTATTTTCTTTAATTGTAAATGTTGTAATAAAATTAAAAATGTGAATGAGCAGCAAATGTGATATTTTGAGCATTTATTTCTTGCGGGCTTGACAGCGTTCTACCGCCGACTCTGCGGCGTAGGCTGGCTTGGACACGTCTCGTATCCAAAAAGCGGGTGCGGGTCGTGACAGCAAGAGAGCCTGAAGAGAGAATATTTCTCCATCAACGCCAAGCAGTTCTTCCACAGAGCCAAAAAAGCTGCATCCGATCGTCCAAGGAGTAAGGCAGAGCGGCCGTCGCTTTTCCGAGCCTCTATCGTCACCCCCCAGAATCTAAAATAAATAATTGTACTTAGATTGTTGTACTTAGATTTTCGTCCCTAGGCTTTCTTTGTACAAACGAGTTTGTATCGTGAAGTAAAAGTCCAGTCCTCCGATAATTATTCTGCTCTTTTATATTTCATGGCAAACAGATGTATGCGCGGGTGAGAAAGAGAATGTAGCTCTCGATTTTCTTAAAAATAAGTACAGAATTTGTAAAAAATAGGGAGAGGGGTTGGTTTAACGTGAGGAGAGAAGATTTGGGAGGGTTTGGTGTTGGTTTGGTGGAATTTGGTTGAGATTTGATAGGGGTTTCATAAGATACAAAAGATTGCATTATCAAAAGATTGCATTTAAACCTATTTGACTGTACAAAAATCCATAAAATAAATCTAAATTGATTTTAATAGGTCATGACAACCCAACATAGGCTCTATCAAGGCTTGCTGGCCTAGTTTTGAGTCAGTACGATTTATTGAACCAAAATAGGCACCGAAAGTCTAATAATTGGGTCTTGTGTGCCATTTTAAAAAAATAGCACGTGGGAACTCAATTAAGTGGGACACTATTAAAATGTGTCTAGTAGGCTCAAAATAGGTCAAAACCATATATTAGGGAATAGTTTGGATCAAAATTGTGTCATAAATTGGAAAGTACATTGAATGTTGCCGTAAATGCTAAAATGACTATTTTGACCCTAAAAGTTGTGCAAGAAAAATATAGTACAAAGGGACATGTTTGAGTGGGACATGATATGACAAAACGAAGGTGGACTCGACTAGAACAAGAATATGGAACTTGTTTAGAAAAATTGGCTAATGCTACGCTTCAAAAATTAAAGCTACGACAAAGTACCAATATAGTCATAATTAAAAATAAAATATGGTTTGATAAATAAAATAAAAAAATCCCCAAAATTCAGAGGGCTTACACCTAAACCCTAACCCTGTTCTCGTGTCTGACCGCCATCATCCTTCCCGTGTCTGTGCTCTGGCCGCCGACTAGAGCTCCAACCGATTCGATGGTTATTAGTCGCCGTCCCCATGCTGACCTCGCTCCACCGCCGAAACCAGTGTCGTGCTCCCCATCAGTCACTGACATCTCCTCTACCATCAAAAACCACCATCCACCGCAGACGACCAGGTCCCCGTCACCAACTCTTTTTGGCCACCACGAAGCGGCAATGACCTGCCATCCTATAGAATCCTTTCTCATCGCCTCTCGAGCCGAGCAACCACCATAAGGGAAGTCGATCAGCCGTCGCAGCCTTATCGCGACCTCCAGTGATCGGATCTGTCAGCCGGTTATCTTCCGTCGACCAGATCTGTCGATCTCGACAAGATATGGCCTTTTCGGTGTCGTCCCGCTCAGCCCACCGTCTTATCGACCTCCATTTTTGCTCATAGACGAGCAGTATCCTCTAGCTCTCTTCCTCCGACGTCAATGCCACCCTCACAACTCGTTCGCTACTACCAAAATTTCACATATTAGCGACGCCAAGAAACGTCGCTAAAATGAAGAAAAATGTCGCTAAAACTTTTCAGCGACATTTTTTGCGACATTTTCACACTTGTCGCGTTTATAGAAGTCGATGTCAAGGAAAATGTCATAAAACGTTGCTCTTGTAAAGTTTTACAGCGACGTTAAAACGTCGCTTAATCTGTCGATGGTGACCGACTCTACATCGGCAATTTAGCGAAGTATATGTAGTCGATAACCGTCGGCTGATTAAGCGACATATGTACAGTCGGTAGACGTTGGTAGGTTTAGCAACGTAACTTTAGTCGGTAAACGTCGGTAGATTTAGCGACATAACTATTACCATTATCGACGTCTATCGATTGCATTCTGTAAGTAAATTTATGCAGATTTTAGTGTCGTTTTGCGACGTCTAGCGACTTCTATTTAGTCGCTAATCCATGTCGCTAAACGCCGCTAAACATCGCTAAACATCGCTAAAATATGCAAAAAAAAGAATAATATATTCTGCTTGTGTAGTATCCCTGCAGTTTAATAATGAACACTTAAGATAAATAGACACGAAGCAACCCTCCGTTGAATTCCCTGGGTTCGCCGACCCCTTCGGTGGAACACTCAACATTGGTAATGGCACATACAGTTGAAACGAACAATAAAATAGAATATGATAAAAATTAATAGTATATTACACAACCAATATCCAATGACTACACAACCAAGTCTAATATATACACATAAAGTCCGAATACTAGGATCCCGAAAGTCCGAATGGGGTAAAACCGTCGGAACAGAGCCCCAATCTGACATTACACGGATCAGAAGCAAAATCTGGATACTCTCGATCAATGTGCTTCCATGCTTCTCCATCAGATGGGTGATCCAACACTCCTTCGATCTGTTCCCGTCTATGCCAACTCATGTTTTCTGTAGTCTCCTTCACCATAAATAACCGCTACAACCGCGGCGTCAACGACAAGTAGTGCATCGAATCGGTAGGCTTCCTTGCACCGACAGACCTTCCTCTAACACTGCCCTTGTAGCGATTAGCATCACAAAATCTGTAGGCATCTTCATCCTTGTCGTCTTTGTAGTACAATATGCACCCGTTGCGACATGTATCGATTTTCTCGTATCCCATCCCGAACGATCTCACCATCCTCTTAGACCGGTAGAAGTCATTAGTCAACTTAGCACCCTCAGTCAAGATCTCTATAATCAACTCAATCAGTCGGTTGTAGCAATCTTGCGACATGTTAAAATCAGACTTGAAGCTCAACAATCTTGTAACACCTCCAACGGTGAGTGATCCTCACAATCAGGATATAATGGAGTCCTTGCATTCTCCAGCAACTCCATAAACTTTGCAACGGCCTTTGGTGCCTCCTCGGCTGCATCATGATTGTCCGAATCGAAACGAGGCCCTGCCGCATCAAAAACCATGTTCACCCACACATCGTCGTAAGCAGCGTGGTTGTGGACATCCACATAAGGCTCCGACTCCGATGCTAAAGACACAAGTTCTCCGTGCATGGTCCACTGATAGTAATTCGACGTAAAACCCTTCGAGTATAAATAATATATGACTTCCACTTCTGGATGATATTTCAAGTTGTGACATCTCACACACGAACACTTAATTTTGGTACCGTCCATGTACTGAGGGAACACCTTGGCGAACTGTAAGAACTGTTGTACATCCTCAATGAATTCATCCCGTACACCGTACATATCATCAGGATGACGATTGTACATCCACGAACGATGCCGTAGGTAGTAATTCATATCCATTTTTTGATACTTCTGTAAGATAGATACATGTACATCGTTCAAAGGCTTGCAAAAGTAATAGCATCGTTCAAACATCGCTATTTCTATACCCTTATATATCTATCTATCTATCTATATAGATTACTAACCCTCACTAGCTCACTCATTCCTTAATCAAATATACACACATACACACCTACCGCTCGATAATCTACCACTCTACCACTCGATACTTATATATATATACACTACTAAATTTTATAAATTTAGGGTCCATCAACACATATAACAATGTCGTGTCAATACAAACTCATGTTAACGTGTATGTATCATATCTTAACAACGTGTTCGTGTCATATACGTTTATAACATATATACAAATTTTATAAATTTATACTCACAAACAAAATAGTTCTAATACGTGTAATAGACAAAATTGAAAGTCTTGGAGAATTTTAGGGCATC